>OY987250.1:11742921-11952230 GCA_963920765.1 Ulota crispa
CTGTGCACTTCAATGTCAGAAATTCCTCGCAATGAAGCACGCCATTCTAACTTATACGACCATGGATTACAAATAGTTATGCGAAATTCCACTTGTGGTTCGTCCTCCAGTATTTTTTACTCTTTATGTTAATTATTGGACCAAGGTATATAGCTGAGGGAACCAGTTTTCCAGGCATGATTCCGTAGGAGGCGTCTCGTACGTGCTGAACTGAATTTTGACCACCAATAAATGTTTTGGATTACTGACACATCAACTTGGGCCCTAATCATGTCTTAGGGATTTGCACGACAATGCTTTCTACGGCGAGATTCCAGATCTGTGGTATCTACGGATTCTGCGAGTGTGAGTTACAGTTCTCATCCTTGAAGGGCCTGGAATACTACACTGAAGTTCTCATCACAAGATCAATGTATCAATGAACTACCTGAAAACTACGAGCCAGATGTGTGCCCTCGCCCAATGTATTCCACTAACACTGAAGTTCTCCTGCTAATTTAACAGAGATTTGAGTGGGAATCAGTTCACTGGAATCTTTCCAGCTCATCAGATAGGAAATAGCTACATCGAAGAACTTAGCGTGAGCAACAATCGTTTGTCTGGAGAAATTTCATCAGACGCTTCTTCGGGATGGTCGACAGTAACGAAATTGTAAGGCACTTCGATCTCTAAGTTATTGTTCTTGTATTCAAATTGAGCTGCCGAGGTATTTGTGCATCATGTGGCTTTGTCTGCGTTTCATTGACCTTTGGTGACCAAGTGGTTCGTTTCTACTTTTGCAGGGACCTATCTCAGAATAGATTTAATGGGACTTTGCCAAGCCTCAATGACATGCCACGATTGACGCATTTGTAAGCTCCATCCCTTCTGGTTCTTAGTCTTGGTGCAGTTTGAGCTGGTTCGCAAACTCAAGTCAAAATCAAGTGAGGTTAATCAGCATATATCTTTGTTCTTGGTTTCCTGGATGAACAAGTATTTTCTGCTAAATATTGTAAATGGAAATGCAGGGATGTCTCGGAGAATCAGTTTGAGGGGCCGATACCAGATCTCAGACAGTTTTCTTCACTCAGTTCTGTGTAAGAGTCACTCTTTGCACGCTACCGTAGTTGGTCCTTTGCTGTCTATCAGTTACATTTATTTTAGAACTGGTTCATTTGAGCTGAGTATGTCTTATCAAAAACTGACTTGTTTATTGTATTTACATGATTTGCATGTCTGGATATGGTACAGAGATTTGAGCAGGAACAGATTCACTGGAACGGCAAACTTGGTGGATATTTTCAATATGAACTCAACGACTACACTGATGTTTGTGGACCTGTCTAACAATCAGCTTACTGGTCCTCTACCGTCCTTCAATGCCTCGAGCCTTGTCTCTGTTAGGGAACTGTAAGCTGCACACTCTCTTCCACTTGCCCAGAATTCATGCTTTCATTGAACTTTTAGTTCCTGAATCGGAATGGTCGTGAAACTTTGATGTTCATTCTGGACAGAAGAAAACTGAGGGCTGTCAAAATAAGTCAGAAAACAAGATGGCAATTGTTCATCTGCTTACCAATCTGACTAATGAGGTCTGTGCCAGGTACTTGGACAACAACAATCTCACTGGAACCCTTGACATTCTCAACTTGCTTGAACTGGGCTTACTGCAAACCAAAAACAAAGCTTGGAGCGCAACTGAGAAGCTGGGGGTTATGAGTTTGAGCAATAATAGCATCGAGAATGTAATTTCGAGCCCTTACGTTATTGCTAACGTCACTACTGTCTTCATGTAAGTACAATTGTATGATCATTGGTTTGAAGTAGTAAATAGTCTGAATTCAGTACACACCGATCACCAGCAAGATGATGCCCATGTTTATTTTGGTTGCTCACTTGTTAGATAATTACCGCTTCTTAGCTGACGTAGCAGTCGAATCCGCAGAGCTACTTACATTGCTTCTAGATGGCAGTAATACTTATTGACAATGATTAGTACATCCCCTCCATGCGTGATGGGATGAAAATTGCAGCCTTGCGGGGAATCCATACTGTCGTGACTCTGACTGCAACGATGACACCCACAGGTACTACTGCGCACAAACCTGCATCAACACCAAATTAGGTAAACTGGGAAAAACAGTACATTCTGGGACTTTCACTATTTCTGTCATTATGTACAATTTAGCATATTACAAAAGAACAAGTGTGTTATTTCTTGTACAATAGTGAAGTCTTAGTGATTGCCTTCAAAACTTTCAAATACTCACAGCTTTGAGCTATAGCTATGCCTACATTTACTGCATGTAAGATTAAGATGGAGTACAAAATGGTCCCTCCGTTTTTCCCAATTCACCTAATATGGTGTTCATCGTATCATCGCGTAAGAATCACTGTAGAGATGTTCCTCTCCAATGCGGGATGTGCAAGTGCCATACATAATTATTCTGCACGTATAATTCCAAACTGATATGGTTTCTAAATTTTCAACAGCAATAAACTTATTGTCTTTTTGTGCGTACAGCAAAAGGGAACAAGCGCAAGATTATCAGCACTGCCGTGACTATTAGTGTGGCTGCAGTGGTGTTGATGGTGTTGATAGTGTTGACTGTTGCGGGGGGTATACTAATCATCAGAAAATACAAACGGTATCTGCAACTGCAATTCGAACAAAGTGAGTACCTCAGCATACTCGTTTCTATTCTTCGGTACATAGCTGCTCTTCTACGTAGTCGCTAGATTTGAAGAGCCCCTTTGGTAACATTTATTCCTCTTTACTGCGCTGCAGAATTCGAAGAGTTTGACGTGAAGCCCACTATATTCTCCTACAATGAGCTGCGGAATGCCACACGAAACTTCCATGAAGACATGAAGCTGGGGCAGGGCGGCTATGGAGCTGTATACAAGGTGCTCAAATACCACTAAAAACTTATGAATTGTACCATCGATGCCCACACCGTTGTTCTGATTGCTAGGGCTATTTGCAACTCAAGATGTAATATTTGAAAAGCTCCGCCGGGCAAAGCTGAGGGGACGCGGCCTCGGACGAGTCACAGATGCTTCAATAATTGATGGAATCAATGACACACGGGGTGGGGGGGCGTGGTTGTAATATACGAGTATTGATTAGAACTAAACTTGTTCTGCAGGGTGTGTTGTCAAGTGGACATGTGGTGGCTGTGAAACAGCTGTTCGTGCAAGCGGCACAAGGACAGGATGATTTCTTGAACGAAGTGGTCCTTATCACGGGCATGAAGCACAGAAACTTGGTGAATCTCAAAGGATGTTGTCGTCGTGATTCTCAGAAGCTGCTGGTTTACGAGTACGTTGACAATTTCGATGTTGACCAACTTCTACTCGGTACGTTTGATTGGATCCAATATTGCCCTTGCTTCATTTACAGTCTTCCTCATCTTCCACAATGTACATAACCGTCTCCTTAACTCCCACTCCTGCAACAAGCACGAACACGTTTCTCAAGTAAGTTTTTCAGTAAACACTCCTCATCCCTGTTCACAACAGGATCAAGAAGGCAGATAAGCGGTCCGCTAGCCTGCTGGCCTGCGCGGCTCAAGATTTGTTTGGGCGTTGCTCGTGGATTGCATTATCTTCATGCGCTGGCGCATCCCAGAGTCATCCACCGGGACATCAAGGCTGCAAACATCTTGCTGGATTCCTATCTGGAGCCAAAGATTGCGGATTTTGGCTTGGCTCTGTTATTCCCAGATGAACAAACCCACATCATGACTGTGCATGTTGCTGGAACCAAGTAAGGCAATCTTGTTCCAACCTTCCCACTGCAGGCACTTGCCATAGCTCCTTCTGTTATCAATCGAGTTTCTAAGCCAATTTGAGCATGTTTTGATCACTGACATGGCCACTCTGCATTTGAACAATGTTGGGTGCAGAGGGTACTTGGCACCGGAGTATGCTTCACTTGGGCAACTGAGCGACAAAGTGGATGTGTACAGCTTCGGGGTTCTATGTTTGGAGATTATAAGCGGACGACGCAACATTGAAGAGACTGCACCTCTACACCAAGTATACCTTACCCAATGGGTATAATAATCTACCTTCTTCATACCACCGTCATGCAGGACTGTACTTAACGCCATATTCATTGAATGGGGAAAACCAGATTCCCAAGTTGTACCCTAATGCTCGGTTTAAGGTGGTCACCTTCATCTTAAAATGTTACAAAATTGCCAATTTAATGAATATGGCGTTACTTGGTTTTGATCAAAAAATCATTTAAGTAGCTGATACAGCATTTTTTGCATTGGCAGGCATGGAAACTGCACGAGGTAGATAGGCTGATGGAACTGGTGGATCCGACACTGCAAACAAGCGATGAAGAGTTGCGAGACGTACAACGGATAATCAACGTGTGCCTTCAGTGCATTTCTACTGTAGTGGATCGTCGACCCAGCATGGCACGCATTGTGGCCATCTTGCAGGGAGATGTGGAGTCGGAAGTGCAAGTTGTAAGGGAAGGACAGCTGAACAGCAAGGGGTCACACAGTTCTTGGACTAGTGGGCTGGGGAGTGTCTCAGAGGAAGAAAGCAGCACCTCCTCCTTGTTTGGGTCGCATGGAAAATCTCGCCGCGGCCAAAGTACTAGAATTGACAGCTGTGCTACAGTGGAACTCTCTGAGATTGGAGGTAGATAAGTTAGCCAGCGCCTCTTCTGATCTTTTCTTGGAGCAAACTGCCCTTTATCTTGAGCAGTTGATCAGGTGTAGTGATTTGAAGTCGGTCTTTTCTGTCACCGGTATTGAGCTCTTGAGGATTTGTGTAGTAGAAGGAGAAGATGCAGTCCGGTGTGAATCAAGAGCTTGGATCTCTAATCCGTGGTTACTGGCAATGATTGAAGAATTTAGTGATGTCTCTCTGCAGAAAATATTCTTTACTTGGGCTTGTAACCCTGCGTGTGTAGGCAGGGGTAGGGTTAGTGTGGTAATGAGTATACGTTCGTTTGGAGTTACGTGTACATGTCGTGTTATGTAGACTAATTTGGTCAACCGCATGTTGTATAAAGGATGGTTTTGAATTTGAAATGGAAGGGAACAATTTCTCAATTACATGCCTCAATTTTTGACAAAATCAAAACTAAACATGTCTGAAGCAAAAAGCCAGGGTTACCAATTTTACCCCGTTGTGCATGCATCCATGGCAAGGATGTGACATACACTTGATACGGCCCCAAGAGCTACCCTTTTGTTATTTGCCGTATAACAATCAATGCTCAATGCTTGCGTGTGCAACAAATGCAATTTTGACAAGATGATGCACACATGCCAACACCATGTTGAATGCCTTTTAGGGTTGTTTGGAGTCATGTCCCTGTGCTAGCCATTGACAGTTTCATTAGAAAGTGCCAACACTATGTGATGACAAACCAAAAAGAATTTGCAACCTTATGGTCAAGGATGTAATTTGCCAAAACTTGCAAGCATGACATTTGCAAAGCTCTCCTAGATTTAGATGAATGTGACTAGTCTATCCCTGTAGTGAATCAAGGGCAGTTTACACTATGCCTCACGTCCCAAACTTCGCAAGTCCAAGTTCTATGTCATTTCTCAATTTTTGGTTAGGTATTGAGAGAAATATTTTAAAAAAAACTTCCATATTCTTTATGGAGAAAATATTGTAATCAGTTGGCTCTTTAGTTGGGTTTTGGTTTTGGTTGCTCCCAATTCTCGAGTGAAGTCCCATTGTTTGGAGTCTAAACTTCCGAAATTCTACAAAAATAAGGATCTTTTAAGTGAAATGAAACTTGAAACATGGGTTAAAATGTGGATTGCTTTTAGAGTGTTGCTTTTGTGAAGTAGTGTTTAGGTTCTAGAATAAGATTAAACATGCAAATGCTTGTGTTATTTTGTGTCTTAAGTTTTGAAATCTATGACCATGAAATCAAACTATTGTGGTATAGACATGAATCAATTGAAAGCACTATTTGTTAGCAAAATTTTAAATCCTCCAAGAGGTCCTTAAATTTTGATGCTCTCAACATTAAATGAACCTAGACTGGGTACATTAGAAGCATGTGTGAATTGTAAAGTTTCTCTACCTCATATGACTTTTTGATTGTATGTCACAAAAAGCATGTATGTAAATGCTAATCTAGTCCTTGTATGTAGGACCTTAGCCACATGCACAACCCAAAATAATACAAAAGGTATTGCACTCATAAAATATGTAAATGTACTCACTAGTCATTATCCAAGTACTTCACTCATCTATTCAAATAGAGAAATAAAATTTATTGTTCTATTGAACCCACATCTTTGTCCAATTGGGATGCACAACAATATAAAATTCATGATTGCATTGAACTCAAAAGGTGGGCAAAAATAGGGGATTAGTGATTTGTTTGTTGTAATAAATACATATCTTGGGATCCTTTTTGAGACTTGTGAAGGGCCTCTTGGAGGGTGCAAAATTTTGGAAATGTGCTATTTCTATGAATGCTATAAAGCTTGAAGTTGTATTTTTTGAAAGCTATTACATTCACTTGATTTTTTCAGAATTTCAATGAATTGCATGTATGGATAGTTGAAGCACTATTAGAAGTGATCAGTAGTAGCAAAATTAAAAAATTGTAAGTTTAAACCAATTAAATTTCATCTGTTCAAAGAGAATGGTCTCTCAATTACACTATCAAGTACATGACTTTGTGATATAGTATGAATTGTTTGTCAGTTTTATTATGTTTACTTGAGTTTTAGAAAAATGCTTAGCCTCTATTAAAGTGAAAAGTTATTGCTTTTATTAAAACTCTAGCAAGTAATTATGTCTTGTATCTTTTATAGTACTTGATTGTAATTGCTAATAAAAATGTCAATGTAACATAAGTTATACACTAAACCACAAACATTTGCATCAAGTCAGATTGTAATTTTTTTAAATATTTATTTAAAGTCCAAATATAGGAATTAACAGATAGGTTGTTTTTTGGCAATCGAATTATGGAAAACGCCCATTGTGTTCTTTTGTAGTAGAATTGCTAGAGAGTGGTTCTTTGAATAGGCTACCATTAGAAAAAAAAGGTTGATGCACTTAAAATATTGAATACAAACATTTGTTTTTTACTTTTCCAGAAAAAGGCATAGGAAGTATATTGTCCACTACAAGACCACTACTATGGAAACTAACATTCATTCAATATTTAAGCTACAAAGAATTCAGTTTCTTTGCTATGTAAGTCTTCTTTTCTACTTTAGAATTTTCTTAAACACAAATAAGAAATATTGTATTTAAAAGAGTGCATACAAATCCTAAGACATTCAAACAATATTTCATTTTTTTCTAAATAGGAAGCTTTTAGTATTTGTAAAGAGTTAAGAAAATCTTGTTTTCAAAAAACCAAATATTTTGTTCTATCAATTGAAGAGAAGAGGGGTTTAATTTGGATTTTTATAGGATACAAGAAAACAAGTCAATTAACCCCTAAAGGACCGAGGGCCCTTTTCGAGGACATTTGGGATTTTGGGCATGTACCTATGGCTAAACTACTTTGCATGATTTTTTGAAACTTTTATTGAAGGTGAGGAATTCATTGATCTACGTCAAATTGTAATTGTTTCTTCATTCTGACAATTATTGAAGAAGCTTAAAATGAATTTCTAGAAAAAGCTGCTCCCTGAGCAGCCAAAAGCTTTTTAAAAGTTTTTATTTTTTTCAACCAAAAATCTGAAATAGGTTCTTTAGACCTATATAGATGTGGGGAGCTTTGAATCATTCAATTTTGATAGATGAGATGAAAGGTATGAGAAGTTTTAGTTTGCAAGTAGGTGTGGCACTTGTATACCTGGTTATGCTAATGCAACCTCATTTCCTACTGCACCAAATTTTGTGCCTAACCGTGCTACCACTGCACCTGCAATCCCTATAGCTACAAATCCTATACCTTCCAAGACGTCACAACCTCTAAACCAAGGTAAACTTCCATTTCAAACTTTTGAATTGAAGCTTTTGAATACTTTTTAGATTTACAATTTTTTTTGTTTAGCCCCACCTCTTTCTACTCCCATTGCAGTGACAAAAGAAAAACCAAGTGTAGGAAGAAGCAGGCAAAGGGCATAGGAAGAACTAGGCAGAGGAAGAATTAGGCAGACAAAGAACCAAGCGGACGAAGAACGAAGCGGATGAGGAACCAGGTCATAGTGCTTCCCGTCTTTCAATTCCTCTTCAAATTAGATTATGTTTCCTCTTGACATTGATAATATTTTTTTGAAATTGTTTTGCTCTTTTTAGTGTACATTTATCATATTAAAAGACTCACTTTACCTAAGTATGTTAGGGTTTTAGGATTTTAGGGTTTTAGGATTTTAGGGTTTTAGGTTTTGAAGGTTTAAGTGCGTGTTGACTAATGAGCTTTGATTAATTTTAGGGTTTTGATTATTTAGAAATGAAAGTACTCAATTGGATATAATGCCTTGGAATTATTAAGGTTTAAAGAGAAGATATGAGAACTCTTTTGGCCACAGTCCATTCATTTTTTAAGGTATTATTCAAATTAGTTCGTTCAACGATTACAAATCAACAAAATGAGTAAAATTGTGAACTTGTCTTTGCCTTATTGCATGGTATTATATCTTTACTCTGGTCTCTTATTCCCAACCTGATTGTGTTTCTTTGATATCAACGCGGACCTTGAGACAGGTATGGGTTTAGGGCTCTCGTAGCGCTGCCTCGGAGATGTAGATTCAGAAGCTTATTGTTCACAGTCATCATGCGCTATTGTTCTGTGCATGCTTTGCATAAGACTATTGTCTTGTTGCACTTGGTAATGTATATAAGAGAAATCATGAACATATTAAACTACACAGTGTTTTCTCAGGGGTGTTAAAGTGTGAGCAGGGAGCAATGAGCATTGAGCGTTGAGCGGTGAACAAATATTTTTTAGAATTTTGAAATTGAAAATGATAATTTAATGAACTTCATACAATTGTAAATATGCAAAAATGATCATTACATGAATTTTTTTTGATGTTGTATGAAAATCATCCATTGAAAAGAACAAATGAAGAATCATATTGAATGAATGAATAATTATAAGGATGAATGAAATTTTATATGGATGAATGAAAAATGAAATGGATGAATGTAGATGAAAGGAGGACAACAAACATGATGCTAATATGTTTAGAATGATACATTTTAATAAATAATCAAGGCAAAGTACTTGAAAACTAGAGAAAATAAAATTTCATAGATTTCCACTTTTTCAAAGAATAAAGATCAAATACAAGAATGTTCCAGCTTCTCATGTTCTAAATAGGGCAGCACAATCCACATTGCAATTTATAGTATTTCAAAAGATTGCATCAAATGCTTTAATATTGAATTTGAATATTTTTACATGTGCCTTTGTTACATTCCTAGCTTCTAAATAAAGCAACTGAAGCCCACATTGCAATTTGTAATATTACAAAGGGCATTGTCAAATGCTTTAAAATAGAGTTTACATTTCTTCTATAGTGCATGTTCTACCTTCCCAGGTTCCAAATAGAGAAGCTAAAGCCCACATCTTAATTTGTAGTATCTTGAAGAACAATGTCAAATGCTTTGAAATGAGATTTACATTTCTTCAATTGTAAATGCTCTACCATCCCAAGTCCCAAATATGGTAGCTCAAGCTCACATTGCAACTTGTAATATTGCAAATAAGTGTCAAGTATTTTCAAATAAGATTTACATATTTTGACATGTGCAAGCAGTGATCCCAAATATGATTTTCACTATTAGCACAAGTGGCTAAAAACACTGCTAAAAAGTTAAAATTTTCAAATTTAACACTAGGAAGCTTATATTTTTTTTAGCTACAAGAAAACTTTGTTAGCAATCTTGCTAAATTTAGCCAATTTAGAGAATGCTGGTGCAAGGTCTACCTTTTCAATTTTCAAATAAAGTAACATAAACACAACAAATCATTTAAGGCAAATTTGTGTTCATTAGATTTGAATTGCTTAACTCAACATTATTCTCAAATCAACTTAGTAGCAAAATGGTAATTTTGGCGTTTTTCTCTATTACATGTCATTTTAATTGATTTTTAGCAAAAAGTAACTAAGTTTTTAATTTCAAACTTGAAATTTTGTTGAAATTTCATATATTTTGCAATTTTAACAAATTTTGTGTCTCTTTTACAAGACACACTAAGAGTACAACATTGGCTCCTAGGTTCTGAAGAAGGACATAAGACAAAAAGAAGTAACTTGCAAAAAAAAATTAAATTAAATTAAATTTTGATTTTTTTTTTTTTAATTTTTTTGATAGGAGGGCACCTTGGATTCCAAGGAGGGTTTTGAAAATAATAATAATAATAATAATAATAATAATAATTTGTAGGAGGTCTCCTCATATTCCGAGGAGCACTTTGAATAATCCACAATGGGCCCAAGATGACCCTTTGGTTCTAAAGAAGACTCTAAAACAAGAAGAGATAACTTCTAGAAACTTAAAAAGGTCTTTTTGGAACATCTCATTTTTGGGCAGCTATTTGTACTTTTAACAGTTCTAGAAGAAGTTTTTTTCCTCAACTCTAGGCTTAAATTATTTTTTGCGTGTTTTATCTTATATATGATTTTACTATTCTTGTTTTAGTTTAGTCAAGCAAGGTTATAAAACTTCATATTTTATAAGCTCAGCTAGTAGGTAGAAACGCATCAAGTTTGAGCCATGTGCATCCATTGACTAGTAAGTTTTTCTCAAAGCATCTATGCACATCAGTATTCAAAATGACCGAATGCTAGTTATAACAATCAAGCATCATTGCAGCTGAACATGTCAATAGTTTGAAGGAAGATCATGGTCCTAACCAGCCATACTCAAACTGCACCATATCATCCAGTTATCATTTTGCTATCACTTTCATAAAGTCAAGTAAAAAGAGATAGTTAATGCTTGCTTAACAAATTCACTTATATAGCCAATGAAAGTCGGGTAATCATCAGAGTAACATGGCGTGTTTGCTAGGGCTTTTCAACTTTGTTCATACTTAAGCACCACTTGACAAGTACTTCACACAAATATTCCATCTGATTAATATCAGTGAGTCAAGACTAACACATGTATAGTCGGGTATAACAAACATACGAACTGCCATTTTGAGGCTGTCTGATTTTTTGGTATAATGCCAAGTATAAGCGATACATTCTTTTCAAAAAAGTTACCATGGCATCCTTGCACAGTATCAATCTAGCATGCCAAATATTAGTTTCAAAAAAGAAAAACTTCATTTGTGGTAAATTTTTTAAGTGATTTTGTTTTGTTTTATATGATATTTTATTAACAACAATTGATAATGAAAATTTGAGATTTGATTTCATGGATTCAAAGGAAACATCCATATGCATATCTTTCATGCTAAAAAACACTCCCTTAAGTAACAAAAATTTGATCAATAAAAGATTCAATGAAACTTGTGATAAGTCCAAATTTTGTAATTTTTATTTTATTTTATGAAAATCAATCTTGTTGTTTGACTCAAATATTGTGACTAAGTTTGTATCTGCAGTCATGATATCTTGTGTACTTGATGAAAAGCTAGTTTAAAATGAAAGATATGTATTTTACTAAATTTGGAGCTATCACAAGTTTCATTGAATCTTTTATTGATCAAATTTTTGTTACTTAAGAGGGTGTTTTTTAGCATGGAAGATGTGCATATGGATGTTTCCTTTGAACCCATGAAATCATATCTCTAATTTTCATTGCCAATTGTTTTTAATAAAATATCATGTAAAACCAAAAAAAATCACTTAAAAAATTCACCACAAATGAAGTTTTTCTTTTCTAAAATTGATATTTGGCATGCTGGACTAATATTGGGCAAGGATGCCATGGTAATTTTTTTGAAAAGAATGTATTGCTTATACTTGGCATTTCACCAAAAAAATAGCCAACCTCAAAATGGTAGTTTGTATGTTTGTTGTACTTGACTGTATAGCATTTGCAGCAGTTTTGTGTTTGATCCGAAAACAACTTTACTGCCGTATTCTACTTACCAAGAAAGGAAACATGGTTCTTAGCTTTTTTTCAAAAATATAGCATATTGGTCTTGCTAGAGAGAAAACATAGCGTCCTTTTCTATAGCATTTTGAGTAGGAAAACAAACCATATACAACTTCAGCAGCAGTGTGCATACCCGTTCTTCTAGCATGAGAAATATTGAGTGGAAAGAACAACCCCGAGTTTTTAAATCGTAAAGTGCACAATACGTGTTACAATACATAGAGTATAGAGATATTCTAAAGCAAAGTTTAGAAAAAGACTAGTAGTCTTTGAAAGTAGAAGTAAAGAATTTGAAATTTGGCAAAATTGCCAAGAGGATTTGGACCTCACTTGTGCCCATCCAAAAACACAACAAGCCAATGTAGTGTCAGTGAGGTTGCAATGAGTGTCAAAAGTCCAAATCGCTTGTTATTGCTATCATTCGGCAAGCATACAAAAATATAGATAATTACGTCAAAGACCCTCAGAAAACATCAAAGCCAAAGAACTTGGGTAGAGCTTGGTTGACTAGAAGTTCTCATGATCTCTTGGAAACTCCTAAGCGTGAGGATCATTGATTAGTCAGTACGTCCTTTTGATCACGGGTGATTGCAAGAAATGCTTGTACTATTTTTTGTCCCCTTCACCTCCTGATTGTGGTTTTTGGCTCTTATCTTTTGCGTACCAAGTCATTTTGAGCTGAAATTTTAGAGGAAGGTACACGTCATAGTTACAAACCTTTTGTGATTTTTGCAATTTTTTTAAAATTATTTTATTATTTTTAATTAGCTTCCAAATAGGTGTCTACCTTGGCCATTTTGGAGGGTTTTAGTACAATTTTGGGTCCAAAAAAGCAAATCTCATGCCACATATTAGAGAATTTGTTCATCATAGAGCATTACATGGATTGATAGAAGGGTTTTAGGAAATTGTAAATTCTCTACCTTTTACATGCTCTCAAAGTAGGCATCCTTTAGTCAATGATTGGAGAAAGAAAACAAACTTCCTTAAAAAAGCAATTCCATCGATACAAATGTCTTGAATAGAGCAAAAATGGCCATTTTTTGTTTGATTTTTGGATTTTTTTGTAATTACTAAAATCAAAAACATGGCAGCCTACAAATTCTGGTAATTTTTGCTCCATATGCCTGCGTAGTATTCCTTATTATTAACTAGCAGTACATAGTACCACTGACCGCTTACATCATCTAAGGAAGTGATTTTTTTTCATCCATTCATTGAATTGTCATTATTGATAGTTGGTCTTTCTAAATGACATGCCATGTGCCTCATTCCCAATAGATTTGGGATGGGAGGGACAATTCAGATTTCTATTACAGGGGTGATGTGTATTACTTGCAATACTAGTAGCACTGCCAATACTACACCCAAAAAAAGACAATTTGAGACAAAACCATGAAGTCTTTCTTGTAATCACCCTCACGCATAAGTCCAAAATAGCAAAGGCAAAGCTTACGTGGAAGCATGCTAAACGTACAACATGCAAACTCGTTATTCAACGGAAAGTCAGAGCTTTGTAAAAAATGCGTGGTAGTCCAGAACAAGAGAGAAGGAAAAGGGAGGGAACTGAAGCGCTATAGTTACCGCTCAAAGGAGCTCGATTTTTTTCAAAACTACCAGATCCACTGACAATGGTGTAAGCATTGATCTTATCCAAGGATTTTTTACTGGTTTGTTATCAAAGTTAGCCTCTATTTATTTTTTTTAGGGCAGATAACCATGTACTAAAATCAGGATTAGTCCTTAATTAGCTTTTCGTGGTAGATACTCATCCATTACAATGGATTAGAATCATGATCTCTTCAACTTGATTTTGTGAACTTAAATTAGAGCCTCCTCTAAAGCAAAGTTTGCTAATTAAGCCCGGTGTTTTTTTTCACACACATGTCACCTCATCAAGGCTTAGATTTAGGTCATATATGCATCAGAGGGCATATAATGAGCTAGCTTTATTTAAGCAAATAGTAATGTGCTAGATGCTTGTAGGTTTAGAACCTACTATATAATCTTTCCATTTATGTCATAAGGCCTCATATCCACTATTTTATACTCAATGCTAATAGTACTCGCAAATGTGTCACTTTAAAATAGATGTTCTTTTTGAAGTCTTGGTAGAAGTAATTAGATACTTTTTCCATAGAGTCAAGGTGTATTGTAACTCAATTGGCAAAATGCCATAAAGAGTATAGTTTATCCGTATCTAGTCTTGTCGTCAGTTTAGAAGCAATGAATGTCTTGAACTAGAAAAGAAAGCTAGAAAAAAAGAAAAAAAGAAAAAGTTAAAAAAAAAATTCTTTTACTAAGAGGGCACTTTGGATTTTGAAGAGCAAAAAGGGATAACTTGCAAAACCAAAACTATAAAAATTGAGAATTTTTTTTGTTGAAAGTAATAATAAGAATAATAATTTTTGGGAGGGCTCTTTGGATTCAGAGTAACACTTTGCAAAACCTGTAATGGGGCCAAGATGACCTCCTTGGTTCCAAAGAGGGTCCTAAGCCCCCCCCCCCTATTTGGTCCAAAGAGGGAGTTTGTAGTGTGCAAGTGAACTTGTAAATGTTAGTATATCAAAGCTTGAAGCTTCTTTGAAATGTGAGGTTTTTTTTCAATGTCCTATTTATGCACGTCTATCCATTAAGTATTCAAAACTCACATCATAATCTCATTCATTGGATGATAATTAGATGGATGATGGATGAATGATTGGATGAATGTTTTTATCATGGATGAATGATATTCATTCTTCATCCATTTCAAATTTCCTTTCATGTACATAAACTAGAATTTCTACCATTTTTGCCTTTACTACCTTTATTTGGACAATGCATGAATCTATAAGAGCTCTCTTCCTCCAAGTTATTTCATGATCTTTTCACATTTAAGAATTGTTCTATTACTATTTTATGGGCAAACTTCATTTTTTATTATTCAAAAATGAATACTTTTTAGTAAAAATTGAACACTCACTGCTCAAATCTAGCTGCTCACTGCTCACTGCTCAACACTCACCGCTCCCCGCTCACACTTTAGCTGCGCTAAGTGTTTTCTTACCTTCTTTTCTAAAAGAAGATTTTGAATTACGGTGTTGTAATATGCAATGAGCTGCAAGTTAGAAGATTTTGCTTGCGTCACTTTAAGTTTTTTAGATGTAGGGGGGTAGAGGTCTTTAGGTGCAAGAGCCAAATCCGTTGAAATTTCTTTTACAGTTTCACAATTGTATGCCCCTTGGAATTGATTGTAGGCAACTTCATTTCCATTCAAAGATACGTTTTTGCATGAAATAAGGTTAGTGTCCAAGAATTGGTTAAATATGGCTTACAATTGTGACCGTCAGCAATGATTGTCATCGTTGGTTCTCAAAAACTTCTAGTAACTATGTAGTCAAACCATAGTGGAAGAACATTGATGAATCAAATAACTAAATTTTGCCAAAAATTGAAAGTTAAATTTTCTAACTTGATTTGGTTTTCAGTCCTTGTCAAAATATGTTTTGTAGGCTTGTTGTAGTCTTTGCTTTTCCAATTTTGTATGACAACCTGTGAGCATAGTAACTCCATATATGCATTCTTTAGTGGATAGATGGCAATGAAAGACTCAATTGGCAACAGGTGCAGCTAATGTCAAGGGAAGATTTCAAGCTCTTAAGCTAGTAAATCTTAATGGTTTTAGCTTTTACTAACGCCTTTGGCTTTTGTAAAGTGCTTTACAATACCAACTAACAATTCTTGTTTTTCGGTTATCTAGAGCATATGGCAAGTGCTTGCTTTGACGTTGAAAAACGCTACTCACGTAATTGCTAGCATCTGCTCAAGCCAGTCAAAGGATGAGGTACTAATTATCACAAGACTGATATTAGTTTTGTCTTTGTTTTGCATTATAGTCATGGTTAATGAACTCTAGAAGTTCATGCTTTGTAGTGCTACAACAGGCAAAGCTCTATGAGTGGCAGAGTTTTGTTCATTGTTATTAAACTTCTGAACTCCATTTATTAAGAGAGATTTGTTTCACTATGTCTCACGTTCTTTGCATGCAACTCTTGGTTTGATGGATAGTGGTGGTGCATCTGAGGTTGCATTTGATATCTCAAACAAAGAAATACGTACATTTACTTTTAAAAACAATAAAATCTACATTCAAACTTGACCGGCGTATAGTTGACTGGTCTAGAATCAAATTCTTGTCATCATTGTTCCACTACTTCCATGCTAAGAATTATATGTTTTATTTAGGAAGAATGCTTATTGTTTTTTTGGGTCTTTTGCAGACCTATGCGTCAAATGTTGAGGTGGTTGATGATTTGAATTCTATCCACAGCTACTAGTTGAATACTTGGAGTCGTCTCAATCTAGGTGGACTTAGTAAGTGATTTTAACGTCTAAATCTGTAATCATTGCTAAGATTTTCCCAAAAGTCCCAAAAGGATCGAGTTCACATCCTTTTTTTGTGATGGTTTGGATTTCCAGAATGTTTGTCAACCATGCGTTGTGAGGTCCAGGTAGCATTAGTATTGGAATATTTGAAGCCTTGCATGGGTCTATTGATCTATTCAAGGATATTTTTGGTGTATTAGGTGTCACATGATGTGACTGTTTGAAGCTTTAGTTCTATGTGTCAAGAATCAGTTCAATGTTCTAACATGCCTACACTATTATGTGAGGTGAATATTCACAAGTACTAATTTTGATAGGAGTGGTGGCGACTTTTTTTCTTCCTTGAGATGAGAGGGTTAGAGGGTTGTATGTACATACTTTTATCCCACTTTAGCTTATTGCAACATTAAAATAATAAGCCACTACTATGGCTCATTTTCTTTTGGCTTGCATTGATGATCTTCAAATTGGACATGTGGTAGCTGGGCATGTTGCAAAGAAGCTTACTCAATTGGCGTAGGATCTTTAATATATTTACCTCCAATTTTATTGGTGTATTGCTTTTTTATTGCAGGTTTATTGAGGAAAATGAAGGGGTGGCAATTGCATGTGAATGACAATGACAAATGTTAGTGAAGTTTTTGTTAATTTTGAAAATAGTTGTAATTGTTTATATATTCTAACATTTGATTTGTTTTTTCAGGAGGTAGTGTGATAAACACTTATCGACGCATGATACATACATTGGAGGCACAAGTGCAAGATTTGAGGGAACAAAATGCTCTGTTGACAACTTTAGTGTCAAAGAATATATATGATGAGCCAAAGCCCGAGATTGCTAGGTGGAAATTAGTAAAAACTCACATGGAGACAACGGCCAAGGGCCTCATGTTGGGATTAGATCCCAACAAGAATAGGCCCTTTCCTAAAGAAGAACACATTAAAGAAGCAGTTTTGAGGCTTTTAATTCTTCTCCAGCTGATAGCGTCACTCGAAAGGTATTCAAGAGAGGTGGGATTGAAAAATTGAAGACAAGTGTGAACAGGGTTTTCACCAATAGACATGGGGGTTTTCTTCAAGTGCCAGACATCAATTATGGCACAACTTGGGAGTCCCAAAACCACAACAAGGAACAACATAGCAGATTGCAAAATGGAAGGCATAGCTAGTTCCATTAGCCTAAGGTATGGTTTAGTTAAATCATTACTAAATGTTCATGTTTTTCATTAGTGCATGTTGATTTGTTACATGCATTTTATTTTGTGTAATTGTCTTCTATAAATTATATTTTCCCCACTATGTCATTTTGTCAATAGTCATTGATGTGTTTGTTAACTTTTTTTGGGCATTGTAGGCAATGATTGGTGATGGAACAAAGATGGTCCTTTTGGCGCAAGCGCTTTGTACAAAACTATAGCGTTTGTTAAAGTGACTTATATTAGACAACTCATTATTTTGTTGTATTGGCTTCACGCATTTTTTGAAAATAATTTATAGAATAATTGGGCTAAAACTTGAGTAATTATTTTATGCCAAATATGCTCTCAACCTACAGTAGTCTTCCTTAGAAAAGAGATTTTCTTGAAATTGCACTATATTGCATGGGCGTTTCCGGCTGCTTCTGTTTAAAAGATTCAAGCTCCTACATTGAGCAGAGATTAGTGATTCCGTAGGTGAATCATATAATTAGCTCAAGTGGCTAAAACACTGTTAATTGAACAAAAAAACTCAAGTTTACCACTAACTAAGGTAGAAGCACCTTATATGGACACCAGCCCTTTTTGGACACCTGGAATTCCTCCAAAGCAAACCCTAGCTCCATGCAAATCAAACCCTTGTTGCACGCAAATGTGACAAGCGTTGTTTAGTATTCAAGTTGCACTGACCATTTTAAGCATTAAAGTGATATTTTCTTACTAGACTCTCATGCTCACTCATTTGGACTACTCTTTGTTTGCTTTCCCTAGGTTCAATCACTGGTTTTCAAAAACTGAATCTAGGGGCAACGACAGGTGTATCTACAACCTTGTTTTCAAAGTTCCATATTTGAATCATAAAATTGCAAAATAATATGAGGACAATTTTTTGCCCATCTATGCCCATTTGCTAACCAAAATTTGATTTTAAAATCTCAGTGCTCCTTCCTTCTAAGTTGATTTCACAAAAGTGTCTATATCAGGTGCTTCTACCTTAGTAGTCTCATTTTTGTAGCAAAAATAAAATGTTGATAGGTGTTTTGCTACATTTAGGGCCGCTTTAGACAACGTCCCACGTCCCATGTCACGAAGTCCCATGGAAGTGCAAACTCCCAACTTTGTGGGCCAAAAAAGATGGGACTTGGGCTCAAAGTTGGGTCTAGCATTTTGGTGGACTGAAACCTTGAGTGAAGTTCCACTTTTTTTTGGTGCCAAAACTTCCAAAAGTGCTGCCATGTAGGCGCCATGTGAGCAAGTGGGATGTGGGACTTTGGGCATCGTGTGAAACACCAAGTCCCATCTTTTATCTCTCTGCCAATCAAATTCAAGAACATATTCATTAAAATGGAAGATTGGGCACCTCCCAAAATAACCAAAGGAGATACAAAACTTTTCAATTTTAGGTTAGTTTTGAAAGGTTTTATTGCAATTTAGGTCTAGTTGACCTAAATTGTAATAAAACCTTCTAGTTTTAGGTCAAATTTGAATATGTCAATGCAGCTCAAATTGAGTTGAATTGACATAAAACCTTTCATCCACTTCTCGTCACATTACCTCTCATTTCAATGGAAAACTCCCATTTTAATGAATATGAGGTTATTCTAAGATTTTGGTGGGACTTGGGACGTTGAGTACAATCTGAACTGCTCCTTAATCACAATTGTGTAAACAGATGTGAATGCTTTTAGAAGTTTGGTAGGTAAGCTTACCTACAGTCTTGGCATTTTGCCCACAATTCATTGTGATGCAAATGAGGGTTTTTTTTAGGCTTTCAAAAGCCAAATAGCTACAAAAATATTAAGTTACATTCTTATACAAAAAATGAAGGAAAAACAGCATCATGAAGCTAAATGTCGTTCAACGTTCCAAATCTAGGTGCTTGCCACGCATTAGAAAAAATAATATGTTTTAGTTGTAGCCAATCAACTAGCTAGATTGGGAACTTTGGGAGAAAACAACATGATCTTTGTGCCATGTGGAGCCATATTATTTGAGAATCAAGCTGCCCTTAACCCCTAAGCGTCTTGCTAAGAAAATTTAGCATACCTCCAATATGGAACCTTCAGCACATTTCGTCAATTTTTAAAAAGTTGAATAAGTATTCACATGATCCAAACCAGCCATTTTATACCCAACTATAAATCAAAAGTATAAGGCTAGTCTAATTTCAAATCCAAGTAAATTTGCAAAGTCCACACTGTTGAGTATCTCATATTTTTTAATTTGGGTAGCAGTTCACAATTTGGATTTTGGACCTTGGTGTGAGTTTTTCTCAAAAAAAAGAAATTGCCTAATGGTTCATGTAGATAGATTTTTATTTTCTAAAAAGAATAATAAAACCCATAGTTTAAAGTTTGTTCTGAAGGAGGAAAGATTACTATTGTAGATTCTTGGTTCTTTTAAAAATCCAAGGGAATGCACAATAGAAAACTGAAAAGGAATAAGTCCCAACCCTCTACAATAGATAACTTGTATTCTATTATAATTAATGTTAAGGAAGAACTTATCAACAATTTTCTTTTTTCCTATCTTTAGGTTTAGCTTTCATTTCTCATCAGCAACTGCTCCAGTTTCTTCATTTTGATCTTCAATTGTAGACTCCAAAAAAGATTCTATCTAATTAGCTTTTCCTTCTCTATCTATAGCTTCTCAATCATTCATTCTTAAATCACTCATAATTTTATAGATTCAACTCTCAAGTTAACTCATTTGAAATTGAGAAATCAATTTAATTCTCCCATAGAAATCCATATTCAAGCAGTCACTCAATACAAATCAGCCCTTGTGGCTTCATCAATCACTCCCAATCGATACAGTCATATTCTAGTCACAGGAGACTATTGATATTCTCACCAAATTCTCTCAGAATCCTATGGAATTAAAACTTAGCTCTCACGACATACTCTATTGATTTAAAAACTTTCTTTTAAATGCCTCGTGGTCTCTCACTATAAATTACATTCCATCCTAATTAGACATTCTCATTCCATTGATTTTTATGTTTAATCAATTCCTATGGCCTTCATTCAAATCACTATTGATCTCTCAATTAATTCCTTAAACCAACTATTGATTTGTTCTCTCATTTTTAACAAGATACTATTGAATTCATTTAAACTTCCAAGCCCAATCCTATTGATCTGATCCTAGCCTCACAATTATTCTCATAAATCACCACAGAAGACCAAGCTTTCAAAGATAGCAACTAATCCAACTCAACCATATGCATGGAATCAATCAATAGAAGACAAAACAGTCATTTACTTCACCATGGCATGCTCTCTCTTAATTTAATCTCGATCTTGTATCACTCAAAGAATCTCAAAAGCCATAGACTTAAACATTCACATACAAATTCTCAATGGACTCACTTAATTCCAAATCAATCAACATACAAGCAATCAATCAACAAGACTGAATACCCATTCAATCGATCCAACAACCATGGATACACTCATTCAAACATTCAATTAATTCCGGCTTACTCTTCAACAACCACAGCATTCAACTGTAGCAAACACAACATTCACACAATTTCAATCAATCAACCAATCCAAGCACCACATACATCATACGATAGACAAACACGCACAAGCAAATTTTGAAATTAAGGTTCATTCAATTGCTTTATAGGAATATAGAAAAAAAATCAATTGCTCTCACTTTCTCCTTACACATCCCGGCAGGAGCTCTCTCACCAACTGCAATTGATTCTCTCTATAGATTTTTCATTTCTACCCCTTTCCATAGAGAGGTTGAATAACTGAATCAACTATCGTTTACTAGTACTAATACTATAGACATACTAATCAGCCTTAGTATTTACAAAATCAAACTCTTAACCCTTAAATGCCGATATTACAATAGAAAAACAAAAAGTTAACAAAAAGTTTAGCATTCTAAGATAAGAAACTATAAATCTATGACTACAATTCACTACAAGAAACCTGTGTTTTTTATAATGAATTTTTTCAAACATCCACTTGATTTTATGTTTCAATTGATGTTAAAACTAACATTTTGATTGATGTTATGTTTGATGTCATTGTTAACATGAAAACAAGTGGACTCCAAAAAAATCTGTTATAAAAAACATAGTTTCTTCTAGTGGTTGATCCCATGAGAGTGTGTTTAGCTATACTCAATGGAAAAAAAAACTCCTCAAATGAGAAAAATCTCCAAAACTTATGGTCATTCAAAGTAACTAGATCTAACTGGCTCACTACTTTAGAGCTACAAAAACCTTGCCCAATCGAGAGAAGAAAAAGTGGCACATCACCAACCGTCTCCCCTATACATGGGAGTGTGGGCTTCCAACCCATCCCATCCAAAATTCCTCCATCCACAATGCAATGTACAATGCCTATATACACTCCCACTAATAGTTTTAATATTAAAACTAGTAAATTCAAATGCTTGGGTGCAAATTCTAGAGGCTTCAAGGAACAATAAGCCCATCCAAAAGTTTTGTTGGACTTTAAGCTCTATTTGGACTTGAGTGGCAAACCAAAACTTGAACATGCAATGCCTTTTTTGTCTACTTTTACATCTCCGAGAACCCCATTTGGCCATATTTGGGCTCTTTGGTCCTCTAGGGGTTAAAATTCCTTGAGATAATACCTCTTTAGTTACAAAATTTTGGGTTTTGTAACCCACATTTTCATAAAATTCATTCTTGCAATACCACTTTTTGATTTTAGGAAAATTTGATCACAATCAACAAGCTCAAAGTGTAAATGCATGCAGCTTAATTTTGCACTCAAAAATCTTGTGTGGCTAGATCTGCACCATTAAAAATGACTATATGGCCTAAGAAGCTGTTGGTCCAAAACCAAAAAAAATCCCTGATGCAAATTGAGTGTGCAGACTTTTGCCTTACATGCATGAGCCTATAACTGTGGACTAATGACCGGGAAGAACCGGTTACCAATACAAAAGTCAGCTGGTTGAAATGGCAAACAAAAACGGGTTTGACACTACCTAGAAACAAATTCAATGAGGTGTGGTACATAACATTTAGTAGCCTAAAGAGAGGCTGCCTTTCCCTATGTTCATGTATCTTCCACAAACTTCATCTTGGCAAAATAAATAAATAAATAAATAAATAAAATTTTCCTTGTGACATGGCCGGGTCCCCACATTGACGTATGTGCACTAACTTGAGCCTCTCTTACATAAATTCAAACAAACTCAGCCAAGTGTCCCCATAACTAAAGATTGGTGTAGAGTATTCCACACAATTTCATCTAGAGGATGGAATGGTGTGAAACCATTATGTTGGAGGGAGGGCAGCCTTTACTAGTCCTACTGAATGTTAAGTATGACTGATTATTTTTCCGTTTCGTGAAGAATTTCATAAGTCGGGGCACATTGATCATTTTTCCACACATCGGTGCATCGATGTCATTTTGCGTGTATCTGACAACCATGCACCTTCAACGATTCTTTCATGTCGTTGAACAGCGTCTTTGCCGGCGCTGCAGGATTGCTGTCATCGTTGTCGTCGTTGCTGCAGCTCCCCTCTCGTGCTGTTATATCTCATGCTTACAAGCATCCTGAGTTTCAAGTAGCTCTCCCATCTCTTCATCTGAATGTTGTCGACTTTTGCAGAATTTTTTGAAATTACTTGTGTGGACAGTTCGAACTCCTCGTCTCTTGCATCGTCTGAATGAATGATCACCGACAGGTCGAGCAGGAAAATTTCTTGCCGTTTCTCATCATGAAGGTTACTTGAAGCGCAGGATCCTTGTCAGAGTTTGATGACGAGCGGTGAAAGCGGGAAGAGCCCTAGAATGTGGTTGTAGCAGTACACGGCAGCTGGTTACGCTTTGGATCCCTAATTGGTGGAGAATTTTTGAGCATTTCGTATTCAGGTGAAGGCATTACGGTTCTTGATTAGGGCTTGAATTGGACAGGAGACACTACTGAATGAGGCAGCAAGGGAACTCTCGGAAGCATCCATGGCCAACCACGAGTGTAGTGTTGGTGATGAGGGCCTTAGTAGTAGTGCTGCAGTGTGCGTGTTTGATTCCCTGGACAATCGGGGAGGCTGCGTGCGTGCCAGCGACGGGGTGCGACACTGCGTTTGCTTTCTACCGGATTCGTGCAGGCGAGAATTTGACTTCCATCGGGCAAAAGTTCCAAACGACACAGGAGAAAATCGAAGATGTCAATTCTAACATCGTGGATCTTAATTTCATTGAGGCTGGCGATCCATTGCGCGTCCCTTTTACTTGCGATTGCGTCAATGACCAACTGTTACACATGTTCCAGTACCAGGTATGGCTTGTTAGGTTATCCTGACCTCCAGATTGGATCACTGAAATTCGCACTTGGTTGGATTTTGGTGTGCATTCTTTCTAATGAAGGCAAGTTCCCCTCAAACTGTGAATATGAGGATTTGCCCTGTGTCTACATGCTGAGAGTTAATGTTGATTTTTATGTTTGTTGCTGAGAAAGAATAAAGTCTGATTCAGCGATTATGGAAATTTGGTGGATTTGATCGTGATTTTCCGAATTCATGATTAGGTCTTTCTTTATAACCTATGCACTAGACTATGCTTATTCTGACCTACTTGACTCCTTCCAAGATTTGCATGAGAAGCTTGAAATCAAGACACTGACCACAAATGCAATCTTAGCATTCGGCAGCGTACATGTAGTGATATTACAGATGTACGAGTTGGAGTTCTGGTTGGAGGACTTCGAATCTCTGTTGGCGAGACCTCAAATTGATTATTTGTAATTTTTCCAGGTCGCAGGGAACGACAATCTTGACAGCATCACTGCCACCACCTACCAGAATCTTACGCAAGGTGATTGGGTAGCAGCGGTGTACGATGTTGCAGATCCTAATTACTGAAGGACTGGGCAGTTCTTGAAGAATCCTGTGAATTGCTCATGCGATAATTCTGCCAGCTCGAGTCATTACTTTCTTCTTACATATGTAGTATTCCGCGGTACGGGTGGCAATCTGAGCGGCATTGCTTCGGATTTCAAAGCGAGTACAGAGCTTATTAAGAAGTTTAGCTTATTATGAAGTTTAATCCGGGCGTGGTTTGGGACAACCTTCAGCCTACGCAGTATGCCTTCATTCCACTAGTAGGTACCAACGATTTCGCACTTTGCGTAATTTACACTTGACTGAATGCAGCTGGAACTCTGATTGATTCAATGCAGATTTTCATCCGTGTATAGTGTCAATAAGCTTACACTAGCCTTCCTCAGTAATCAGTCTGGGGTGGACATGGTTCAATGATGTAGTACCGCGATTGTTATTGGTCTGATGCTGTTATTAATTTCCTGATTTTGGGTGATCGCAGACCCAAACTACAATCCTTAGAACGGGTGCGTTTGAATCTGCATTCTGGTGAAATTCATTTTATGTATATTCAAAACCTGCAGAAACATCTTGAATATACATGGGGATTATAATCTACGTCAAATTCTTGTCATCTTATTTCCGTAATCGTTGGTTTTGCACTGTAACTAAGAGTCAGGTGATGAGCTTATTCCAAGATCTTGTAAAATGTTATTTGTGGCAGTGGCACAAGTGAGTGGCGCTCCCTAGACTTCATGTGTCGACCCCAAGCCCTTGGGCTTCCATTTGACTTGAAAATGTGGCTTGCGAGGTCATCAGTGATTTTATTTTTTCATTTGTCACCTTGTGCACTCAATCGAAGATTTGAAACCTAAAACTGATATTTTTAAATGTGCAATATGGTTCAGACTTCCGTTCTGATTGCTGAGGTACTTTCATGGCCGTTGGGAAGCGGTTGCTTAACCACGTGTTTTGGAGAGGCAGGTACTGCAGGGAATTCTACAAATGCGGGTACAATAGTTGGGGCCGTGGTGGGAGGAACAGTGGTTGTATTTGCTGTTCTTGCACTTGTTCTTTACTATCTCCGCATCTACAAACCAAAGCAGAAGCGGAGATTTGCAGAGGCGCTTTTCATTAAGAGCGGTGGGAACCGTTCTGGATCGGCCAGGGACTTGCTCAATGTGCATCATGTCAGTGACCCTAAACCCATTGGCATTCAATTATCCTTGAGCTCTTTCCCTTGTTCCGTGTCATCCACCTCATTCGTATTCTGCTTCAGTTTCCGCATATTTTGGTGTCGCCGAGCGTCTATCAGAAGAAATCGATAGTACGGCAATCCTCTTACCATACGTGTTTGACATTGGGATGTTTCTGTGAGCTCGTCCACAGCGTCCGCAAAAGCAAGCTCGAGTCCAGGAGGTGCTTCATTCGGCCCTACAGGACTGGCAGATTACACTGTGCACAAGTCACTGGATTTTACGTACGAGGAGCTGGCCAATGCGACTGACAATTTCAGTGTTGCTAATGAGATCGGAGAAGGTGGATTCGCAGTGGTTTTCTATGGAGTAACACGAGGACAGGTTAATCAGGCGAAATCTCTTGTTTTTTCCAGTCCTCTTGCATTTTTCTTTCACTTTAGGGAGCTTGTTCCATGCCTTCTCAAACTTTTATTTAATTGTTTTGTGTGCCGCGTGTCTATTCTGAGAGATCAAGCCGGAAGGGTGTTGAGTTGTTCTCATCTAGCCCTAATTGCTGGACTGTTGCAGTTTGCACGGCTGTGATAAGATTCTAAACTGTTGGCTTTAATGTCTGTGCTGTGGCTGCTCTACGCTCAAATGTTGCTCAGAAACTGGCCGTTAAGAGGATGAATTTGCAAGCAACTAAGGAGTTCATGGCTGAGCTCCAAGTTCTTTCGCATGTTCACCACACCAATTTGGTAGCAATTCTCCTTACCGCTTTTGCTGCTGTCAATGCTGAAGCCATGCTACTTTTCTCGACTAATATCAACTCGAGGAATAAAATTATAACCTCGATATCATTCCGGTTTTGCTTGCTTTGAAGCTCTGGGTACAAAGCTTTCCGGGATCTTCGGATATCATCTGCTGCATGTAGTTGCGATCCGAGTGATTGCACGTGATATTTGGGTGTTCCATGCACTGAGGTTAAACAGTCAAAGAATTTTGTTAGCTGGTTGCGAGTGCGACCTCAATATGATGCTCACACTTTGGTGGTATGCATTGACGAGACGATGGTGCCAGAAAGAAGAAACCTTCTGCTTCTATCAACCTTCTAATCACTCTTTGGAACGGGCTGTTCCAGGTTCAACTGATTGGATACTGCACCACAGACTACTTGTTCTTGACATACGAATTGGTGGAGAATGGAACACCTGATTATCATTTACATTCCGCCAAAGGTAAGGCTCGTTGGTTTTGATTTCGGGTTCTGAGGACGGGACGATGAAAACTTGAGCGTTAGTGCGTATGTTGTACATTTTATTTGACAAAAATAGCTTGCAAACAGCACGTCGTGCAACCAGAACCGAACAGTGCAAGTCGGATGCGTGATACTTGTTACCCTGTAAGGTAATATTTTGGCATGAATGATGACAGCTACCCGGGCTCCACTATCTTGGTCATCGAGGGTACAAGTTGCTCTAGACGCTGTACGAGGCTTGGAGTACATTCACGAGAACACGAGGCCTTCTTACATCCACGGCGACATCAAATCTGCTAATATTCTTGAACAAAGTTGCTACACCAAACAATGCATTTAGTTTCTTGACATTTTGCACTATTTAAATACTTAGCAAAACTTCTTTGACTTTGTCAATAATTACTAGGACAAATAATGGAGGAAGCAAGCAGAGGTTGGGTGCAGCAACAAGTGCCAAAGCCAGGGAGCAGGGAAGCTGGAAGTTTGGGCAAAATCAGGAATTGTTGTAGCATAAGAGCGTCTTTACCGGATGACTCCAGCCTCGAACCTAGCGTGCCAGGGGGACACTTCTCGCAAAACAGAACTCCACCGGTGAGTCAAGCCGGCCAATTCTTTTCGCGGCCTCGCCAAAGGAAGCTCCGGGGACGGGGTACTGCCGGGAGAAACGCTTCTTGTAGCGCGCTGGAATAGTGGAGTATTTTTAGTTTGCATTTATTGCGGGCTTGATGTCGGGAGTGCTTGGGTCGCTGGATGCGGTCGGCACGGGTTCCAATGCGTCGGATTGCAAAACAACAACTTCGTTTCGTCGCCGCAATGTGGAGGAAGGGGCTTGCGAGTCGCAAGCTGATTTTGAAGGTGCAACATTGCATTGCAAAGAGGAAGAAAGAGGTGCGGTTTAGGGTTCAAGTTTGAGGGTACGATGTGTCCAGTTTTTCAAATATGGTTTATACTGGATTAATTTCCAAGACCAGGAGAAGGATGTCTTCTTTTGTTCCATCTTTGCTTGCTTAATTTTTGCTTACAATATGTATTCTTACAACCTGATGATAGATGATAAAGATGGAGGTACAAAAGGAAATTCCTTTTGGGTCTGTGATATGCTTCCTCGCTCTTAAGTTTTTCATGTTAAGGTAGGAGGCTTGAACGGAACTCCGTCCGGGCATTAAAACCGCTCACCTCCCCAAATGAACTTTGCCAGAACATGTACTTATTCATAGCCTTAAGTAATCAACAGTGGCCTCACAAAAACATTGTCGCATTTTTCTTTTTCCTCTAGAGAAAAATGCAACAATGTTTTTGTGAGGCCACTATACAATGGACGTACATTTGAGGAGGTGGGCGGTTTTAGAGCCCTAAGGCCTTTCCACTTCAAATTTCATAACTAATTCCATTGAGCTCCAAAAACAATGAAAAAACTTCAGTTAGATGCCAATTCCTCTTATCTTTCAATTAAAACTTACTGAAAATTATTTCAAGAAGTTCCACCACTTCAAAACTCAGTTTCGGCCCTTAGATGGTCGGTTTATGAGCCTCTTACCTGAGATGTGCTAATTGTCATTCTGTATTGTACAGAGCATCTAGAGTACTGATAAAGCTCTAGCTTTTCTAAAAAGGAGTGTTCTCACCTTTTGATGACGATGGAGTAAGCAGATGATTTTTCCACCAAAGCTTCTATCAATTGTAATGCTCCTGCATTTTCTTGTTTATATAGTTCTTCTATCAGAGCTTGTCTTTTATGTCACTTTTGAACCATGAATCTGTAAAATGTACATGCGCTGGTGAGGAGGGATTTCAGAGGTCACATTTTTGTATGCAAGATGGTACACTTAGGCCACAGAAGCTGGAGGAGCTTTTTTCATCGGCTCTCTCTAAGTGAATTGGCGCTTGCAGTCATAGAATGACTTTTTTGCTAACCTTGTACCTTCCAAGACTCTTGCTTTTTGGATTCTTGGAAATCTGTAGGTTTGGGAGGATTCAATCTACAGTAATACTGCAAAATCTAACAGCATGGGAGGATTGACGCTTTATGGCTTCTGTCAATGGTATGACCGTAACGAAGTAATCTGACCGTGAGGAATATGTGTATGCTAAATGGTTATGCTGTCGTTATCAGAATTAAAGTTATTGAAGTTTTCTGGTTTTCCACTTTCAGGGTAGATTGCACTCTGAAGAAACCGAGTTTAAGGGAAAGACCTGATGTTGTGTGGGAGCCTCACATGAAGTAATTTAGAGAGAAGTCCTACCATAATTTTTCACACTTTGAAGTCTTCTTTGGTCTAATGGGAAGCAAGTTATGCTTGCATTTCTTAATGCTTGATAATTGAAAAGTGATTTGAGAAATTTTTGCTAATAGAGTGTGGAGGATAGAAGATTGAAACGGCATTGTGATTGGGTGCAGTGGTTATTGATGACCTTGCTGGAGCCTTAGAAGAGTTTAGTGCATCTAATATAAATAGGGTTCCCTGGAGAAGCAGCTTCAGTCTTCCAGATCACATGGCAGCGTCGTTAGGACAAAAACAGAACAATTGCAGCGAGTAGTGTTGCAAGCTTATGATGTATTTGGAGCCATTAATCGTGGAAAATCAGCTCAATTGAATGCACTGATGAGAAGGTATATGGAGAGTTCTTGTATGCATATTGTGGCGTCCACCATAGGTGCTCATGTTCCTAGTGAAGGAGTATGCCAAAGATTGTGGTGCTGCCTTCTTGCATGTATTGATATTGAGGGAGGTCCTTGCGGTTGTGCTCTCGTGGTTCTAAGAAAATGCAATTATGTTGTAGAGATAGTCTTTCAATGATCTTTGTTTTGCGAAGTTAGTTAGGTGGTGCACATCGTGACTTTATTTGTTCCAATTGGTTAGAGGTTGGTAATGACGGCAGTCTTAGTGGCATGGCCGATGTTGCTTTTATTGCTGTTGTTTTAGTTGCTCCATCTTTTCGGTATCTTTGACATGTGAAGGGGAATATTGAAGTAGTTTCGCGGCTACGTACTTTTATTGAATAGTAATGTTAGTTTACTCTGTTGGTTGTGTCGAATCTTGTGCTTTGACTCTTAACAATGCCAGTGTCCAATGGCAGGATTACAAATAGCTTTGTGAATCTTGCCGCTGTCGTTGTTTTGTTGTGTTTGACCAAATTTCATTCACCTAGATGTCATATAAAAAGCTGCTTTTTGTGTATCATTAATCCTTAAACAACCATAGGGCATAGTATATATGTTGACGTATAATTTTTATTTGCTATCAATAAGGAATTTTAATTTGGGATCTCAAATAGCTCACTAAAACTGCATTGATCTATTCTCCAACTTCTTTGTTGGTCTCAAATGTAGTAGAGGTGTGGATCCATTCCAAATACAAGAAAAATATCCCATATTGTACTGGTCGCAAAGGGCCTTTTGGTTGTTTAAGGGTTAACCCCTAAATGCCCAAGCGACCATATTTGGGTCTCAACAAAACTTTGAAGATGAATAAAACCTTATCAAATCATTTTTTTCAGTATTTTTTTTCTTCAATACAAGTTTGTTTTGAAGTCTACTTTCAACATCAAAAATCTGATTTTGAAATAAAAGTTGATGATTTTTCTATTCAAGATTTTGTACAAGGGTATCCACTGCAATCTTGAGTTTTCTAGTGTTGGAGGATCTTGAAATAAGCCTCAAATACACTAGAACTTGGAGAAAAAATCACATTAGAAATCCATTTAAAATACATATAGGAGTAGATTTTGAAAGCCATAAATTGATTGAAGTTAAACATGTAATGACCTTAAACCTCATATGTTTTTGGTAACCAACTTTTTAGATTTGACATTTGAAATGAGGATTAGAAAACTTCAAGTCACTTTTGCACTTTTAACACCCTCATGTTCAAACATTATAATCTTTCAAACTATAAGTGATGTTCTTGCATTTTCTTTTCCCATGTAATCTCTAACATGTTTAATTTAAATTCGTACGGTTACAATTGAGATAAACTTAATGGAATTTATGAAAACGTTGATTGATTGATTTGTTTCATGAAAATTCCAAGAAGCTCAGATAGGGCTTGGGCATTTAGGGGTTAACAAAACCACTTGCTTGAACCATAAAACCACTTGCTTGAACCGTAGGAAATAAGGCCCAAAAATTGCTTAAATTTACATGAACTTCATATACTCAAATAGCAAGAAAAAACATTGCAACAGGAGCTCCACATTCAAAGTTTGGAAGGGCTTTGCCCCTGTCCCGGGTTCACCAATGCCCAACAGTCTATGACTCCATGTCCATCTCAAACTGCCAGATCATCCTCCATCGCTAACCACCTCGGGGTCCACGAACACGTGGCAGAGGATCACGTAAAACCTGCTCCTTGGATTCTTTAGCGAGTCGAAGCCAGAGCAGATGGGTGGAGATCCTGAAGCTTGCCCGGTCACTTTCGCTGTTGAGGGCCCTCGCAAACCCATGTGGCGCGTTGTTAAAATGGCCAACCGGTGGAGATGCTCTAAAGAGAGTTGCATGCCCTTCGAGGTAGATAGGCAACTTAAAATGCACTATTTGGTGGAACCCACCTACATTCTTAGAGATTCTCTCTTTGCACTTGAGATTTCTTTATTGCATGTTTCAATGACAAGAATTGCCAGGATCTTACGCCCCGTGTACAATTTTGATTGGTGACGCCTTCGGGCATATTTCCTTCTTTGAGCAGGTGATGCTTTTCTATGTATGAGGCTGTTGCAGCTTGCTGTGTCGTCACGTTGGCACTGCCGCACTGGTGCTTCTTTACCGACGATTCCATAAAACCACATGGCGGGATTCCGGCAGAAACCATGGCCAGTACAAAAGTAAGCGGACTTTGTGCCGAATCTTCACCTTCGCTGCTGATTTTATCGAAACATCCTAACTCCTTGCAGCGCACACGGATGACACGAAAGCCATTGGATTAAAGACCCACTTGATAGTATATGCCCGTTTAGAACTTCCTTGACAAGGTTTGAATGCTTTAACTGTACGGCATAATCTTACATGATCCTCCGTATTAAAAGAAATTTCTTCTGCTGTGCGAGAAAGGGGAGTAAGGTAGAAATACCATAAACGGTTACTGCCCGATAATGGCAGAGTAGAGTGTCCTTACACCAGTAAGAGGTGGCTTTGAAAGAGATTTCAGAATGATGCTCTTTCCTCGCATTTGATTGGTTCAAATTTATTTCGGAACAAGGTTCTCGAGGTAGCTGTTTAAGGTGCACTTATGAATACAGAATTGGTCCAAACCCTAAATACACATTTATATTGCATAAAATATTCATTTTTGAGTAATTTTTTGTTTTTGTTTTTGCACTCTTCTCTATCCTTGTTTCTCCACATATTGAGCTTAATTTCTCAAGATGTTCCCCATATGATGGAGCTAAAGTGCCTTTTTTTAAGGGAAAATATCAAAAATGACCCTGACAATTGGCCGTATTTTGAAAGTAACCCTCACAAATCCAAAATATCAAAAACAGGCCCCCATCATCAGCGTTTAAATTTTGTTGTTTTTGTGTTTTTGATACATGCACCCAACAATGTCAAAAGGTAAGGAAAATTTGGATAGAGATGGGTAGACCGACAAAAAGCACACTTTCATCCATATAATGTACTAATATTAGTATCTTTCATCCATATTATGGCAAATTTGGTGCACATTCAAGCATGCACATGGTGAATTCATCCAATTTCTCACCCAAAATTTCTAGTGTTATGGTTGCCAAGCACTAATTTAGGTAAGATTTTGGTAAAAATTTGCAAAGAATTTAAATGTTGCTCATCATATATAAAAAGTAGGCCTTGCAACTAAGGTGACCACAATTTTGTGCATGTTTATTTATGGGAACTAATATATGCACATGGAGGGTACATTTTAGACATAAACCATCAAAGTTGAATTTGGGAAATTTGAATTCTAATTTGGATTTAGATATCTAGATTTAGCCTTGAAGCACAATGAAGGTTACAATTGAACTATGCCCAATGGAAAAGCTTTGCTAGGGGGCAAATCATTACTTTTACCCTTCTTTGTAAGAAAAAACTAAACTTTTCCATTGGCATTGCTCAATTGTAACCTTCATTGTGCTTCAAGACTAACTCCAAATGTCTAAATCCAAATTAAAATTAAATTTTCCCAAATTCAACTTTTTGATAAATTAAATCTAAAATGTAACCCCCCATATGCATATATTAATTCCCATAAATAAACATGCACAAAATTGTGGTCACCTTAGTTGCAAGGCCTACTTTTGATATATGATGAGCAGCATCTAAATTCTTGGCAAATTTTTGCCAAAATCTTACCTAAATTTGTGCTTGGCAACCATAACACTAAAAATTTGGGTGAGAAATTGGATGAATTCATCATGTGCATGCCCAAGTGTGCACCAAATTTGCCATAATACGGATGAAAGAATAAAATACTAGTACATTATATGGATGAATGTTTGCTTTTCATTGGTTCTACCCATCTCTATCCAATTTTTCCTTATCTCTTGGCACTGTTGGGTGCATGTCGCAAGAATAGGGAGAAAACAAAATTTAAACGCTGATGATGGGGGCCAATTTTTGATATTTTGGATTTGTCAGAATTACTTCTGAAATACGGCCAATTGTCAGGGTCATTTTTGATATTTTCCCTTTTTTTAACCGTTTATGGTATTTCTACCTTAGGTAGCTCTGATGCCCCCAAGCACTTATAGCAACAGCTTTTCCCTGAAATAGAAACTCAATGGAATCTAGATGACCAGGTTGACTGACATATGATTCGCTACAAGTTGATTATGTTCTACGACATACACCGGGGTATGGTATTATATATTTCCTTCATCATTTTATACCTGGACCCACAGTAGAGGCTTCTAGCATGACAAGGGCCTTGAGAGCTGAGTTCAAGAGTAGCACCAGGATATCCCTGCTAAGGGCATCTCCATCCGAGCTCAAATACTTCATCCAGGGGAAAGTGTACCAGTCGTCTCCCCCACCCGTCCAACTAGGTTGATGAACGTTCATTTAACGACAAATCTCCTTGTTTGCAAATAGATTCTCCATTATTGATTATTCAACCTATTGATTGTAGAAAGAAATGGTAATATTTGAAAGAGTTACCGTGTATAGAGAAATTGCATTTTTTGCCGTGCCAAGGAGAATGCTTTGGCGGGTCTGTGTATTAGTTAGTTGTTCCCTTTTAGTCCAAAATGTCCCCAACCCGTTGTTTTCCAGTGCAAGTGGAGATGCTCTAACCTTTTGCTAACTCATAAATAGTTGTGTGTCTGATGGGCCAGATTCCGGTCAGATTCGACAGAAACTCTTTATTGGCAACCGCGGACGAATGCTGGTCCTGAAGGCAGATCATATGGAACTCAAATAAACATTTCTCGAAGTGCTCGGTCACTGTATACAGTTCATCACACCGGCCCGTCAATGCCACTTTAGATTGTGAACACCAGCTGTGTTGTGGAGTACGCGTGATTGGTCATTTTGGGTCGAGAAGAAAGATTGCGTGGTCTGTGCGTGAAGTGCAGTTGTGAAGCCTAACTTGTGTGTTCGTTCTTTCGGAATGCCACTCAACACGAATGAGCAAGAACAAAATTAGATGGTGTCAAAAGAAACCAAGCAGTACAAAATTAGCTGGTGTCAGAAGTGTGCGAGGCGCTAGATTTTGCTGCTTCGAAATTGTATTTGCAGGGAATGTGATTGGGGCGTGTGTTGCTGGAACCTGGCTTCTGTCGCCCCTTGTTGGAGCTGGCCACAGAGCGCTGTGAGCGAAGATGGGTGCGTCGGACGTGAAGGGCCGACTGTTGTCACAGCTGCTAAGTCCTTCCTTGGGTGTAGCTTTCCTCCTGCTCTTGCTCAACATCGGCAGCTTGGTACATGCGGCCAATTCCACGATTTATACATATGATCGCGACGAAGGTACGTTCAAAAAACGAGAACACTGTGGATTATTAAATCACTCCTGGAAATTGTTCTTTTGAAGTGGAGGGCATATGCTGTTCCGATTGTGATGCTTAGCTTGCCGTTGTTCGCTTCAGTGGAGACCAGTGCTATGTTTCTACATCACGAGGTTTGATTTAGCTTCACTGCCAATGTTCCGCACTGAACTTTTGTTTCTCTGGAATTTGTAGTTGCTGCGCTTCGAACACTCTTGGAAGCATGGAAAGATACCCCGGACTTGTCACGTAACCTGGCAGGCTGGCAACTTACGAAAAATCCAGATTATTGCGATTACCTACTTCCAAATTCAACTACGGCTACAAATTCGTCAAGTTGGCAAGGAGTGCAGTGCATGTCGCAGTGTGACACCGATGAGAATGGTTACTGCACAAAGGATATAAAATTATATGTAACCAGCCTGTAAGTGTTCTAACTTCTATTCTTTGTCAATTATATGAGGTATTTAGATTCGGAAGCATTACCTCGGTAGAGCAGCACCAGTAACTAGAGATTACTCATGAATTAAAACGTCCCATCTTATTGGCCTGGTGTTGGATCTTTGTACAGGGTGCTAGTTAGAATGGAATTCTTACTTACAAGTGTGATGTGAATAATCGAGAGGTAAATCCAGAAGACTAACAATGATGTTTATGTTTGAAATGGAACGACAATGGACAGGTCTTTATCTAATGCATCGATTGTAGGCATTTTGCCCCCTGCAATTGTTAATTTGACTAATCTTGTGACCTTGAAAGTGTGCTTCCCGAGAAGACAGTTTAGGCTTTTTCTCCTGCGTTCAGAGAATTCAAACTTAGTTTTTGGATTTGGTATGTCAAGTTAGACAAAGGGAGACTCTCCCTTATACGGAAAATCTCAAGGGCAAGGGTGGCTTCATCCTTCTGAAAGGGAAAGGGTCTCAAACACATTGAGTTCTGGCAACAACAACCCTCTTAGTCTGAACTGCATATTATAAGAGTTATTTGTAAGGTAAAAACCGTACGTTTGACCGAACATCAAGCATGCTTAGTGCTTTTCTTCGATGAGGGGTTCAGTGATCCTAATAGAATTATCTTCCAGTAGCCCCGACCTGTGCAATTACGTCGACTTGCATGCGCAGGGAATTGACAGGAAATCCGAAAAACTCACTGGTACTTTCCCCAGTGGTTGGCTGCAAAGTGATGCGCTGACTGTTTTGTAAGTAAGCTAGCCTCTGCTCACATGCTTATCAACATCAAAGTTAGTAAAAGAATAATAGTCTATAAATTGGCAAAACTTTCAGAAGATTGGCACCTTTACTGATGCCTGGAACGTGGAATTGTACATGAATCCTTGTTTCTGAGAGCTGTGCACTTCAATGTCAGAAATTCCTCGCAATGAAGTACGCCATTCTAACACATAAGACCGTACAAATAGTTTTGGGAAATTCCACTTGTGGTTCGTCCTCCAGTATGTTTTACTCTTTATGTTAATTCTTGGACCAAGGTATATAGCTGAGGGAACTAGTTTTCCAGGCATGATTCCCTAGGAGGCGTTTCGTACGTGCTGAACTGAATTTTGACCACCAATAAATGTTTGGAATTACTGACACATCAACTTGGGCCCTAATCATGTTTTAGGAATGTGCACGACAATGCTTTCTACGGCGGGATTCCATATCATGGGAATCTTTGGAGTCAACCGCTTCTGCGAGTGTGAGTTACATTTCTCATCCTTGAAGGGCCTGGAATACTACACTGAAGTTCTCATCACAAGATCAATCTATCAATGAACTACCTGAAAACTACGAGCCAGATGTGCACCCTCGTCCAATGTATTCCATTAACACTGAAGTTCTCCTGCTAATTTAACAGAGATTTGAGTGGGAATCAGTTCACTGGATTTTATCCAGCTGATCAGTTACAATTTGACGAAATCGAAGAACTTAGCGTGAGCAACAATCGTTTCTATGGAGAAATTTCATCAGACGCTATTTCGGGATGGTCGACAGTAACGAAATTGTAAGGCACTTCGATCTCTAAGTTATTGTTCTTGTATTCAAATTGAGCTGCCGAGGTATTTGTGCATCATGTGGCTTTGTCTGCGTTTCATTGACCTTTGGTGACCAATTGGCTTGTTTCTATTTTTGCAGGGACCTATCTCAGAATAGATTTAATGGGACTTTGCCAAGCCTCAATGACATGCCACGATTGACGCATTTGTAAGCTCCATCCCTTCTGGTTCTTAGTCTTGGTGCAGTTTGAGCTGGTTCGCAAACTCAAGTCAAAATCAAGTGAGGTTAATCAGCATGTATCTCTGTTCTTGGTTTCCTTGATGAATAAGTACTTTTTGCGAAATATTGTAAATGGAAATGCAGGGATGTTTCTGAGAATCAGTTTGAGGGGCCGTTACCAGATCTCGGCCAGTCTTCTTCACTAAGATATGTGTAAGAGTCACTCTCTGCACGCTACGATAGTCGGTCCTTGGCTGTCTATCAACTTCATATATTTTAGAACTGGTTCATTTGAGCTGAGTATGTCTTATCAAAAATGACTTGTTTATTGTATTTACATGATTTGCATGTCTGGATATGGTACAGAGATTTGAGCAGAAACAGATTCACTGGAACGGCAAACTTGGTGGATATTTTCAATTTGAGCACAAAGACTACACTGACACTTGTGGACCTGTCTAACAATCAGCTTACTGGTCCTCTTTCATCCCGGAATGCCTCGAGCCTTGTCACTGTTAGGGAACTGTAAGCTGTTCACCCTCTTCTACTTACGAAAAGTTCAAACCTTCTTTGAACTATTAGAGCCTGAATCGTGATGGTCGTGAAACCTTGATGTTCATTCTGGACAGAAGAAAACTGAGGGCTGTCAAAATAAGCCTGGAAAACAAGATGGCAGTTGTTAATCTGCTTACAAATCTGACTAATGAGGTCTGTGCCAGGTACTTGGACAACAACAATCTCACAGGAACCCTTGACATTCTCAACTTGCTTGAACTGGACTTACTGCAAATCGAAAACACTGCTTGGAGCGCAACTGCGAAGCTGCGGATGATGAGTTCGAGCAATAATAGCATCGAGCATGTAATTTCGAGCCCTTACATTATTGCTAACGTCTCCACTTTCTTCATGTAAGTAAAATTCTATGACCAATGGTTTGTAGCAGTAGAAAGTCTGACTTCAGTAAACACCGATCACCAGCAAGATGCTGTCCATGTTTATTTTGGTTGCTCACTTGTTAGAGAATTACCTCTTATTAGCTGACAAAGCAGTCAAATTTCGCAGAGCAACTTACATTGCTTCTAGATGGCAGTAGTACTTATTGGCAATGATTAGTACATCCCCTCCATGCGTGATGGGATGAAAGTTGCAGCCTTGCGGGGAATCCATATTGTCATAATATTGACTTCAGCGATGACACCCAGAGATGCTACTGTTCACAAACCTGCTTCGTATCATCACGAAAGTATCACTGTAAAGGTGTTCATCTCCAATGCGGATGTGTGCAAGTGCCGTGCATAATTGATTTGCAGAGTTAATTCCAAACCTGATATGGTTTCTGAATTATCAGCAACAGAAAACTTACCCTCATTTTGTGCGTACAGCAAAAGGGAACAAGCGCAAGTTTATCACCACCGTGACTACTAGTGTGGTTGCAGTAGTGTTGATAGTGTTGATTGTTGTGGGGGGTATACTAGTCAACAACAAAAGATACAAACGGTATCTGCAACTGCAATTCGAACAAAGTGAGTACCTCAGCATACTCGTTTCTATTCTTGGGTACATAGCACCTCTTCTACGTAGTCGCTAGATTTGAAGAGCCCCTTTGGTAACATTTATTCCTCTTTACTGCGCTGCAGAATTGGAAGAGTTTGACGTAAAGCCCACTATATTCTCCTACAATGAGCTGCGGAGTGCCACACGAGACTTCCATGAAGACATGAAGCTGGGGCAGGGCGGCTATGGGGCTGTGTACAAGGTGCTCAAATACCACTAAAAACTTATGTATTGTACCATCAATGCCCACACCGTTGTTCTCGGGGTTGTTCTAATTGCTAGGACTATTTGCAACTCAAGATGTAATATTTGAAAAGCTCCGCCGAGGGGGCGTGGTTGTAACATATAAGCGTTAATTGGAATAGAACCTCTGCTGCAGGGTGTGTTGCCAAGTGGACATGTGGTGGCTGTAAAGCAGCTGTTCGTGCAAGCGGCACAAGGACACGATGATTTCTTGAACGAAGTGGTCCTTATCACGGGCATGAAGCACAGAAACTTGGTGAATCTCAAAGGATGTTGTCGTCGTGATTCTCAGAAGCTGCTGGTTTACGAGTACGTTGACAATTTCGATGTTGACCAACTTCTACTCGGTACGTTTGATTGGATCCAATATTGCCCTTGCTTCTTTACAGTCTTCCTCATCTTCCATAATGTACATAACCGTCTCCTAAACTCCCACTCCTGCAACAAGCACGAACACGTTTCTCAAGTAAGTTTTTCAGTAAACACTCCTCATCCCTGTTCACAACAGGATCAAGAAGGCAGATAAGCGGTCCGCTAGCCTGCTGGCCTGCGCGGCTGAAGATTTGCTTGGGCGTTGCTCGTGGACTGCATTATCTTCATGCGCTGGCGCATCCCAGAGTCATCCACCGGGACATCAAGGCTGCAAACATCTTGCTGGATTCCTATCTGGAGCCAAAGATTGCGGATTTTGGCTTGGCTCTGTTATTCCCAGATGAACAAACCCACATCATGACTGTGCATGTTGCTGGAACCAAGTAAGGCAATCTTGTTCCAACCTTCCCACTGCAGGCACTTGCCATAGCTCCCTCTGTCATCAATCGAGTTTCTAAGCCAATTTGAGCATGTTTTGATCACTGACATGACCACTCTGCATTTGAACAATGATGGGTGCAGAGGGTACTTGGCACCGGAGTATGCTTCACTTGGGCAACTGAGCGACAAAGTGGATGTATACAGCTTCGGGGTTCTATGTTTGGAGATTATAAGCGGACGACGCAACATTGAAGAGACTGCACCTCTACACCAAGTATACCTTACCCAATGGGTATAAAAATCTACCTTCTTCATACCACCGTCATGCAGGACTGTACTTAACGCCATATTCATTGAATGGGGAAAACCAGATTCCCAAGTTGTACCCTAATGCTCGGTTTAAGGTGGTCACCTTAATCCCAAAATGTTACAAAATTCCCAGTTTAATGAATATGGCGTTACTTGGTTTTGATCAAAAAATGATTCAAGTAGCTGATACAGCATTTTTTGCATTGGCAGGCATGGAAACTGCACGAGGTAGATAGGCTGATGGAACTGGTGGATCCGACACTGCAAACAAACAATGAAGAGTTGCGAGACGTGCAACGGATAATCAACGTGTGCCTTCAGTGCATTTCTACTGTAGTGGATCGTCGACCCAGCATGGCACGCATTGTGGCCATCTTGCAGGGAGATGTGGAGTCGGAAGTGCAAGTTGTAAGGGAAGGACAGCTGAACAGCAAGGGGTCACACAGTTCTTGGACTAGTGGGCTGGGGAGTGTCTCAGAGGAAGAAAGCAGCACCTCCTCCTTGTTTGGGTCGCATGGAAAATCTCGCCGCGGCCAAAGTACTAGAATTGACAGCTGTGCTACAGTGGAACTCTCTGAGATTCAAGCTAGATAGCCATTGCCTCTCCTGATCTTTGGAGCAAACTGCCCTTTATCTTGAGCAGTTGATCAGGTGTAGTGATTTTAAGTCGGTCTTCTCACCGGTATTGAGCTCTTGAGGATTTGTGTAGTAGAAGGAGAAGAAGGAGAAGATGCAGTCCGGTGTGAATCAAGAGCTTGGATCTCTAATCCATGGTTACTGGCAATGATTGAAGAATTTAGTGATGTCTCTCTGCAGAAAATATTCTTTACATGGGTTTGTAACCCTGTGTGTGTAGGTAGGGGTAGGTTTAGTGTCGTAATGAGTATATGTTCATTAGTTTGGAGTTATGTATACATGGTTTATTTTGTAGATAAATTTGGTCAACCGCATGTTGTATAAAGGGTTGTTTTGTTTTTGACATGGAAGGGAACAATTTCACGATTACATGGTTCAATTCTTGTCTGAAGCGAAAAGCCAAGGTTACCAATTGTACCCCTTTGTGCATGCATCCATGGGAAGGATGTGACATACACTTGATAAGGCCCCAAGAGCTACCCTTTTGTTATTTGCCGTGTAACAATCAATGCTTAATGCTTGCGTGTGCAACAAATGCAATTTTGACAACAAATGCAATTTTGACAACAAATGCAATTTTGACAACAAATGCAATTTTGACAACAAATGCAATTTTGACAAGATGATGCACACATGCCAACAACATGTTGAATGCCTTTTAGGATTGTTTGGGGTCACGTCCCCGTGCTATCCATTGACAGTTTCATTAGAAAGTGCCAACACTATGTGATTCCAAACCAAAAAAAAATTGTAACCTTATGGTCAAGGATGTAATTTGCCAAAGCTTGTGAGCATGACATTTGCAAAGCTCTCCTAGTTTTAGATGAATGTGACTACTCTATCCTTGTAGTGAATCAAGGGCAATTTGCACTATGCCTCACGTCCCAAACTTCACAAGTCCAAGTTCTATGTCATTTCTTAACTTTTTGTTAGGTATTGAGAAAAATATTGAAGAAAAACTTCCGTATTCTTTATAGAGAAAATATTGTAAACAGTTGGCTCTTCAGTTGGATTTTGGTTTTGGTTGCTCCCAATTCTTGAGTGAAGTCCCATTGTTTGGAGTCTAAACTTCCAAAATGCTACAAAAATAGGGATCTTTTAAGTGAAATGAAACTTGAAACATGGGTTAAAATGTGGGTTGCTTTTTAGAGTGTTGCTTTTGTGAATTATTGTTTAAGTTCTAGAATAAAAACTTGCAAATGCTTGTATTATTTTGTGTCTTAAGTTTTGAAATCTATGACCATGAAATCAAATTACTATGGTATAGACATGAATCAATTGAAAGCACTATTCATGAGCAAAATTTTAAACCCTCCAAGAGGCCCTTAAATTTTGATGCTCTCAACATTAAGTGAACCTAGACTAGGTACATTAGAAGCATGTGTGAATTGTGAAGTATCTCTACCTCATATGACTTTTTGATTGTATGTCACAAAAAGCATGTATGTAAATGCTAATCTAGTCCTTGTGTGAAGGACCTTAGCCACATGCACAACCCAAAATAGTACAAAAGGTATTGCACTCATAAAATATGTAAATGTACTCACTAGTCATTATCCAAGTACTTCACTCATCTATTCAAATAGAGAAATAAAATTTATTGTTCTATTGAACCCACATCTTTGTCCAATTGGGATGCACAACAATATAAATTTCATGATTCGATTGAACTCAAAGGGCATATTGAAATAGGGGACTAATGATTTGTTTGTTGTAATAAATACAAATCTTGGGATTCTTTTTGAGACTTGTGCAAGGCCTCTCGGAGGGTGCAAAATTTTGGTAATGTGCTATTTCTATGAGGGCATCCTCAACGCAACCGTAAGAGAGGCAGGCAGAAGCTTGTGCAGTGCTTTAAATTGGACTTGAGCAAAAACATGGGCTCCAATGCTACAATTAAACCACATTGCATTTTTTAGGGCTCCACACATAAGAGCCCCTCCCCTGCAAACTTTCTCTATTTGGAGACTCCTACATACCTCTCCAGCCCTGACACTGACGCAATTTTAAGGAATTTCAGAAAGTTTCAAATACTTCTAACATGAATTAGCCACACATAAGCACTTTAATAAGACATAAACTAGCAAAAAATTGTAGTTAATGAGTGTTAGAACTTGAATGCATTGGGGCTACTGCATTGGAGAAATGCCACTGCTCTACATCTGAGGCAAAATCACACACAATCTAACAAAGTTTGCGAAGTTGAAATCTTGGCTGGATTGGAGATGCCCTAAGTGCTATAAAGTTTGAAGTTGTATTTTTTGGGAGTTATTACATTCACTTGATTTTTTCAGAATTTCAATGAATTGCATGTATGGATAGTTGAAGCACTATTAGAAGTGATGAATTGTAGCAAATTGAAAAAATTGTAATTTTAAGCCAAATTTCATCTGTTCAATGAGAATGGTCTCTCAATTATACTATCAAGTAGATGACTTTGTGATATTGTATGAATTGTTTGTTAGTCTATACTAATAATAGGTTTGGTTCCATTAGTTGGGTAGTTGGGTGTCTATAATAGAATAAAACTTCTATTAGTTGGGTAGTTGGGTGTTGCTCTAAGAAGATTAAGTGGCGGTTATGTGGCGGTTATTCATATTTCTATGGTTATGTGGCAATTATGGTCATCTTTGGGAAGGGATATACACGGGAATAGGGGGTGGTTGCCTAGAGAAGGAGGCAAAGCGTGTAGGTAGGCATAGTACAAGTAAGCTCATTGGAACGGAAAGGAGAAGAATCTTGAAAAGGTGATTTTGAGGAAGGTCATGTTGATTTTTTTACAAGGACCCCCTTTTGTGATGGCCCTTTGCTAGAACTGCAGGTACAAGGGTCCACTAGTTTCATTATATTTACTTGAGTTTTAGAAAAATGCTTATCCTCTATTAAAGTGAAAAGTTGTTGCTTTTATTAAAACTCTAGCAAATAATTATGTCTTGTATCTTTTATAGTAGTTGATTGTAATTGCTAATAAAAATGTCAATGTTACATAAGTTATACACTAAACCACAAACATTTGCATCAAGTCAGATTGTAACTTTTTTTTAATAATTATTTAAAGTCCAAAAATAGGAATTAACAGATAGCTAGGTTGTTTTTTGGCAAACAAATTATGGAAACACCGATTGTGTTCTTTTGTAGTAAAATTGTTAGAGAGTGGTTCTTTGAATAAGCTACCGTTAGAAAAAAAAGGTTGATGCACTTAAAATTCTGAATACAAACATTGATTTTTTATTTTTCCAAAAAAAGGCATAGGAAGTATATTGTCCACTACAATACCACTACTTTGGAAACTAACATTTATTCAATATTTAAGCTACAAAGAATTTAGTTTCTTTGCTATGTAAGTCTTTTTTTCTACTTTAGAATTTTCTTAAACACAAATAAGAAATATTGTATTTAGAAAGAGTGCATACAAATCCTAAGACATTCAAACTGTATTTCATTTTTTTCTAAATAGGAAGCTTTAGCAGTTGTAAAGAGTTAAAAAAATCTTGTTTTCAAAATCCAAACATTTTGTTCTATCAATTGAATTGAAGAGGGATTTGATCTAGATTTTTATAGGATACAAGAAAACAAGTCAATTAAGTGAATAAGCTACCAAAAAACCTAAAATTATAGGATTGCTTTACAAAATTGTGAATTGGAACAATTATTCAACCCAAAATGCCAATGGATTTTAGATATTAATGTTTGAATGATAAATGTATTATTCAAAGTAGTGAAGATTGTTTGTTGATTTTATATGAATAAAGTTGAAATACGTGTGGTGATGTGTATGTTGAGAAATGCAACCTAGAAGAATTATATAGGAAGTCTTGAATTCTCCAAAATAATGATCATTCATGTTAACATGGTTCCTCAAACACAAGTATATAATAGAAATTGAAACTACTAACCTTCACTAGAAGGAAGCTACATTACAAACACCTAGACAATGATCATCTAATTGGAAGGAAGGCATGTTCATTAGTAGATTTTCAACATGTGTACATTTATGATAACAATTCACAATGATATCATTACATGTTTCATGTTCATCCAAGTTTCATTTTACTCAAGTCCACAATACATTACGACCATCCTTCAAAACCTTGCAAAGGATCCCATACACATGTCCCCGTATAGACTACACTAGCAAGGAATCTGAGTGTTGCCAAGACCCCTACTTTTCCTAATGAAACGAGTGCAAAAAAAAACCTCAAACCACAAGATGAGAGTTGTAACATATGTTAGTACAGTAGTGCCTTGCTAAGATGAACCTTTATAAGAAAAAACGCTTGGCTAAGATGAAGTAAATGACTATCCCTGGCGGTTGGGGGTCTACAAAATATCTTTTAGTTACAACAAATGTTTTCCTTACATGAAATGAATATGTTGTCTGGATACCTTCATCATATCGAGGCAATAATGTACAAAGCAAGTACAGTTTACCCATTTTCCAAACATTTGTTGATACATAAATAACCTAATTATTCCAAAAGGCAATACATCATTCTAATAAACGGTGAAAGTTACGAGACAAAATACACTAAATTTTATATTGGCTACATCACTTCAAAATTATATGTTCTTTGGGTCCAACACCAATCTATATGTCCAAATTCTCTAAACCAACATCCAAAGTTACTTATACATTAGTTAGATATGACACTTTTCACCAAGACCAAATGATACGTGCAAGCCAATGGCACCAACCAGTTTGAAAGGGAGAATGTCAAACACACCTAAAGCAAGATTGTTTCATCAAGCAACTTTTGGCTATCGGACGGGAGAGTCGAGCGGGCAGAAAAGACAGGATAGGCAAACGTGTCTGTCCTCTTGTAGTTTTATGACCGTTTTTAGAGTTTTTGACCTAAAAATGGAAGAATCAAATTAATATTTTTCATTTTTATCACATAATATGGCTTTAAATCCACATTTTGACTTCATATTGGCAACAATGAGTATCACTAGCATGTACAAAGTAAGTTCTTTTAGCATTCTATACCATTTTTTGAAGTCAACCATGACTTGACCACATTGGATGGACATGAGTTCAATTAGGCACTTCAAGCGGATGGAGAAGCAGGCGGATGGGCGGCCCAATGTAACAATCATGACCTAAAGTATCAGTACATAATCCTTGACTGGCTCAAAAGAGCGCAAAGTTTGTACTTGCCAATGCTTGCAACTCTTGCTTATGAACAGCAAGCGCACTACCTTGGAGCAGTTTCTGGGTCCTCACACAAGTAAAAAACAACGTTTTATATGACTGCTACAAATGTCTATAAAATGTGTTATTTCTTGCTAAATGATTGTATTATGACTAGTCTCATTTGGTTGCAATTTAGTTAATCATTCATTAGTTGTTAAGTAGTCTTTATCATTCAGTCATTTAGGACATTACAATATCTCATCCTTTACGTCCTACGGGCTTTGTCTTTATTGGAGAGAAAGAAATGTTCTCTCTTTCTTGAACCCAGCTGCCCCTTCTTTCCTATGGGCATTCAAATTTTTCCAATTTCCAAGGGTGCCATTATATTTCCACTGATAAAATCAAACTATCATGTGCAATGTGTCTTGATCTTAGTAATTGCTTTACAAGATCCATATTTGCTATCAAAGCGTCAATCCACATTTAGTATAGATAAGTGACCACATAGTTCTCATTTAGTCATGTATCAGTTGTTTATTAGTTTTGAGTCAAGCACGTACACTCATTTTGTTGTGCTCAGTTAGTTGTTTTCTAGTTGTATTATACTATTTGGGTTTATAAAATAGTAAATAATGCTAAACTAACATAGTCATTTGCACATTCCACTTAGTTGTATCTTAGTTGTATCTTAGTTTTATCTTAGTCATATCTTAGTCGTATTTTAGTCATACTTTAGTTGTACCTTAGTGGTATCTTAGTCGTTCTTAAGTTGATTAAGTTTAAGGTTTAGGGTAATTGCATGTCGTGTAGAGATGGTTGGATTTACCTATAATAGTAGCAGATGGTTCTCTAGTAGTCACCACATAGTTATCATTTTTAGTTCCAATGTTAGTGGTTTAGTTATTATAAAGTAATCTCAGCTTGGTCACAATAAAGTGGAGTTGAAGCAAAATTGCAATGACAACATAGTTGCCATGTAGTCACAAGAGGTTGACAACGCAGACTCCATGTAGTCACAAGAGGTTGACGACACAGTTGCCATGTAGTCACAAGAAGTTGACAACACAGTCACCATGTAGTCACAAGAGGTTTGAGGTTCACAATGCAATAACTCCTCAAGTAGAATACAATCACCAACCATTCAAAAAAACATAAAAATTTAATTACAAACTAGTCACAAATGTAGGCATCATTTAGACATAACAACATCACAATGTAGTCTACCGGTAATCACACAATCAAACTAAGGTCACGCTATAGTCACGATAAAGTCCTTATGCATTTCCTATGAAGTTTCATTACGGTCATGATACAATCGCAATTCAATTGTAATGCAGTTGCCGTGCAATCACAATCCAATCAATTTGCAATTGCTATCCAATCACAATTCAATGCAAACTTCATATAAAATACAATTATGTGGTTCTAGGCTTTCAAAACCTCAAAGTGTATCTACTACTTATTTAGCACTCACAAACTATCACACACCTTTTTCTAAACCTAATCAACATCATTTGTACATGCTTGCAATTCCATATAGACAACAAAAGCACAATCAAAAAGCTAATTACAATGTAGTAGCACGTAGAGCCAATAAACCTTAATAAGTGCACGGAGCAAGCAAATTTGCAAAAAGCATACTAGAGCCAACAAACCCAAAAAAGTGTACGGAGCCAACAAACTTCAATAAGTGCACGGAGCAAGCAAACTTGAGAAAAGCTCTGAACGAGCAAATTTAAGATTGAAGAGTGAAGAGCAAGCAAATCTAAGAAGAGCGCAAAGCCAAGAACCTTTGACAAATGCGCAGAGTCAACAAACCTTTTGAAGAGCACAAGCCAACAACTCAAGTTTGCATAGCCAAATCCTAAACTCAAAGGTGGCGGCCGCATCTACACCCTAGTAACTACCAACCCTAATCTCAATGAAGGCTCCAAATTGATTGTAAAACTACAACTTGATTTTAGAGCTGATTGCTATTAAAACTTAAATAATATTTTTTTGACAAATTTAACATCTACAATGTGTTTAAATGACATATTTGCCTCAAAATGGACTATTTACATGTTAAAATCCAAATTGTAAAACATTAAAAATAAACTTTTTTGCAAATTTGCAAATTTCAATTTCTAATATTTGAATGTATTAAATTTTTTTAAACAAATGATTTATTTTTTATTTTTGTCTTCTATCTTTAAAAAATAATCAAAATTGTGAAAAAATAATAGTATTTAGGAAATATTATTTTTAAAATTTTGAAAGAGTTTTAATTGTGGCTTTTAAATTGTTAATGATAATAATGATAATAATAATAATAATAATAATAACAACAACAATATTGTATTAAATTTATGACTCAAATACAAGTAATATACAACAAATACATGCTCAGAGAAGATTATAGTGACTTAACTACAACTCATGTAAAACTAAAATACAACTAAACCTCTAAACCTACAGTTTAATGAGTTAACCAAAATATAACCCTTTCAAATAGTTGATTGGAGTTGGAACAAGACATTTCTTGTTTTGAAAGCTAATATGTGTAGACCCAACAAGAACATTGTACACTAAACTGCAAATTAATTTGCTTAAGTTATATTCTAATACTGACAATAGAAGAAAAAAGCCCATAAACTACTAAGTCACAACAAATGTATGACTACACTTGGGTTCTTCCATACTAGTCTTATAGTCATTATATAGTCACTATGTAGTCACTTTGTAGCCACTATGTAGTCACTCTGTAGCCACTATGTAGTCATTATATAGTCATTGTGTAGTCATTATGTACTCATCATTTAGTCATTATGTAGTCATTTAACTAATGTGGTGACATATTGTCTATGACCACTTTTCTTTAACTCCCACTAAATCCCAAACCCCTAAACCCTAGAACATTCTTTGCCCCTCATCCATGATCAAAGAAATAAAAGCAAACCCTAATTAAGAAATTAATGCAATAGAAAGAACAATATTAACTCAGCAAGAGAGGCAAAACCATGTAGAAGTCATTTATTAGTCTTCAATTAGTTGCACATCAAAATCACATGAAAGTCATTTATTAGTCATGGATTAGTTGCACAGTAGTAGGTATAAAACAAGTACCTAGCAATGTCCAATCCCTAAACCACTTATTCCCCTAACTACTTAAATAGCCTACCTATCCTAAACCAGTTTAATTACAAAAGTCATATTCTAGTAGTAGATTAGTAGTGCCATAGAATGTGCTAAACAACTAAAAAATGACTTCTATAATGGACTGCGTTCACATAGTCTCAAGAAAACAAAAAAGAACTAAAAATAATGCTACTGGGCAGTCCCAAAATTTTGAGAGAAAACCGTGAAAGAGGTAATTTTGCATGAAAATGAGGTGGATTGAAAGCAGTAACTCTTTAGTAGTTCATTAGTAACACCTTAGTAGTACTAGAAACTCATGTTTTGGGCATATGACTAAACCACAACCCTAGCTAAAAGATGTCAAACACAACAACAACCTCATCCGCATATGGATGTGAATGTATTTACAAATTTAGGAGAATACAATTTTGTAGCATTAGAAAAAATATGAGCCCTCCACAAGGCCCTTAAAAATGGTCTCTCTTAACATTTATTGGGCCTAGAGTGGGTACGTTAAAAGCGTGTGTGAAGTGTCTCTACCTTGTATGACGTGCATCACAAAAACTATGAATAGAAAATGGCAATCTAGTACTATGTCACAATTTCTTAATTATTCTCCTACTATTGTACACAACCAAAACTAATGTTACCCTTACAAGTACTAGGTTAAAAAATTTAATATAGAGAAAAAGGACCATAGTAATATGTACATGTAATTGTGATGCCCAATGAAAATTGGACTTGCCAATGTGAGCCATGATTGTACTCAAAGGCATAGTATGGTGTAAAAAATTTATTTTGTCCCAAAGTACAAATTAAACAATTAAGGAGACCCCTTGAAAGAGATTCTTAGGAGCCTTGTAGAGGGCTCATATTTTCTCTAATGAGAGTTTTAGATGAATTGTTCAAAAGAATGACTAAAGAACAACTATCTCAATGTCAGTCATTTTTTAATCACATCATAGTCATTTTACTGTCGTTTAGGACGCCTAGTCATAAAACATGCAATCATATAGGACGTTGCTTTTTTATCTGTATCATGCGGCAACTGCTAGCTACAAAGGACCACATACTACTGCATCTACTACATGTTCTCAAACCCAACTATTGTAACATAGGATTTCTTACAAAGAAGGCTTTGACACTCGCCGGTTCTATATGTGTGGCCTTGATCACTTTCACAATGACTACCCGACTAATCCCACATAAAAACAGGGCTTCCCCTAAAAACGTATCTCAAAAAGTGTTGTACAGGAATTGCCACAACTATTACAATAATGATGCCAAAATGAAAATATGCATAAATAGTGAAGGATTCAATAAATCTTGCACAAAATTGCAAAATATAGTTACCTTATGCTAGAGACAATCTCCCCTGCCTTTCCTTAGCAACAATCAAAGTACTTGTCATTGCACCTCCAACTTGGCATGCGGGCACCATACAATAGTGCCCAAAAGGGTGCTTTGCATATTTGGGCTCCATGACAATGGTTTTCCATTTGCTACTAATCAGAGCAAATGTTACGTTAAAATACAATATAGCTTAATGTATGCTGATCTAACTTTCAAGTAATCCCTCAAACACGGTTCTTGATGGAGGGACTTGCAATACAAATCAATGTTTGAAATGAGGGGCAAACAAAGGTGCCTGGTTTCAATTTCCATGCCAAACATAGCAGGATCAACGCAAGAAATTGCAATTACACAAAACCAAGATATATCCAAGGATGAAACACTTATATTTCTAAGTGCGGTTGGAAGGAATGAGGTGACGACAACCCACAACAAACTTAGAAGGTATCCAAGTCTCCACCACAAAATGAACAATAAACTATTGATGAAAGACAATGTCAACACCATCATGATCAACACCTAAAGGGTAGTGCGCTTCAATTACTCCAAAACCTCGATGAGCAACAAACTCAGTATCACTCCTTCCCAAAATCTATACATAACAAATTGGTGATTCTATTGAAAAAAGATTCAAATTCACACTCTTTATACACGCAAAGGAAATCAAAAAGATTCAAACAAATAACAGAATCCCTTGCACACAAAACTACTTGGATCCAAAGAACAAGGACCAAAGGTCGGGCCAAATCTTGAAAAAACATACTTTCCTTAGGAGCGTAGGATAGTTAGCCGTGATCTTATAAACCACGTTATTGCTGGGCCCACCAATTTCACAACAACGGCAAATCTCTTTTCCACTAATCTCTGTCCAGCCGATCCCTTTGTGGTGCATTTTAAATCCAATCTCAAAGTGGGGAAGTTTAAATCATCAAAATCGGCAATGCTTTATGGCCCTTTCACTATATCCTTAAAATGCCTCCTTTTGTTCTCATTGAAATCAAGTCTCTTCTCCTTGAGACTCTTACTTTCATCTAAACCCTTACCATTGTGGCTCCTTTTATGTTCATCTTCCACAAGATGAGCGTTCAATAAATAATGGAGCTGCCTAAAAACCGTACATTTTTGGAAAAATGCAAGACCTAACTGATTCTTTTTCTTCAAAGCTCAAGTAAATTGCCATAGCAAGGAAGCTTGCAAGATCATAATATCATCATGGTGCGGATTAAACACAACTCCTAGTTTTGGAATAGCAAAAATTGAGATCTCTTCTCCATCGGCTACAAAATTTACACTACAGATATAACATAATTAAAATAAAATTCCAAACAAAAATACAAATAAAAACACGAATACAAAATCATGAGTGCATTAACCTTTTTGAAGCTAAATGATGAAACCAAATCATAATCATTGAGATCACAATGAGAATTACAGTTGAAATCTCTTGAAATACAAAATGTTCGAATGGGGATTCTCCAATTGATGCAGATCTATCCCCAAACCCTTCCGTGTATTGAATTTTTTGGAGATGCTCAAAAACTTGCGAGTATTTGGTATCCAATTTTTTGGTATCAAACTCTGCTAACTATTCCGCAACTGTGTATACATTACTATTGTCCCCATGTCTATACATAAAACACTACAATTTTACAACAATGTAATACATTCACAAAAATATCCAAAAAACAACAAAGAACAAGAAAAACCTCCACACAATCAAAGTTCAAGAACAAAAAAACGTACCAACCCATATTTCCTCTGACAAATCGCATGTCAAAAACTTTTAACCCTCAACATCCGTTGAGATCAGATTTTAAAACATTTCTGCCATTTCTTTCTAAGTAAGAGGCAGCCCTAGTCATCATTATCAAATTTGAAGTAGAAAATACATCCCTCCTCACGCTGCAAACAAACATCTTGGATGGACCGTCCTCTCTCAATGTGAAAGGACTTGTTAAGGATTCAAGTGAACAACAATTTTCATTGATACCATCACCCTTTTCTAAGTTCCCAACCCAAAACTTTAACTTCATGGAAACAACATTAGGATTTGACCCACCAAAATCACCCATTTCCACATTGTCAATTTTTCTATCAAATCCACCAGATACTAAAATGTGACGTTGAAGGGAAGACTCTTTCCACTCCAATGGTTGCTAGTGTTTGTCACAAAAAAACGCTTTCTTGCCAAGTACTCAAGAAACACCACATTTGGCCAATTTTGACATCAAATTATGTAGCTTCGATTTTATGGTGCTTAGCAGTTAGCACTAGCAAAATGCTGCTTGATTTTCAAAGGATGGACATAGACAAGCACTTCACTCCAATAACACATCGACGACCACTTGGCACAACGTAGCATTTTTTTTTGGCCATCTCCAAGCTCCTCCTCTTGGATGCACTACCAACAAGGCCTACTACTCCCCCACTTTCCATAATGGCATGATCCACAGTTCTAGCCCCTTCCACCATTCTCCTGTGAAACAAGAAAAAAACCATACGCCGGTCCCAATTACAATTAACAAGAAAAGCTAAACCACTTTAACCACACTAACGTAAACTACAAATTAACAAACAACCTCAAACCTATGTCAGACATAGCTCATAACTCAAAGTTATGAACTTCCATAACTCCTTCAGTTATGAGCTTCCTTGTGGCTTATCCAAAAGAAGTTAGCGACCACCTCTAGAGGTGGTCGCTAACGTTATGGTCTTATGGAAGCTTGTAGTTTGGCAGCGCTTGTCTCTCTTTGTGGCTCTATTGCCGCAGCTCATATAGATACTTTGCAATTATAAGATGTAATTTATTTTTCAAAATATCTTTAATATAATTTGACATTATTTAAACAAATGTAAAACTAAATTATCACTACAAACAACTTTGTTTCAATTAGTATTTGGATAGAATTGTCTTTCTTAGAGGTTTCATGACAATTTTTTGTTGTGTGATAAGGTAGGATTCCAAGAAGTATATGATTTTTCAATTGTTCTAAGAATATATTCCAATCAAGGAAGATGATATTGAAATTTCCAAACGTATGATTGTTGTATATATGTGATGAAAGGGAAATTATTAGAGCACTCCAATCCCATATTAAAGATACCCATAACTAAATCTACAAAAAACTCAATGTGAACTTACAAACCCACTAGGAATACAAGCTACTTTTAAGTTTCTTTCAAAATACGTTTTTCAGCAACATTTTTAGAGAACCAACCCCTCTCAACTCATAGTTAATTGATAAATGATCATCTTATACCAAAATTCTCTAGGAATTGACCTAACATGAATACCAAGAATTAAAGAGTGCTTGCGTTAAGAGCATTAGAATCATACTAATTCCTCTAGGCTCTAGCAATGAATTTTCATGTTTCCAAATTTGTGTGAGAACTTACCATTTGTGCTAATGAAGGAAGATTGTGCAAATTTCCTATGCATATGCTGCACTCTTTTTGATGGATATTTGGTGTTTGCAAAATGCCAAATAAACTCTAGAAATATGCATTATTTATTATAATGGTCATTGAAACTTTGCAGCCATGAAACATGAACACACATTTTAGAATTTTTTTTTAAAATTAGTAAACAACTTTTTCAATTTGCAAGACTGCTACATATTCATGGTTAGTATTGATTATCACTAGTAGAAACTTGTGTTTTTCTTGATGCATTTTTTTGGACATCCAACTTTTTTTTTGTTAACAAGGACATCAAACATAACACAAAGATGTTTTTTTTGGCATCAAGCATAACACTAAGATGTTAACTTTAACATTAACTATAACATTGAAAAATGTAGATGTCCAAAAAAATGCATCAAGAAAAACTTGAGTTTCTACTAATGTATTTCCACTTTATACATGACTTTTAAGTATCATGTTGATTATCAATTCAAATTCTAAGATGTGATGCTTTTCATTATGAATACATTTGATCACTTGCTCAAGATTCTTTCAATTAGGTGCCTAGAGAAGCAAAAGATATGTTGAACTTTCACATTTTATAAACAAAAATTGATGCTAATCTTTAGTTTGCCAAAAACAAGGATATTTTCAATATAAACACTCACTCAAAAAGGCTCCAATTTCACTATGGAAGAGAAAGTAAGTATTACACAGCAATCGAGATGTTATGTGATTGTTGCTAGTAGTACCTGGAGTAGATGTTTTGCGGGTGGCTAGTTGAGGCCAAGGAAGAGGCTTGATGGAAGGAAGTTGAGTTGAATTCTTGGTCAAGTTCTTGCAAAGGATTGAGTTCTTGAGAAGAATAAAATTTGGATTTGTGAATTAAAACTGCACTTGCAAAGCTAAGGCTTAGTCTTTGGCTTTGTCACTCTTCTTCTTTTGATATGACATTAACTTTTTATTTGTTATCTTGGCCTAGAGCCAATCACCAATAAACTTTGGTATACTTGGAAATTTTCTATGCAGCAAGTGATTTCATAGAGAAAGGAATGTCACAATTAACACAACATCCACAAGGCATTCAAGGTCTACACTATTGATTTGATTCTATACAAAACTAACAAAGCAAGTTTCTATTCTAGTTGTATTGTATTGTAAAACAATGTACATAATAAAAATGTAGTTAAAGTTGTATTAATAAAATAAAATAAAATGTTAGATATAAAAATAAAATAAAAATCTATATATATAATTGAATGCAGTCCAATTTGTCTGAGGCCATAGTCCTCCACCTAATTGGCTAAAGACAAGTTTTGTGTAAAAATAGAGTAAATTACAAATTTAACTAAAGCAAAATTTGGATGTCCTTTTAAAAATAGAAAAGGGTACAAGTTTAATTGAATCTTTTTCTATTGCATGGAAGCTAGGTAAGGAATGAATGGGATTGGTGGGAGATGCATGGAGGGCACAATTCCTTCAGTATGACAAATAATTTTTTTTGCATAAAATAACAAAAAACAAAAAAAATAGAAGTAAAACATAAGTATAAAAAGAGAGAGGGAAGTGATTAGATTGTTATGAATTTAGGATATTATGATTATGTGAGTTGTTATGAAATCATGATTATGAATAAAATATGCATGTGTGTTGAAAGAGTATATCTGTGTGCAAAGTTTTTGTTTCTTATTTATTAGTACATCCATTATTCTTGACCAATCTTTTTGCAAAAAGACTTTGTATTTTCAAAGACAACTTTTTTGCCACAAAATGGTTCAAAAGACCAAATAACAAAACAATAGATTGTTAGTTGGCAAGACCAGTGTAGTAAAAACACAATCAATTCTTTACACGTAATCCACACACAGTTGCAAATTGTTGAGTATGCATTTGTAAGTGCAGCAACACAGCTTGTAGACAAAGAAAAGCAAAAACGGGATAATCTCTTCTGACTAAACAAGATATTCACCAGGTTTCTTCAAAAGCAAAAAAGTTGACTTCCACATTTGAACTTCCTTTAGGCAGTCGAAACCCTAATTTTACTTTCAAAACAATTACACTAAGATAGGACCACCCATTCCCAATCAAGGATTCAAACCCAACCTATAGGATTTACTATTTCCAACTAGTCTATTTCCAAGCCTTGGAATGCATTTTTTTCCCTTTTCAACCGTAAGACTAATGAAGTCATGACATGTGTCCCAAAAGAAAGTAGGACCAAGTGAGCAAGAAGTATTTTGGCTATGATTGGGATTAGGAGAGTATAGTGATTGTCTATAGGTTTAGAACACTTTAAACCTCATATTCACCAAAATGGGAGTTTTCCATGGAAATGAGAGGTACTGTAAAGGAAAGTCAATGAAAGGTTTTATGTCAATTCAACTTGATTTGAGCTGAATTGACATAAAATCTTTCAATTTTTACCTAAAATTAGAAGGTTTTATGGCAATTTAGGTCAACTGGACCTAAATTGCAATAAAACCTTTCAAAACTAACTTGAAATTGAAAAGTTTTATGTCTCCTTTGGTTACTTTGGGAGGTGCCCAATCTCCCATTTTGCTAAATATGAGGTTTTTACACACTCCAAAAGTTGTATAAGGTAGCAACACCCATAGCCATCACTGTACCCATAACCATCACCTCTAAAATTTTGAAAAATCTGTGGAAGTGAATAGACAAGGATGTACAACATGTGAACATGAAACCTTAGTGTTGGTATTAGATGCAATTGCAGTCGGCTCTTTAAATTTCACAACTTATTCTCATAGTATCCAAATAATACATTTGAAAGTGCAAGGTCTCCAATTTTTTCTTGTTAATAGAATCCTATAATTTGCTAGATGCTAATGAATATATATCATGTTTAAAACCCTTATTTTGACTGTTATGGGTGTTGCTATTTTACAACTTTGTTTTGCATAAAAAATTCCAAATTTTTTTATGTTACAATATTTTGTATGAAGCCACCAAAGAAAAATTTGCGCCACATTGTTGTTCTACCATGCCGTCCTGCACATGCTTAAATGATTGGGAATGAGTGGTCCTACTTTGGGCTCCACGAACTCTCGCAAACAAAATATGAACAGTCACTTGAGGATGGGAGGTTGTTTCAAGCATGTGTGCAATCCACCAGTCTTTCTTCAAAAAGAGATTTGCTTGAAATTGCACTAAACTGCACAAGTGTTCCAGGCTGCTTCTATTTAAAAGATTCAAGCTCCCGCATCAAGCAAAGATTAGTGATTCACATAGGTAATTCTATAATTAGCTTAAGTGGCTAAAACACTGCTAATTGAACGGAAGAACTCAGGTTGAACCACTAGTATTTTCATTTTTGTAGCAAAAGTAAAATGTTGATAGGCATTTTTCTACATGTAATCACAATTGAGTAAACAAATGTGATTGCTCTCAGAAGTTTGGTAAATAAGGTAGGTGCACCTTAATCCGCCCATGCACCTTAAACCGCTCAAATGTATGCTTGTGAGGGAATTCTACACTAAAAATCTACAAAAGTCATAGATATCCTATTTTTAGGCCTAAAAATAGGGTATCTATGGCTTGCCTAGATATCCAATGTAAAATTTTCTCAAGGCGTACATTTGAGCGGTTTAAGGTGCATGGATAGATTAAGGTGTACCTACCTTAACCCCTAAATGCCCATGAGGACTTTTTTGTCCTTTGGCCTTGAAAAAGCATTTTGTACAACAAAAAAAAGTTGTTTTTCATTTGTTTTGTTTTCCAAAATGACCGTAAACACATGATCCGTCATAGAAGGCAAATATTAACAATCTTATCAAATATACCCATGTTTTAGGTAACTCAAATTATGAGAAAATTCAAAATCACGGTATTAGGTCCCAAGCTAATCTTATTGCAATTTTCATGAGGACAGCATGCACTATTAACTATTAAGACTTTTGGAAGCAATACTATTGGTGCCCATCAATCAAAACACTGTTGAAGCTACAGTATGGGCAAGCCATAGCCACCCACATGATGTTTAAGAGTTAACCTTGAGCTAAACCTTTGAATGCCACAAAAGCCCTTTGCAGCCGTATGTATGGCCACTTGTACATACGTGTTTGAGTTGCTCTGGAGGCTTTCTAAACTTTTTTATGCACCCACCATCATACAACCCTTCAATGTTGTGACACTTAATTTGTAGCTAATTCAAACTTTTGAATAGTGATTGCCACCGTATTTGGTATCGCAACTCCAAAGTCCAAGGGGCCTTCATGGGTTAAGGTAGTGTGTTCTAATTGCGTTCGTGCTCTAATTGCGTGCGGCTCTAAGAACAAGAGACATTTTAGATTAAATATCTATGATTGTTATTGATGAGTAAGGTGGGACTAGCTTTTCACGCTCTAATTGCATGAGGCTTTAAGAATGAGAGACATTTTAGATTAAATATCTATGATTGTTATTAATGAGTAAGGTGGGACTAGCTTAAGCTAGTCCCACCTTACTCATTAATAACAATCATAGATATTTAATCTAAAATGTCTCTCATTCTTAAAGCCTCACGCAATTAGAGCATGAACGCAATTAGAACACACTACCTTACTTACAGTCATCGCATTCTGCCCACAGTTCACTGCAATGCGAGTGTGCGTGCAGACTCTTGCCTTAAATGCAGGAGCCTATAACCGCAGACCAATAATCGGGAAGAACCGGTTATCAGTACAAAGTCAGCTGTTTGAAATGGCACATAACAACGGTTTGAAATCCAAAACTACGTAAAAAAAATTGGTGGGAAAAATGAAATCAAGTTACCTAGAAATAAATTCAAAGAGGTGTGGTATGAGTGCATGACTGATTAGTTTTCTGTTTCGTTAAGAATTTCATGCGTCGGGGGCACAATGATCATTTTTCCACAGATCGGTGCATCCATGTCATCTCGAGTGTAAGCTTATCTCACAACCATGCACATTCAACAATTCTTTAATGTCGTCGAACAGCGTCTTTTTGCCGGCGCTTCGGGATTGCTGTCGTCGTTGTCGTCGTTGCTGCAGCTCCCCTCTCGTGCTGTTATATCTCATGCTTACAAGCATCCTGAGTTTCAAGTAGCTCTCCCATCTCATTCAGCTGAATGATGCCGACTTTTGCAGACTTTTTTGATAATACTTGTGTGGACAGTTTGAACTCCTCGTCTCTTGCTTCATCTGAGTGAATGACCACCGACAGGCCGAGCAGGAAAATTTCTTGCCGTTTCTCATCATGAGGGTTAGTCGAAGAGCAGGATCCTTGTCAGAGTTTGATGACGGGCGGTAAAAGCGAGAAGAGCATTAGATCGATGTGGTAGTAGCAGTACACGGCAGCTGGTTACGCTTTGGATCCCTAATTGGTGGAGAATTTTTGAGCATTTCGTACTTCGGTGAAGGCATTACAGTTCTTGATAAGGGCTTGAATTGGACAAGAGACACTACTGAATGAGGCAGCAGGGGAACTCTCGGAATCATCCATGGCCAACTACGAGTGTAGTGTGTTGGTGATGAAGGCCTTAGTAGTAGTGCTGCAGTGTGCGTGTTTGATTCCCTGGACAATCGGGGAGGCTGCGTACGTGCCAGCGACGGGGTGCGACACTGCGTTTGCTTTCTACCGGATTCGTTCAGGCGAGAATTTGACTTCCATCGGGCAAAAGTTCCAAACGACACAGGAGAAAATCGAAGATATCAATTCTAACACCGTGGATCTTAATTTCATTGAGGCTGGCGATCCATTGCGCATCCCTTTTACTTGCGATTGCGTCAATGACCAACTGTTACACATGTTCCAGTACCAGGTATGGCTTGTTAGGTTATCCTGACCTCCAGATTGGATCATTGAAATTCGCACTTGGTTGTACTATCGTTTGCATTCTTTCTAATTAAAGGAAGTTTCCCTCAAACTGTGAAACCGAGGATCTGCCCTGTGTCTACATGCTGAGAGTTAATGTTGATTTTTATGTTTGTTGCTGAGAAAGGAGTAAATCTGATTCAGCGATTGTGGAGATTTGGTGGATTGATCATGAAAACCTATGCACTAGACTATGCTTATTCTGACCTTCCTTACTCCTCCAAGATTTGCATGAGGAGCCTGAAACCAAGACACTGTCCACAAATGCAATCTTAGCATTCGGCAGCGTACATGTAGTGAGACTATAGATGTACGGGTTGGAGTTCTGGTTGGAGGACTACAAGTCTCTATCAGATAGATCTCGGATTAATTTTTTGTGATTTTTCCAGGTCGCAGGGAACGACAAGCTTAACAGCATCAATGCCACTACCTACCAGAATCTTACGCAAGGTGGTTGGGTAGCAGCGGTGAACAATGTTGCAGATCCTAATTACTTAACGACTGAGCAGTTCTTGAAGGTTCCCCGATAACTCCGCCAGCTCGAGTCATTACTTTCTTCTTACATATGTAGTACTGCGCGGTGCGGGTGGCAATCTGAGCGGCATTGCTTCGGAATTCGACGCGAGTACAGAGCTTATTAAATAATTTAGTCCAGGCGTTGTTTGGGACAACCTTCAGCCTACTCAGTATGCCTTCATTCCACTGCTAGGTATCAACGATGTTGCACTTTGCGTATTTTACACTTGACTGAATGCGGCTGGAACTCTAATTGATTCACTGCAGATTTTCATTTGAGGACAGTGTCAATAAGCTTACACTAGCCTTCTTCACTAATCAATCTGGGGCGGACATGGTTCAATGATGTAGTACCGCGATTGTTATTGGTCTGATGCTTTTACTAACTTCTTGATTTTGGGTGATCGCAGACCCAAGCTACAATCCTCAGAACGGGTGCGTTTGAATCTGCATTCTGGTGAAGTTTAGTTTAAGCATATTCAAAACCTGCAGAGACATCTTGAATATACATGGAGACCATAATCAACGTCAAACTCTTGTCATCTTATTTCCGTAATCGTTGGTTTTGCACTGTAACTAAGAGTCAGCTGATGAGCTTATTCTACGATCTGGTAAACTGTTATTTGTGGCAGTGGCACAAGTGAGTGGCGCTCCCTAGACTTCATGTCTCGACCCCAAGCCCTTGGGCTTCCATTTGACTTGAAAATCTGGCTTGCGAGGTCATTGGAGAGATTTTTTTTCATTTTGTCACCTCGTGCACTCAATCGAAGATATGAAACCTAAAACTGATATTTTTAAATGTGCAATATGGTTCAGACTTCCGTTCTGATTTCTGAGGTACTTTCATGGCCGTTGGGAAGCTGTTGTTTAACCATGTGTTCTGGAGAGGCACGAAATGCAGGGAATTCTACAAACACGGGTACAATAGTTGGAGCCGTGGTGCGAGGAACAGTGGTTGTACTTGCTGATCTTGCACTTGTTCTTTACTACCTCCGCATCTAAAAACCAAAACAACAACGGAGCCTTGCAGAACCATGCGCTTTTCATCAAGAGCGGTGGGAACCGTTCTGGATCGGCCAGGGACTTGCTCAATATGCATTCTTGTCAGTGACCCTGAACCAATTGGCATTCAATTATCCTTGAGCTCTTTTCTTTGTTCCGTGCCATCCACTGCATTCATATTCTGCTTCAGTTTCCGTACTTTATGGTGTATCCGAGCATTTACCATAAATAAACGATAATTTGGCAATCCTCTCACCAGATGCATTTGATATTGGGATGTTTCTGTGAGCTTTTCCACAGCGTCCGCAAAAGCAGGCTCAAATCCAGGAGGTGCTTCATTCGGCCCTACAGGACTGGCATATTACACTGTGAGCAAGTCAGTGGAGTTCACGTATGAGGAGCTGGCCAATGCCACTGACGATTTCAGTGTTGCTAATAAGATCGGAGAAGGTGGATTTGCAGTGGTTTTTATGGAGAAACACGAGGACAGGTTATTCAGGCGATATCTCTCGTTTTTCCCAGCCTCCTTGCATTTTCATTCACTGTAGGGAGCCTGTTCCATGCCTTCTAAAATTTTTATATAACTGTTTTGTGTGTCGCGTGTCTATTCTGAGAGATCAACCTAGAATGGTGTTGAGTTGTTCTCATCTAGCCCTAATTGCTGGACTGTTGCAGTATACACGGCTGTGATAAGTTTTTAAACTGTTGGCTTTAATGTCTGTGCATGTGGCTGCTCTACGCTCAAATGTTGCACAGAAACTGGCCATTAAGAGGATGAATTTGCAAGCAACCAAGGAGTTCGTGGCTGAGCTCCAAGTTCTTTCGCATGTTCACCACACCAATTTGGTAGCACTTCTCCTTACCGCTTTTGCTGCTATCAATGCTTAAGCCATGCTACTTTTCTCGACTAATATCAACTCGAGGATGAAAATTATCCTCGATATCATTCCGGTTTTGCTTGGCTTGAAGTTTGGGTATAAAGCTTTCCGGTCTCTTCAGATATCATCTGCTGCATGTAATTGCGATCCCTGTGATTGCACGTGTTTTTCTGCTATTCCATGTACTTGAGATTAAACAAAGAATTTTGTTAGCTGGTTGCGACTTCAATACGATGCTCACACTTTGGTGGTATGCATTGACGAAACTATGGAGCTAGAAAGAAGAAACCTTCTGCTTCTATCAGCCTTCTAATCACTCTCTGCAACGGGCTGTTCCAGGTTCAACTGATTGGATACTGTACCACAGACTATTTATTCTTGATATACGAGTTTGTGGAGAATGGAACTCTTGATTATCGTTTACATTCCACAAAAGGTAAGGCTCGTTGGGTTTGATTTCGGGTTCTGAGTACGGGACGAGGAAAACTTGAGCGTTAGTGCGTATCAAGTACATTTTATATGACAAAAATAGCTTGCAAACAGCACGTTGTGCAACCAGAACCGAACAGTGCAAGTCGGATGCGTGATACTTGTTACCCTCTAAGGTAATATTTTGGCATGAATGATGACAGCTACCCGGGCTCCACTATCTTGGTCATCGAGGGTACAAGTTGCTCTAAATGCAACACCAGGCTTGGAGTACATTCAGGAGCACACGAGGCCTTCTTACATCCACCGCGACATCAAATCTGCTAATTTTCTTGAACAAAGTTGCTACACCAAACAATGCATTTAGATTCTTGACATTTTGCACTATTTAAATGCTTACCAAGACTACTGTGACTTTTGTCAATAATTACTAGGACAAATAATGGAGGAAGCAAGCAGAGGTTGGGTGCAGCAACAAGTGCCAAAGCCAGGGAGCAAGGGTAGCTGAAAGTTTAGGCAAAATCAGGAACTGTTGTAGCATGAAGAGAGTTGCATGCCCCTCCAGGTAGGTAAGGCAACCTAATTGTTAAGGCAACCTAAATTTATTATTTGATGGAACCCTCCTATGTTCTTGGAGATTCTCTCGTTGTACTTAGAGATTTCTTTATCGGCATGTTTCAATGACAAGAATGGCCAGGAGCTTACAGCCCCGTGTACAATTTTGATTGGTGACGATTTCGGACATATTCCTTCTTTGTGCAGGTGATGCCTTTCCCTGTATGAGGCTGTTGCAGCTTGCTGTGTCGTCACGTTGGCACTGGTGCTTCTTTACCGACGATTCCATAAAACCACATGGCGGGAGTCCGGCACAATCCATCGGCCAGTACAAAAAGTAAGCGGAATTTGTGCTGAATCTTAACCTTTGCTGCTGATTTTATCGAAACATCCTAACTCCTTGCAGCGCACACGGATGACACGGAAGCCATTGGATTAAAGACCCACTTGATAGTATATGCCCGTTTAGAATTTCCTTGACAATGTTTGAATGCTCGAACTGTACGGCAAAAAAGTACATGATCTTCCGTATTAAAATAAATTTCATCTGCTGTGCGAGAAAGGGGAATAGCTCGCTCTGATGCCCCAAGCACTTATAGCAACAGCTTTCCCTTGAAATAGAAACTCAATGGAATCTAGATGACCAGGTTGACTGACATATGATTCGCTACAAGTTGATTATGTTCTGTGATGTATACCGGGGTATGGTATTATATATTTCCTTCATCATTTTATACCTGGACCCACAGTAGAGGCTTCTAGCATGACAAGGGCCTTGAGAGCTGAGTTCAAGAGTAGCACCAGGATATCCCTGCTAAGGGCATCTCCATCCGAGCTCAAATACTTCATCCAGGGGAAAGTGTACCAGTCGTCTCCCCCACCCGTCCAACTAGGTTGATGAACGTTCATTTAACGACAAATCTCCTTGTTTGCAAAAGCAAATAGATTCTTCATTATTGATTATTCAACCTATTATTTGTAGAAGAAATGGTAATATTTGAAAGAGTTACCATGTATAATTACATTTTTTTTGCCGTGCCAAGGAGAATGCTTTGGCGGGTCTGTGTATTAGTGTTTCCTTTTAATCCAAAATCTCCCCAACCCGTTGTTTTCCAGTGCAAGTGGAGATGCTCTAACCTTTTGCTAACTCATAAATAGTTGTGTGTCTGATGGGCCAGATTCCGGTCAGATTCGACAGAAACTCTTTATTGGCAACCGCGGACGAATGCAGGTTCTGAAGGCAGATTATATGGAACATAAATAAACATTTCTCGAAGGACTCGGTCACTGTATACAGTTCATCACACCGGCCCGTCAATGCCACTTTAAATTGTGGACACCAGCTGTGTTGTGGAGTACGCGTGATTGGTCATTTCAGGTCGAGAAGAAAAACAGCGTGGTCTGTGCGTGAAGTGCAGTTATGAAGCCTAACTTTTTTGTTCGTTCTTTCGGAATGCCACTGAACACGAATGAGCGAGAATTTTTTTTGATGGTGTCAATAGAAACCAGGCAGTACGAAATAAGCTGGTGTTAGAAGTATGCGAGGCGCTAGATTTTGCTGCTTCAAATTTTTACTTGCAGGGAATGACATCTGGGAGTGTGTTGCTGAAACCTGGCTTCTGTCGCCCCTTGTTGGAGCTGGCCACAGAGCGCTGTGAGCGAAGATGGGTGCGTGGGACGGGAAGGGCCGACTTTTGTCACAGCTGCTAAGTCCTTCTTTGGGTGTACCTGTCCTCCTGCTCTTCCTCAACATCGGTAGCTTCGTACATGCGTCCGATTACGATTATCCTATATTTTATGATCCCGACGAAGGTAAGTTCGAAAAACGTGAACACTGTGGATTATTAAATTACACTCAGAAATTGTTCTTTCGAAGTGGAGGGGATATGCAGTTCCAATTGCGATGCTTGTGATGCTTAGCTTGTTGTGCTTTGTTTTAGTGAAGACCAGTTTTATGTTCTACATCAGAAGGTTCGATTTAGCTTCACTGCAAATGTTCCTCACTAAACATTTGTTTCTCTGGAATTTGTAGTTGCAGCGTTTCAAACATTCTTGGAAGCATGGAAAGATACCCCGGACTTGTCCAGTAACCTAGCAGGCTGGCATCTTACGGAGGATCCAGATTATTGCGATTACTTGGATCAGGCTAAAAATTCGTCAAGTTGGCAAGGAGTGCAGTGCACGTGGCACTGCGACATGACAGATATTGGTTGCAATGGAGAAACAATATATTATGTAACCAGCCTGTAAATGTTCTAACTTCTATTCTTTGTCAAATATATGAGGTACTTAGGCTCGGAAGCATTACCTCGGTACAGCAGCACCAGTAACTAGAGATTACTCATATATTAGAACGCTCTCATCTTATTGGCCTGGTGTTGGGATCTTTGTACAGGGTGCTAGTTAGAATGGAATTCTTACTTACAAGTGTGATGTGAATAATCGAGAGGTAAATCCAGAAGACTAACAATGATGTTTATGTTTGAAACGGAACGACAAATGGACAGGTCTTTATCTAATGCATCGATTGTAGGCATTTTGCCCCCTGAAATTGGAAATTTCACGTATCTCCAGACCTTGTAAGTGTACTTCCCGAGATGACAGTTTAGGCTTTTTCTCCTGCGCTCAGAGAATTCAAACCTAGGTTTTGGATTTGGTATGTCAAGTTAGACAAAGGGAGACTCCCCCTCATACTTAAAATCTCAAGGGCAGGGTGACTTCATCCTTCTGAAAGGGAAAGGGTCTCAAACACCTTTAGTTCTGGCAACAACAACCCTCTTAGTCAAAATTGCATATTATAAGAGTTATTTATAAGGTAAAAACTGTACGTTTGACCGAACATCAAGCATGCTTAGTGCTTTTCTTCGATTAGGGGTTCAGTGATCCTAATAGAATAATCATCCAGTAGCCCTGACCTGTGCAATTATGTCAACTTGCATGCGCAGGGAATTGACAGGAAATCCGAACCTCACTGGTCCTTTTCCCAGTGGCCTTCAAAAAGATATGCTGACTGTTTTGTAAGTAAGCTAGTATCTGCTCAGATGCTTATCAACACCAGTTAGCAAAAGAATAATAGTCTATAAATTGGCAATACTTCGAGAATACTGGCACCTTTACTGATGCCTGGAACGTGTAATTGTACATGAATCCTTGTTTCTGAGAGCTATGCACTTCAATGTGAGAAATTCTTCGCAATGAAGCACGCCATTCTAACTTATACGACCATGGATTACAAATAGTTTTGGGAAATTCCACTTGTGGCTCATCCTCCAGTATTTGTTTCTCTTACGTTAATTGTTGGACCAGATTATAAAACTGAGGGAACTAGATTTCTAATCATGATTCCGTGGTAGGCTTTAGGTACCTGCTGAATTGAATTTTGACCACCAATAAATGTTTTGAATTACTGATACATCAACTTGTGCCCTGAACATGTTACAGGGATGTGCACGACAATGCTTTCAACGGCGAGATTCCAAGTTTGTCGCTTTTGTGGAATCTTCTGCGATTGTGAGTTACATTTCTCATCCTTGAAGGGCTTGAAATAGTCCGTTGAAGCTCTCATCACAAGATCAATCTATCAACGAACTACCTGAAAAGTATGAGCCAGATGTGCCCTCGCTCAATGTATTCCACTAACACTGAAGTTTTCCTGCTAATTTAACAGAGATTTGAGTGGGAATCAGTTCACTGGATTTTTCTAGCTGATCAGTTTAGCTATGGGATCGAAGAACTTAGCGTTAGCAAAAATCGATTCCATGAACAAATTTCATCAGACGCTTTTACGGAATTGAAGACAGTAACGAAATTGTAAGGCACTTCGATATCTAAGTTATTATTCTTGTAATCAAATTGAGCTGCCGAGGTATTTGTGCATCATGTAGCTTTGTCTGCGTTTCATTGACCTTTGGTGACGAATGGGCTCGTTTTTACTTTTACAGGGACCTATCTCACAATAGTTTTAATGGGACTTTGCCAAGCCTCAATGACATGCATCAATTGACGCATTTGTAAGCTCCATCCCTTCTGGTTCTTAGTCTTGGTGCAGTTTGAGCTGGTTCGCCAACTCAAGTCAAAATCAAGTGAGGTTGATCACCTTATATCTCTGTTCTTGGTTTCCTTGATGAATAGTATTTTCTGCTAAATATTGTAAATGGAAATGCAGGGATGTCTCTGGGAATCAGTTTGAGGGGCCGTTACCAGATCTCAGACATTTTTCCACTCTAAGTTATGTGTAAGAGTCACTCTCTGCACGCTCCGACAGTTGGTCCTTTGCAGTCTATTAGTTACATATATTTAGAACTGGTTCATTTGAGCTGAGTATGTCTTATCAAAAATGACTTGTTTATTGTATTTACATGATTTGCATGAGTGGATATGATACAGAGATTTGAGCAGAAACAGATTCACTGGAAAAGCAAACTTGGTGGATATTTTCAATTTGAGCACAAAGACTACACTGACACTTGTGGACCTGTCTAACAATCAGCTTACTGGTCCTCTCCCATCCTGGAATGCCTCGAGCCTTGGCTCTGTTAGGGAACTGTAAGCTGTTCACCCTCTTCTACTTACCAAAAATTCATGCTTTCATTGAAATGTTAGTTCCTGAATCATGATTGTCGTGAAACCTTGATGTTCATTCTGGACAGAAGAAAACTGAGGGCTGTCAAAATTAGGCAGAAAACAAGATGGCAGTTGTCTATCTACTCAAGTTTGAACAATGAGGTCTATGCCAGGTACTTGGACAACAACTATCTCACAGGAACCCTTGACATTCTCAACTTGCTTGAACTGGACTTACTGCAAATCAAAAACACAGCTTGGAGCGCAACTGCGAAGCTGCGGATTGTGAGTTTGAGCAATAATAGCATCGAGCATGTAATTTCGAACCCTTACGTTGTCGCTAACGTCTCCACTATCTTCATGTAAGTAAAATTCTATGACCAATGGTTTGTAGCAGTAGAAAGTCTGACTTCAGTAAACGCCTATCACCAGCAAGATGCTGCTCATATTTATTTTGGTAGCTCACTTGTTAGTTAATTACCGCTTATTAGCTGACATAGCAGTCAAATCTGCAGAGCTACTTACATTGCTTCTAGATGGCAGTAGTACTCATTGACAATAACTAGTACATCCCCTCCATGAGTGATGGGATGAAAATTGCAGCCTTGCGGGGAATCCATATTGTCATAATATTGACTTCAGCGATGACACCCAGAGATGCTACTGTTCACAAACCTGCTTCGTATCATCACGTAAGTATCACTGTAAAGGTGTTCCTTCCAATGCGGATGTGCAAGTGCAGTGCATAATTGATTTGCAGAGTTAATTCCAAACCTGATATGGTTTCTGAATTATCAGCACCAGAAAACTTACCCTCATTTTGTGCGTGCAGCAAAAAGTAACAACCGCAAGATCATCATCATTGCCGTGACTACTAGTGTGGTTGCAGTAATGTTGATAGTGTTGATTGTTGTGGGGGGTATACTAATCAACAACAAAAGATACAAACGGTATCTGCAACTGCAATTCGAACAAAGTGAGTACCTCAGCAAACTCGTTTCTATTCTTGGGTACGTAGCTGCTCTTCTACGTAGTCGCTAGATTTGAAGAACCCCTTTGGTAACATTTATTCCTCTTTACTGCGCTGCAGAACTCGAAGAGTTTGACGTAAAGCCCACTATATTCTCCTACAATGAGCTGCGGAGTGCCACACGAGACTTCCATGAAGACATGAAGCTGGGGCAGGGCGGCTATGGGGCTGTGTACAAGGTGCTCAAATACCACTAAAAACTTATGTATTGTACCATCAATGCCCACACCGTTGTTCTCGGGGTTGTTCTAATTGCTAGGACTATTTGCAACTCAAGATGTAATATTTGAAAAGCTCCGCCGAGGGGGCGTGGTTGTAACATATAAGCGTTAATTGGAATAGAACCTCTGCTGCAGGGTGTGTTGCCAAGTGGACATGTGGTGGCTGTAAAGCAGCTGTTCGTGCAAGCGGCACAAGGACACGATGATTTCTTGAACGAAGTGGTCCTTATCACGGGCATGAAGCACAGAAACTTGGTGAATCTCAAAGGATGTTGTCGTCGTGATTCTCAGAAGCTGCTGGTTTACGAGTACGTTGACAATTTCGATGTTGACCAACTTCTACTCGGTACGTTTGATTGGATCCATTGTTGCCCTTGTTTCTTTGACAGTCTTCCTCATCTTCGATAATGTACATAACGGTCTCCTAAACTCCCACTCCTGCAACAAGCACGAACAAGTTTCTCAAGTAAGTTTTTCAGTAAACACTCCCCATCCCTGTTCACAACAGGATCAAGAAGGCAGATAAGCGGTCCGCTAGCCTGCTGGCCTGCGCGGCTGAAGATTTGCTTGGGCGTTGCTCGTGGACTGCATTATCTTCATGCGCTGGCGCATCCCAGAGTCATCCACCGGGACATCAAGGCTGCAAACATCTTGCTGGATTCCTATCTGGAGCCAAAGATTGCGGATTTTGGCTTGGCTCTGTTATTCCCAGATGAACAAACCCACATCATGACTGTGCATGTTGCTGGAACCAAGTAAGGCAATCTTGTTCCAACCTTTCGTAGCTCCCTCTGTCATCAATCGAGTTTCTAAGCCATTTTGAGCATGTTTTGATCACTGACATGGTCACTCTGTATTTGAACAATGATGGTTGCAGAGGATACTTGGCACCAGAGTATGCTTCACTTGGGCAACTGAGCGACAAAGTGGATGTATACAGCTTCGGGGTTCTATGTTTGGAGATTATAAGCGGACGACGCAACATTGAAGAGACTGCACCTCTACACCAAGTTTACCTGACCCAATGGGTACAATAATCCACCTTCTGCACACCACCGTCATGCAGGACTGTACTTGGTTCTGATTAAAAAATGATTTAAGTAGCTGATACAGCATTTTTTGCATTGGCAGGCATGGAAACTGCACGAGGTAGATAGGCTGATGGAACTGGTGGATCCGACACTGCAAATAAGCGATGAAGAGTTGCGAGACGTACAACGGATAATCAACGTGTGCCTTCAGTGCATTTCTACTGTAGTGGATCGTCGACCCAGCATGGCACGCATTGTGGCCATCTTGCAGGGAGATGTGGAATCGGAAGTGCAAGTTGTAAGGGAAGGACAGCTGAACAGCAAGGGGTCACACAGTTCTTGGACTAGTGGGCTGGGGAGTGTCTCAGAGGAAGAAAGCAGCACCTCCTCCTTGTTTGGGTCGCATGGAAAATCTCGCCGCGGCCAAAGTACTAGAATTGACAGCTGTGCTACAGTGGAACTCTCTGAGATTGGAGGTAGATAAGTTAGCCAGCGCCTCTTCTGATCTTTTCTTGGAGCAAACTGCCCTTTATCTTGAGCAGCTGATCAGGTGTAGTGATTTTAAGTCGGTCTTCTCACCGGTATTGAGCTCTAGAGGATTTGTGTAGTAGAAGGAGAAGATGCAGTCCGGTGTGGATCAAGAGCTTGGATCTCTAATCCATGGTTACTGGCAATGATGGAAGAATTTAGTGATGTCTCTCTGCAGAAAATATTCTTTACATGGGCTTGTAACCCTGTGTGTGTAGGTAGGGGTAGGGTTAGTATTGTAATGAGTATATGTACATTAGTTTGGAGTTATGTATACATGGTTTATTTTGTAGACAAATTTGGTCAACCGCATGTTGTATAAAGGGTTGTTTTGTTTTTGACATGGAAGGGAACAATTTCACGATTACATGGTTCAATTCTTGACAAAATCAAAGGTATACATGTCTGAAGCGAGAAGCCAAGGTTACCAATTTAACCCCTTTGTGCATGCAACCATGGCAAGGATGTGACATACACTTGATACGACCCCAAGAGCTACACTTTTATTATTTGCCGTATAACAATCAATGCTTAATGCTTGCGTGTGCAACAAATGCAATTTTGACAAGATGATGCACACATGCCAACACCATGTTGAATGCCTTTTAGGGTTGTTTGGGGTCACAACCCTGTGCTAGCCATTGGCACTTTCATTAGAAAATGCCAACACTATGTGATGCCAAACCAAAAAGAATTTGCAACCTTATGGTCAAGGATGTAATTTGCCAAATCTTGCAAGCATGACATTTGCAAAGCTCTCCTAGTTTTAGATGAATGTGACTAGTCTATCCTTGTAGTGAATCAAGGGCAGCTTACACTATGCCTCACGTCCCAAACTTCACAAGTCCAAGTTCTATGTCATTTCTCAACTTTTGGTTAGGTATTGAGGAAAATATTTTAAAAAAAACTTCCATATTCTTTATGGAGAAAATATTGTAATCAGTTGGCTCTTTAGTTGGGTTTTGGTTTTGGTTGCTCCCAATTCTCGAGTGAAGTCCCATTGTTTGGAGTCTAAACTTCTGAAATTCTACAAAAATAGGGATCTTTTAAGTGAAATGAAACTTGAAACATGGGTTAAAATGTGGATTGCTTTTAGAGTGTTGCTTTTGTGAAGTAGTGTTTAAGTTCTAGAATAAGATTAAACATGCAAATGCTTGTGTTATTTTGTGTCTTAAGTTTTGAAATCTATGACCATGAAATCAAACTATTGTGGTATAGACATGAATCAATTGAAAGCACTATTTGTTAGCAAAATTTTAAATCCTCCAAGAGGTCCTTAAATTTTGATGCTCTCAACATTAAATGAACCTAGACTGGGTACATTAGAAGCATGTGTGAATTGTAAAGTTTCTCTACCTCATATGACTTTTTGATTGTATGTCACAAAAAGCATGTATGTAAATGCTAATCTAGTCCTTGTATGTAGGACCTTAGCCACATGCACAACCCAAAATAATACAAAAGGTATTGCACTCATAAAATATGTAAATGTACTCACTAGTCATTATCCAAGTACTTCACTCATCTATTCAAATAGAGAAATAAAATTTATTGTTCTATTGAACCCACATCTTTGTCCAATTGGGATGCACAACAATATAAAATTCATGATTGCATTGAACTCAAAAGGTGGGCAAAAATAGGGGATTAGTGATTTGTTTGTTGTAATAAATACATATCTTGGGATCCTTTTTGAGACTTGTGAAGGGCCTCTTGGAGGGTGCAAAATTTTGGAAATGTGCTATTTCTATGAATGCTATAAAGCTTGAAGTTGTATTTTTTGAAAGCTATTACATTCACTTGATTTTTTCAGAATTTCAATGAATTGCATGTATGGATAGTTGAAGCACTATTAGAAGTGATCAATTGTATCATATTGAAAAAACCGTAATTTTAAGCCAAATTTCATTTGTTAAAAAAGAATGGTCTCTCAATTATACTATCAAGTAGTTGACTTTGTAATATTGTATGAATTGTTTGTTAGTTTTATTATATTTACTTGAGTTTTAGAATAATGCTTATCCTCTATTAATGTGAAAAGTTATTGCTTTTATTAAAACTCTAGCAAGTAATTATGTCTTGTATCTTTTATAGTAGTTGATTGTAATTGCTAATAAAAATATCAATGTTACATAAGTTATACACTAAACCACAAACATTTGCATCAAGTCTCTTTGTAATTTTTTTAAATATTTTTTTTAAAGTCCAAAGATAGGAATTAACAAATAGGCTGTTTTTTGGAAAACAAATTATGGAAAACACCCATTGTGTTCTATTGTAGTAAAATTGCTAAAGAGTGGTTCTTTAAATAGGCTACGTTAGAAAAAAAAGGTTGATGCACTTAAAATTCTGAATACAAACATTGATTTTTTATTTTTCCAAAAAAAGGCATAGGAAGTATATTGTCCACTACAATACCACTACTTTGGAAACTAACATTTATTCAATATTCAAGATACGAAGAATTCAGTTTCTTTGCTATATGAGTTTTCTTTTCTGCTTTAGAATTTTCTTAAACACAAACAAGAAATATTGTATTTAAAAAGAGTGCATACAAATCCTAAGACATTCAAACTATATTTCATTTTTTTCTAAATAGGAAGCTTCAGTATTTGTAAAGAGTTAAAAAATCTTGTTTTCAAAATCCTAACATTTTGTTCTATCGATTGAAGAGGGATTTAATCTGGGTTTTTATAGGATACAAGAAAACAAGTCAATTAAGTGAATAAGTTACCAAAATAACCTAAAATTTTAGGATTTCTTTACAAAATTGTGATTTGGAACAGTTATTCAACCCAAAATGCCAATGGATTATAGATGTAAATATTTGAATAATAAAAGTATGATTCAAAGTAGTGAAGATTGTTTGTTGGTTTCATATGAATAAAGTTAAAATACATATGGTGATGTGTTTAGAAATGCAACTTAAAAGAATTATATAGGAAGCCTTAAATTTAAAAAAATAATGATCAATAATGTTAACATGGTTTGTCAAACACAAGTATATAATAGAAATTCAAACCACTTACCTTCACTAGAGGGAAGCTACATAATAAACACTTTGACCATGATCTAATTGGAAGGAAGGCATGTTCACTAGTAGATTTTCAATTTGTGTACATTTATGATAACAATTATCAATTCTATTGTGATACTATGTTTAAGTTTGCTGATAACAAAACTTACTTGATGACAAAACCTTATTGTAAATAAATCGTTTGTGGACATGGAATTTAGCATTTTATTAACATTCATTGTGGGTAACAACATAGTGAACATTATTGATTATCAATAGTAATACAATCACTATACTTCCAATTTATTGTGTAGGTATAAAAGCTAACAACATTGCTCTCTAAATTTGTATTTATGATTTAATCTCCAACTATCAAATAAATTTAAAACTTACACAGATGATGGCAGGTGACGAGAGAATGAGGGTTCTACAAATTGTCCATTTGTATAAGTGTAGAATGAAAACAAAAAATTACTAAAGATGAAAGTACAGTTCGGTATAAATTTTCAAATATCAATTAGAATGTACCTTACAAAAAGGTTTTCCTCAAAAAAAAGAATTGGGTTTTGATGAACAAATATATTATTTCTAGTGTTAAGCTCCTTGAAAAAGTTCTTAAGAAATTTACCATTTGGTGGTATTTTGTAATGATTTTACTTACAATTTTGTGAGATTACAGAAGAACTATGGATTTTATTTAAAAAATTGGTGCCTTAAATAACCATATTTCTCATAAATTATGGATGTTTTGTAAACCAACAATGTCTTTCTATTACAATTTGCATTACATTATAACCAACATTTGAAGACAACTACAACATTTATGATATTAGGTTCGTGTGATGCTAATTAAGAACTATCTGTACTATTAGGTGGGAGGATTTCCCTTAGTGCGCCCTTTTCTAGAACCTTCTAGAATTTTTTATTGTAAGTTGAAAGCAACAAAGGGCGCCCAAGATGTAAAACACCAAGTGTCTTTCAACCATGTCCTTTCTAAAAAAAAAGAACTTTTTGGGTGGAAATTGAAACCATAAGCCATGTTCCAAATATAAAACACCAAACGCCCTCCAACAATGTGCTAGATCACTAAAATGCCAAACACCCCTAGCAAAGTGTCAAAGAGTAGCATTGTGATGAAGGCAATTGGCATTTTTGGTCTAAAAAAAAAACCAAAATGCAAGGTGGTGCATGAAGGTTAGATTTTAGACAAGTTGTGAGATAATGCATTTCTATATAGTACATCAAGATTAGATTCTAAACCATTTAATTTGTGAAATATTAATTTTTTTCTAAAGTTGAATGTTACATTATCCATTCATGTCCAAATCATGCAAGGTGTGAGCCTATATACTAGTACGTACTAAATGAACACTATGATGTAGGCAATGCCAATTATCAATTGCAAATATTAACTTTTTGATTGAAAGATTGTAAACAATGTTACCTAACTATAAGTCATTTTGTAGTACAAGTGATACTAAATTAAAAGGTCCGTAAAGTTTGCTCCTTTCAAACTATTATTTAGTGAATCTTCTTTGAACAAAAAGGGATCTTTGCATCTAGCCTATGGTATAGTTGTGTTTTTGAAAGTTTATAAAATGAGCATATGAGTACAAGCTTTTCATTTCTTAAAGAAAATAAAAATAGTTCTTTATTTAACCCCTAAAGCACTGAACATTTTTTTTTGGCAACATAGCAATTTTGGGCAACTCACAACCAATGGGGTTTTCATTTTTTTTCTTTGGAAATTTCATGCATGATTTTTCCAAGGAGTAGCTTCAAGGACCAACAATTTTCATAATTTTTGACTTTGTGGTTCAAAAGTTATTGCATGTATGTAGTTTTCTTTGCTTGGCACGCAGCCAAAAAACTTCCTCAAGAATGACATTTTTTGAATTTTGTTTTTTGACATTGGTTCTTTAGATTTATATATATTTGGGAAGCTTTGAATAATTCCATTTTTATCAATGAGATGAGAGTTATGAGAAGATTTTGTTTGCGGGCAGTTATGGATTCTCTAATCTAAAATAAACTTTGAAGTTCATTAATTTACTCAATTTTCAATATTTTAGAAAAAAAACAAAACCCAAAGATGTAAATTGTTTATCACAACATTATAACCATTGGGATTGGAATTTTTCATTTCCATAATTAAGTTCTTCACAATTTAGTGGTTTGAATCATTCTCTACTTCTTTTTACTTACTATTGCTTTTCCATGTGTTTTACAATTCCAAATGATTTGAAATTTTTTAAGTGTGTAACCGATTTGCTTTGAAGAACAAATCCAAGAAATTACAACCATTTTTGGAGTTTTTTTCATACAAATATGACCTTGTGAAGTGCAGCTGCCCAGATTTTTGCAGAGACAAAAAATGGCTTTTTGTCAATTCAAACTCAAATAGACTATCTAACAATCTACATGGTGAAAACTCTTGAATTTTTTTTCTCATCTTTGGGTACTAGTGTGGTACAAGATCCTATGGTTAAAATTGTCAAAAAAGTTTTTTGTTCTAAAATTTGGTACTTGTACTAAAATGGCAATTTTGGAGCGGTTTTGGTGAAAATTTGAGCTTAGTGCTGTAGGGCTTAATGTAATATAGGAGATTCAAAATGACATTAAGATATTAAATGAAATTCTTGTGTTTTTGTAATTTTGGCTTTTTGTGTGATCATTTTTACAACATTTTAAACCCAAAAATTTGAGTTTTGGTTAAACTACCTAATTGTTTGTATTTAACTCATTGAATGGTATAACTCATTACAAGAACAAGTTTCTAAAACAAACAATATCCATCCTAATACTCACCAAAGAACATTCCTCTCAACACTTGATGCCATGTTTTGCAATGAAAACCAGTTTGTAGTTCAATAACCAAATTCTAACCATAAAAGACATGCCACATTAGAAGAAGAATTTCAAGTTTAACTAGTTGATTTTTGTAAACTTCAAGGAGAGTTCTACTTCTACTTAATACGGGGGACAAGTTTATAGTTGGAAAATTTAGCTGTAGAGGATTTACATGACATTGGAATACATCTCAATCACCATTCCTCAATACACTCTAGACTTGCCTTCATAATACTAATTTAATTAGTTTTGACAACTTTATTGTACTCTTCCATATTTAAGATATTGTTTAAAAAATTTGTCCTAAATTTTTTGAACATACACTAGTAAAAAACAAGTCCTAAATGACTAAGTAACAATGACTGCAATGACTATACAACAATTACAAAATAACTGTATAGTCATGGTTTAGTCATTGTCACTTAATCATTTAGGACGTATTTTTTTACCTGTGATAATGTTTGATTATCGGTTCAATTTGCTAGGGCTAATCTAGGACATCCACACTTGTACTTCACTCAACACTCCCTAATGAGACACTTTGTTGTTGCAGGTGTACAATATATCTCGAGAAGTGAGTATACTTTTGATTGAACTAAATATGCATGCCTAATTATGAACACATGTAAGTGCATTTGAAGGCCAATTATTCCCTCCAATCAATGTCAGGGTTGAGTGTATTAGCACCATGATATCATTGTTAGCTTGATGCTCCTAAATGAGAACGTGAGCCTTGATTCGTTTCGGAGCTTAGGCTGGAGACAATTGCCGATTCTAAATTCGCGTCATTTCTCAACCATGCATTTATTTCTGTGAAAACAAACACCAACCTGTGCCAAGACCTTTGCTCATAAATGCGATCAATTTAGCAATAATCATAAATCAAAATTATGCTTACAGAGAATGTCAATATGACAAATGTTTAACTTGATTTTTGGCGTATTTAGCAAAGATTTTGGTCACCTGAGAGCTAATTATGAAAATCACATTTGAGATCAGTGACACCGACCTTCCCTCCAATGCACCATAGAAAATAATACTAATATAACTACCTTTTATGAACATGTGAGATTCAAAAATTGCAAAGAAAAGCTACAAAACCTCTTGAACTTTGGGAAGTATTTATGAATATTGACACACCTACTTTTGATGGCGGACAAAAATGCTACACGTAGTACTCAACACAATCAATGGCAAATGTGCGCATTATTATTTAGCGGACCAAGATAGCTAATTATTGGAAAGGCAAAAACGCTCCACCTTAGTCATGGCATTTGTAATTTTGCTACTCACTATATTTCCAAAATGCTACATAATATTGGTACACTAATTCCCTTTTTCAAACATTTGGAAATTGCAAATCAAAAATTGCAAGAAAGAAGTTGATACAACCTCAAATTTCACAATTTTCTATGAATATTGATCGGCGTACTCTTGATGACGCATCAAGATGCTCACACTGAATTTGTGGAACTCAACTAAAACGTACCAAAAGATGATTGCTCACATTCAATTATTACAGGTGAACCCAAAGAAAAACAAAAGGCACTCAATCTCCGTGTATTTAATTGTATTCTTACAAAAATGATTGTGTTTCAAATGATACAATCATAAACAGACGTTAACTAGTGATTCACAAGAACTCATCAACCTCTCACTTGCAAGAGCTATACAACAATCACTTCTGCATAGAAGCACCGACCTCTTTGTATGTTAGAATAAATAATGAAGTGTCTATGTCCTGCATCAATACTATAACGTCTTAAAATTGCATCTAATTGCATGAGCAATTGACGCATGACAATAACAAGGTTCAAATGTTGAAACACCTGTTTTCATGTCCCTCTTGCTAAACCTATGCGAGAAGGAGGCCAGTTTCGCAGGAAACAACAAGTGAAGATGTGGATGGAGGCTAGTTCCAAAATAAGCAGTCAATATCGATGACGGTACGAGAATAGTCCGGCGCGGAACTGTCTGAAGCGATTATGAGATAGGGCCATTCCGTACAGAATGGTCGTCATCTACGATAAAAGATTCTAGAGGAATGGAAGAGGACGTCTACGCCGAAGCATAGTGCCACAGACTAGTTTGCATTTGGCGTTTTGTTTGCACTCTATTTTTTGTGCCCCTTTGTACGCCAAACTGTCAGGCAGAGTGTCCTTTAACCCCTAAACGTCGAGGAGGACGAAAAACGTCCTCCAGCTTTGAAAAAAGATAAATGTGATTTAAGAAAAAGTTGTTTTTCATCTGATTCTTTTTCAGAAGTGACCATAAACACATGGTCCATCATGGAAGACAAAAAATTACCTCTTGAGATGCATTCATTTTTTTTTGTACCTCAAATTGTGATAAAATATAAAAACATGGTGTTAGCTCCCAAGCTGCCCTTCTTGCAATTTTCATGAGGGCACCATGCACTGTTGACTTTTCCAACTTTTTGAAGCAATGCTATTGGTACCCATGTGGAAAACACTGTAGACTGCTACAAGCAGGGCAAGCCACAGTGATCCATCTGTCTTTTAAGGGCTAAGTATGGGCTTTGATTTTCATTTTGGCAAGGAAATGTGCTCCATAAAGGACGGATGGATCACCGTGGCTTGCCTTGCTTGTAGCACTCTACAGTGTTTTCCACATGGGTACTAGTAGTATTGCTTCAAAAAGTTGGAAAAGTCAATAGTGCATGGTGCCCTCATGAAAATTGCAAGAAGGGCCGCTCGGGAGCTAATACTATGTATCACAATTTGGGTTACAAAATAAAATGAATGTATCTCAAGAGGTGAATTTTTGCCTTCGATGATGCACTACGCTTTTATGATCACTTTTGAAAAAAAATAGATCAAAATTGATCTTTTTTGGGGATACAAAGTTTTTTTTTGGAGGCAATGGACGTTTTTCGTCCATGCCAACGTTTAGAGGTTAACCCCTGAGCGCCCAAGGGGCCAAAATATGGCCTCTTGGTTTTGAAAAAATTCCTTGTTGGACAATTATAATCTTTTCAATGGTACGGTGAAAGGACGTGTCCTTTTCCTTGGAGCTCCGAGCCTATGTTCACTACCAATTGGTACAGTCAATTTTTGTAGATCTTTTTTAGGTGATAGTTTGATTGGAATGAGTTCCAAAGGGTTTGAATTTGAGTGAACTTGTGCTGGGCGCTCAGGGGTTAAGCATGTGCTCATCAATAGTGCAATGCACATGGACTAACGGAGTGCTGGAGCTTGCTTCATCAAATGGAAGTCCTCCTCGTCTTCGGGAGCAAGCTCGCAAGGTGTAAAACAGTGCTTTCTTAAGTTAAGGTAGCAGCATCCACAAGCATTGCGTCCCCATGCCCATCACCTGATAGTGGCAAGGCTAATCAATAAAGAAACAAATGGTTGTGGGTGACTGAGTGATGGTTATGGGTGATGAAGTGATGGTTGTGGGTGACTAGCATGAGATTTTGAGTACCCATCTCACTATTTAACCCCTAACCGTCCAAGAGGACAAAAAATGTCCTTTTAGTGCCGAAAACACACCCCGAGGGTGGAAATTTGTTTTTTTTCAAATTTCTTTTCTTGAAAGTGGTCAAAGAGATGTGCCACATCACTAAATGCCAAAAGTAGCTTCTTTCAATGCCTCCATATTTTTTAAAACACCAATTTGTAAAGAGATGTACAAGGTCCTTGCTGCCCTTTTTGTGAGGGCAAGATACACTATTGACTTTTCCTTCTTTTGAGGAGAATATTATCTCTTTTGGACACATGCCACAGGCTGTTCGCTGCCCATGAATAGTGCACACTCTCTTGGGTCTGAGCCACGGGTTCAAAGTCAGCCCTTTAAGGGTTAAGAACCAACAAGCCTTGTGATTAACATCTCTTACACATGGTTCTTACAATTTCAATAATTTTGGAGTTTGAAAAATCTTTGTGAACAAATACTTGCAGTTGAAATCTTGAAATTGATACCAATATTTGTGGTTTCCATTTCCTAACTTACAGTATTTTTTTCAAAGTCAGCCAATTATTTTACCTACTCCAAAACCCTTATTTCCACGCTTATGGGTGCGCCTACCTTACCTTGCCATCCTCGGCTCACTCACGGTGCATTTCAGGTTTTGCAGAGGATTCGCCGTGGCCGGCCGGCTACGCTCGACGAGTTTCATCCCCTGGAGGCGCCTCCTCCGCACACGCCTGCACCGGATGTAACTTAGCCCGCCGTTCGACGAGAACACGCGAATTTTTACTTCTGCCTCACTGCTCCTGGGGTTATCAATCCCTAGGTTATCCTGTTCGTGCGCTTGATTGTTGAGTAGTAGTGTCGTCGTCATCGTCGAGCTCAGCCAGTGTGCCGTCATCGGCGTGCGGCTGTTGGTGACGATGGAGTGAGAGCTGAAGTGATGGAGATGGAAAAACGGCGTGCTGTCCAGGGTAGAGTGTGCACGATCGGACCGCGGTAGGGAATGCTGATCGTTGTGCAGCTTTTGGAGTGGAGGATGCGCTATGGTTTGCCTTGGTTGGAGGCAAGGAGGGATGAAGAGGAAGTTCAGCTCACAGAGGAGGAAGATATGGAGCGGAAGGTAGAGAAAGGAGCATAGGTGTACAAAGGAGAGAATATGAGTGATCTTGTGCAGTTTCTGAAGATTTGGATGCTGCCCTGAGTTCTGTTCTTTACGTGTGCATGCAGCCTGGAGTTTATAAAAAATGAGAGGTAGCAGCAGCAGCTTCAATGCTGGTCCTTGGTAGTGGCATTAATTCGGACAGATTTCGAATCGAAATGTGTTGGAAGTCTTCAACCTAATCAAGAAGTTTGAGGTGGATGAGGTGCTATGGCTTGACCACTCCTTGCTTGTCTGAAGTCTTCATGATAGAAGAGGAGTCACCGAAACACGTTTCTAGGTTTAGCCCGAGAGCTTACTGTCTAGTTTGGAGTACAAGGGATGGAGAACCTAGAGCAGGACCTGCGTCTATGTGTTTTTGAGTTGTGATCACGAAGTGAATTGGACAGTTGTGGTGTATAGTGGCAGGTTAGGAGCTGAGATATCTATCTGAAATCGATAGCTGATGAGGTTGAAGCGCCATTTTTTGGGGGAACACCTGAATGTTTGGACTATGGCTCTGTGCTATTGATGAATAGGGCTTCTGAAGGAGGTGACATTGGAGTCCTTCTACCTCTTCTCAGGTTGAGTCTTCGTACCGTTTTCTTATGGCAATTGTTCTTGCTCGATGTTAATTAACGCATAGTGATAAATTTTATGCACCTGAGGGATGCAACAAGTCATTATATAGCACTTTTCTATATTTTCTTCTGTTTCGCACATTTTCATAATTATGTGCTGGTTTGTAATTATTCACTGGAAGTGATGCTCGGTCATAATTGACTTGACGTGTGTACTTTCTATAGAGATTGTAATTGCATAATGTGAACACCATGTTGATAAGGCTGTAAAGGTGTTTGCTTGTGACCCCTCGTATTACTATCTGCTTGCAATCTTCGGAAGATATGCGATGATCGTTTGTTTTTTCTCTTGTTCGTCCTTTTGGCAGTTCTATCTGTTAGAGCTTTCAATATTCGTGGAGTTAGCATGCTGCTCAGTTTGTTTATTTACTTTCTACACCGATCTAGGAGCGACATGAATTCGTCTGACATGACATGATTTATGAATGATGCAGATGGCACGAGGTGGTTGCTGTTGGAGTGGTCTTGGTTCGCTATCTCGCAAGAATAAAAAGAGAATATCTCCAGCTATACAGATCACACAGCCGACTGATCCCCAGGGCCAATTTGCTTTCCTGCTTGCACCTCCTTCGTCTCCAGCCTCTCACCAAAATTCTATGGTGCCATCCTCTGCTCAGTCACCCTACTATCCTCCGACATGTCCAGTTCCTCCGGGCGGCGGCTCCAGAATTCCATTAGAAACACAATCCAACATGTTCACTGTGGGTCCTTATGCACATGAAACGGCACTTGTCTCTCCTCCAGTTTTTTCCACGTTCACGACTGCCCCCTCAACAGCTCCTTTCACACCTCCACCAGAGCTCGCAGCTCAATTTACTACGCCTTCCTCTCCTGATGTTCCCTTCGCAAAGGTACTTGGGGCGTCTTTCTCTGAGCAAAGATCTGGGAAACGGGAACCGGAGCCCCCGTACTCCGCTTATCCGTTCGCCTCCCCGGATTACTATCAGCAACATCAAAATCAGCAGGAGGATTTGCAGGTTGCGTACCAGCTGTATCCAGGAAGCCCCCTTGGTCGTTTGATTTCTCCTGCCGGTACAACGGGTGCGTCAACACCTTTTGGTGGAGGAGGTACCACCGGCACTACGACTCCCCATCCAGAATCTGACAATCCTACACCGCTCACCGTCCTTCCAGCCGTGGTAAGCATACTTCCAAACCTTGAGCACCAGGTGGCTGAAGGGCTTCACCAGCGGAGTATTCTGGACTCCCAATGCGGTCCAGGGGAGCCTTTGAGTGACAGCTACAGAGAGCGAAATGGAAGCTTTGACGGTAATGCGCGGTTCATGGGAGCCATGTTACACGAACGTGATGGATTTGATTCAAATTCAAACTCATATGGGCATGACCGGTACAGTGGAAGTTTACGTGGCCTCAATGAGGTTTTGGAGGGTCGGAACAGGTATTTAAAGTCAAAGCAGGACCAGCAATCACGACACACTCCTGGAGATTCACGAGAAGAGCTGGAAGACGATATTCGAGAGGATGATTTACTTGAGCTTCCGATGCTGTCGGGCACTGAGGGCTCTCAGTGCGATTCCAGGCCCTCAAGGTCACCAAGTGGTAGTAGCAGATTTCAGAGCAAGGTTGGGAGTAGGGCAGGGAGTAAGGTAGGGAGCAGGGCAGGGAGCAAGGTAGGGAGCAGGGCAGGGAGTAAGGCAGGGAGCAAGGGAGGAAGCAAGACTGGGTCTGACGCTTTGAAAGAGTGGGACCACAATGAAGAGAATTTACTTGAATATGCATTAAGTTTGCTGGAAGGATCCAACGGAAACAAACCTGGGACTATCGGTTGGGCGCCTTTGGATACCTCACTTTCACGGGTCTCTGAAGCTTCTTCACATTCCTTTTCTGGTCTGGAAAGTTTTACTGAAGAGAGTAGGGCGAGTTCTTTGAGGGTGAACTCTTTGCACAGAGATGACCAGATTGACCAGACGCCGAGCACCGATGTGTCCCAGAATCCAGAAGCTGCGGGAGCAAGAGAGGTGACTAATGAAACGCACAGACCGGCTGAACATAGGGACAGAGATCCTGGTAGGGGACCTCTTATCGCCTGCAGCTGAAAATGATATCTATTTCTCTAGCTTTCTTTTCTTTAGTCTTCTAGCGTCTTCCTATCTTGTTCAAGGCACCTTTTTATATTTACAGTGTAAGATACCCAGAGTTGTGGTTATGATTTTTGCAGGTCAAATGCCGTACGCAGATTGCTGTTCGAGATGCGAGTCGCTTGTCTCTCAATGTGAGCAGCTATCACTAGCATTGAAGGAGGCAGAAAGAAGACAACTGGAGAAAGAGCAGCTTGCGGAGGAACGAGAACAGCAAATACGGCACCTTACACAGCTGCTGCAGTCGGGGGTATGCACGCATCTTGGATTGGACACTTATTTTTCACGTGTCTTAGTGCCTCGGGCACCAAATTAATCTGTTGAATTAGGTTTCGACTAGGTACATCATATCTTATCTCTATTTGAAGTTCGCCATGAGAGATCAACAGATAGTTTAATTCGACACGTGGTTTTATGCGTAACATTGGTATCTGGAAGTTATCATTGATTGCGTCTAGACAAAAGATTACCTGGAAACGTGCTATTCATAGGATCAGTCCATGTTGATGAGGAAAGAGTTACAGACCAGGTTGGTAGATCATGTAGTTTGTTCGTCTCATGTTTTGTACAATTTGTTAATCTATGATCTGCTTATTCTGACTTGCCAGGGCTTAAAGAAATTTGTGGGAGACTTTTCAAGGTCTGGCAATCAAGTGGGCAAGGACATCAAGGTCAATGATCCATTGTGATGGTAATGATTCTTTCTTAGCTAATTAGCCCTTTAAAGCATAGATATTACATGCAAAGTAATAACCAGGACCGGCGGTCGTTTCTGGGTAGGAGTGGGGTAGTTCATTATAGTCCATGGACTTACTGGGCAACTTCAGTGCTCAAGTCACCTCGCTTCGCTAGATATTCCACCGTTTAATTTCTAAGCAATATTTGAAGCTAGTCTTATCTGCGAATATGAATTCATGTTATCATATTTTCGTTATGCAGAATTACTAATTAGATAGGCTAAATCGACACTGCAACCTATTGTTTTTTCGTCTTTGGTTGTAAAATTCGTTCAGCCTTATAGCAGGAATATCTGAGCTGGGCAGTTTCATTCCGTCTCGTTGCCACAAAAGGGACTTTTCGCATTTCTTCAAGGTTTAGTGAGCGCTAAATCTCGTTTCTAGCTCTCAGGTGCGGTAATTGGAGAACCCTGCTATCATTTTTTAGTTCAGTGGCATGAAGTTTCATGCCCAATGTGGCTTTTGTGTAGAACTCATATATGACATGAACATATTGGCTTGTTGAGGTCCTTAGAGAACTAGGTCTCTTGTACGGTGCTTTGAATCTCGTTTCTATGACCTAGAAATGGTTATATGCATAATCTGTGAAACTGCTATTGTTTATTTCTGTTTGAGAGGGGCATGGTCCTTCGTAGTCTTTACAGACTCTGGGTATCCGTCAAGCCGTACATTGATGAGTTCTGAGCAGCCACAAAATACCATGCAAATTTTCAAAAATTTGTACCTGGGTATTTGTACCCTACAGAGTTGAGATGCGAGGCAGTAGCAGGAGTATCTGTTCGAATCAGTTCAACCCTTGAAGGACCGCTCTACACAGTAAATACGCTGCCGTATTACTGGCATTTGCTACCAATAAAAAGGTTTAATTTGGGATCTTGACAAGCTCACTAGAACCGCATTGATCTATATTCTAACTTCTTTGTTGATTTCAAATGTAGTAAATGTGTGAATGCATCTATATATAATAGAATACACTTCAAAAGTGTCGTCGGTGGTAGTCCTTGACAATTTTGTAACTAACGACAACAAATTTGTAACCAAATTATAAGGATGTGAGTGCATGGCATTTTGTAAACAAATTGTGGGGATGTGAGTGCATGGGTTTTGTAACTGAATTATGGGGATGGGGGGCATGGAGATGGGGGGCATGCATGGACATTAAGGGCATAGGCATGGGGTGCATTATAAATTTAAGGTTTTTTATAAGGGGATTGATATGTCTACCATACCCTTTCAAGTATTGTACCACATCCCAGAGTAAATTTTAGATTTCTACTATCAAATAGTTGAATTTGAGAATTTGGAATTCAGATTTGCACTTAGAGACCTTGCGTTTGTCTAGAACCATAAAAAGAAGGTTGTAATTGAACAACACCCAATGAAAAAGCTTAGCTCGGGGTAAAAGTGTTACTTTTACTTTTGTTTATAAAAAAGATAAGCTTTTTCATTGGGTGTTGTTCAATTAGAACCTTTTTATGATTCTAAACTAAATCACGGTCTTTAAGTCCAAATCTAAATTCCAAATTCTCAAATTCAACTATTTGATGGTAGAAATCTAAAATTTACCCCAGGGGTGTAGTACAATACTTGAAAGGGTGTGGTAGACATATCAATCCCCTTTTTATAATATTGGGTGTCTCTATGTTTCTCAAAATTTGAAATTCAAGTACAAAAAAGGGAGAAGCAAAGGTAGGGAAAGGACAATGTGTGTGGAGGTCCATTTCTTTGAAACCATACATCATCCCATCGATGCAACGAGTGTGGAGGACTTTTCCAAATACAAGAAAATATTGAATACTGTATTGGCTACCAAGGCCGCAAAGGGCTCTCGGTCCTTTAAGGGTTAACCCTTGGCACTCAAGCCCTTTAAAAAAAAGGGAAAATATCAAAAATGCCCCTCAGTTCTTTCAAAATATCAAATATACTTTTGTATTATCTGAAATATCAAAATACCCCTACTTTTGTGTCAAAATATCAATTATACCCTTACTTGTCTTTGAAAACATCTAATATCTTTACTATTTTGTACTTCTTGAGAATAAATTTTGTAAATATTGGGATGCCAATGAAAATTACAAAAGCTAGATGCAAATTGCCTATAAGTCAAATCTTGGAGGCGAGTTTAATATAGGGTTTTTGCATTTAAGTTTATTGTGGCCATATCTTGACTAATCTTTCTCACTGCCTTTGGTGCAAATGCGACTTACAAAAATTTCAATAAAATGGCATAACAAAATTAAGAATATTAGTTGTTTTTGAAGATAACTTGGGATATAATTGATATTTTGATACAAAACCAGGAGTGTTTTTGATATTTCAATTAATATCGGGCTATATTTGATATTTTGAAAAAATGGAGGGGCATTTTTGATATTTTCCCTTAAAAAAAATTGGATATTTCTGTTTTCACCTTTGCAGAAATTTGTTGTTTGATTTTATTTCATCAACTCGGTCATTAGAGAAGGTTGCTTTTTAAAGATTTGAGTAGAACTTTGGATTAATTAGAGTTCTAAACAAAGTATTACCCCGAGTGCTCTATTTATCATCCAGAGTAGACTTTAGTGATGCTTTTGGGTTAAGGATACTAGGTGTTGAGATTTTGGAGCTTGGCAAGTCCTATTAGTATTGTTATTAGCAGTTGGCGCTTGCTACGCATTGGTCATTAGAATTATATTAGGATTTTTATATGTTATATAGAATGCAAAGTAAAAATTTCAGTCTTCATATGTAGTAATATCACATAGATTGGAGATGTGATATTCCAAATATCACTGTGATTTTACTACTACTGTATAATTATTATTATTATTACCATCAACATTAGAGCTAAAATTGTAATAGTTCTACTTGATTTTTTTGCATTCCTATCCTCAAATTTTTGGTTCCAAAATTTGTGAATTGGAGAGGAAAAGGCCCCATTAACCCTTGAACAATAGGAAGGCCCTTTACGGCCAGGACAATACAGCATATTTTTTTAGTATTTGGAATGGATCCACACCTCTATTACACTTAAAGACCAACAAAGAAGTTGGAGAATAGATCAATGCAATTCTAATGAGCTACTTGAGATCCCAAATTAAAATTTCTTATTGGTAGTAAATGACAATTATATGTCAATGCATTCACTATTCCCTATGGTCGTTTAAGGGTTAAATTCATAGTTCAAATGGTTGCAAGTTTTGATGCTTCAACTCCTAACTTATGGTGGTCCTAATCTCCAACATGGAATTCATTAATTGTTAGTAATAAATATACATACACACATGCACATACATATACATGTATACGTATGCATATACATGTATACGTATGCATATACATAGGGAATTACAACAGCAAAATTCAAAATTGCTAAAGCCACACCCTAAGGTGTGCTTTTGCTTTGAGCATGAAATTTAAGAAGTTAATGTTGATTAATTTGATTTGGACTAAAGATTTATTTCATCTTTATTATTGTGAGACTATATCCACAAAATTTGAAGGTGTTTGAATTTGTAATTGAAAGTAAGGTAGTCGGCTCTAATTGCGATGCTCACATTTAAAGTGATCCATAGCCCATCCAAGAATGGATTTGAGATGGTTCTTGAATGGACCCTTCTTAGTCTTAAAAGAGGAGTATTTTATTAGAAGAGCCAATCATACTCCTCTATTCACTTGATCTCTTCACAAGTTGCAAAGGGATGCTTTATGGGAGACATAGGGTCACAGATAGGTGCCTACTACAAAAAACTTTGAAAATTCATCAACAATTCAATAATGCTTCAAAAAATATGGAAAAAATTGGGTTACATTTAGCATCCATTTCTCTTTGATAGAAAATTAGGCAGAAAATCTTCACATCTTGAAAAGCACATGAAAATCTAGAATAGCCCTTAAAGTGACGGTTTTAGAGCGACTACCTTATAAGACTTTGGAATTATGTAAAGCAAGAACTCATCAAAAAAATAGCAATGGTGCAATAAAGGTTCAAAAAACATTTGTATTTGTTCTTTTTAAAGGAGGTGGTAATGTCATGATTAACCCTCAAAGTACAATGAGAAAACACTCAAAATGGGTTGTTTTGATAGCAAAGGCAAAAAAAGTTTTCAAACAAAATCTTGGTACAATTTATCATAGGATCTAGTAGTAGACTACTTCATTATAATGTGGTAAAAAGTTGAAAGATGTTTACCACACTAATTGTGAGATTATAGGGTTTGAAGTGAGTTTTTTTTTTTTGGGCATTCAAATTTTGGGTGGCTCTAATTTGGGGAGGCTTTTCCATTAGCTAATTTCACTTTTTGCTTGAACTCCTTTGGATTGATGCTTGTGATAAAGCTAGCCATATGTCCAAAATATTCCATAACGTTTTTAATTGGCAATGACATACTAAAAAATCAAAATAGGGAATTAGCTTCAAGAAAATTCTCATATAAAGTCAGCTTTTCAACAATTTTTGGCTTCCACATATAAAAGTATTTTCAAAATGTGAACACTGGAGCTTTTTGGTTTTAGCTAGCTTCAAAGGAGGGGAAAAAGAAACTGAAATTGGTTAACAATTGTGACTTGACAAGCTTGATCAACATAGGGCCACTTCTAACAAAGAGGAAGTAAAGTGTAGTAAGCAAACACATTTGTCCTAATGGAATGATTGGATTAGATCTAATTAGGAAGATTGTTTGCCCCTCAACCTTTGGACAAGATCCTAAACTTTTTAGTTGGAATGTAATTTTTATGCCCTTGTTGCCTGACAAACAAACAAAAGTACATATTACATCATAACATATTTAATATAGATTGAGATGGTCTAAAAGTTGTTGCATTGGAAAGCTACTCCTTGGACACACATCCTCTAAATGTTTTTGGGGAAAAAAATTTCTTATTTTATAAATACTAGCGTGCCCAAAATAACTATGTTGCCAAAAAATGTAGTTTGGTTCTTTAGGGGATTGAAACAAATTCCATAATTTGGGAAGTTTCCACAAGACCTTTTGAACAGCTAAAAGTTTACATAATAGTCTTAATAACCAAAAGGAATTTTTTTTGAGAACAATTTCAACTTAGAGTAATCTTTGAAAGGCATCTATAGTTGCTAGCCAAACTTGAATAGAATTATGAAGGCAAGACCTTATTTTATTTTATTTTATCTATTTTTGTATATTACATATATCTACATTGGATCAAATTGCTCTAAAATTGCTCTACTCTAAGTTGATGTTACAACTTTTTGTATTTTTCTTACACAAAAAAAACCAAAAAATTGTTTATAAAGCCATTGTTTAAATATTTTTGAATAGAGACATCACTAACCTTTTTTACTGCCAAATTTTCCTTCAATCTAAACCAATATCTAGATTAGATTTTAGCTAAGCTACCTAAAACAAAATTTCATTCAATAAAATTTTCAATGGTGACCAATAACCAATTCAAGAAGTTTTGAAATTGGTTTGATGATAAAATAAAGAGATTATTGAAGTATATCCATTCAACTAATTCCAAATCAACAAAAACTTGTTTTGCTTTCTAGGTTAAACTACAAAACATCTTAAGATTGTCATGAATTTCTTTTTGCTCTAGACATCAAAAAGTATAATATATTTAAAAACACTAGGATTAAATGTATAGTTTCAAAACATTTTTGCAATTGTCTAAATGTTGTATTGTTTCAATTGTATGCAACTTCTTATCATACTACTAAAATCACAAGGCTCTTTGTAATATCACATCTTGATTTTTGTAATATCACATCTCCACTCTCTCTGATATTATCACATAGATAGAGTTTGAAAACTTATTGAAATTTTTACTTTGCATTCTATCTAACATATGAAAATCCTAATAAAACTATAATGGTGAATACGTAATGTAGCAAGCGCCAACTGCTAATAATAGAATAAAATAAAAAAGAAGAACACAAAGTGAGATCTTGAACTATAATTACAAACATTTTTTAGGGTTTAGGGTTTAGTGTGAGTGAAGAATGTAACCCTCGGAGGCGGTGACAACAAACATTTCTCAATTGTTTGGAGGTGTGTCATTAGGGAATTCTCTCATCCCACTATGGCAATCTTGACCAGACCTAACTCCGAACCTACGTCCCGAGCGTCAGGTCCGGCACCTAACCAGAATTAGGGTTCGCTGGGATATAGCCGCAGCGACGAGACGACCTGGTTCTTTCGGAGGTTAGAGCGTGGTCGTGAGCACCGGCGGACACCATGTCGAAGCGAGGTACGATTCTTTCATCGCTTCCTTGCTCTGCTATTCTCACGTTTCTTTCTCGTAGTCTTAATGAATCGCAACTTTATTTCTTGTTCATCTTGTATAAAAATTCATTGTAAACGGACTACAGAACTGTTTAAACAGAATGGTAGTTCTCGGCGTGTTAGGTCATGAGCATGGACACTGCAAGAGTCTGTATTAACGGCATGATGTATGGATTACTATGCGTAACCTATAGCACTATTGTTTTGTTCAACGAGCTGTTTTCTGAAAGCTTAGGGTTTGAACATTGGTGGTTGAAGCAGCGCGGTATTGAAGTTGGACTGGTTGTTGTTTTCTTAGGTAGAGGAGGTTCCTCCGGGAACAAGTTTCGCATGTCACTCGGTCTGCCTGTAGGCGCCGTGGTGAATTGTGCCGATAACACTGGAGCCAAGAATCTGTATGTCATTTCCGTGAAGGGAGTGAAGGGGCGTCTCAATAGGTTGCCAGCTGCTGCTGTTGGTGACATGGTGATGGCCACTGTGAAGAAGGGAAAGCCTGACTTGCGAAAGAAGGTCATGCCTGCTGTTATTGTTCGCCAGCGCAAACCCTGGAGACGCAAAGACGGCGTCTTTATGTACTTCGAAGGTATGCCTGCATATATTTTCATACCTTCATACCTATCTTCATCATACAATAATATGAGTAGTGGTCACTTTTTATGCAAACTTCAAATTTCTGGTTTGAGGGAGGACTTTGTCTGCATCCTTTGTTTTATGTTTTCCTGTTTTGACTCATCATGTTCTGCTCTGAAGTATATCTATTGTCTGGTATCCTTTAGAGATAGAAGTTTTGTTGAGTTTGTGACAAATGTTGCGTTTGCAGATAATGCTGGTGTCATCGTGAACCCAAAAGGAGAAATGAAGGGTAAGTGATTTTTGTTTTATTTCATTGGTTGCATTTTGACGTCGATATTGCATTGATTCAGGTCGTTGCTTTTGGTTTATGTATGTAGGTTTGGGTGCTGACCAGTTTATTTATCGAGGGTTTAGTGCTACTTTTGCCCTAATTAGGTCATGTTCTGGTGTCTTATGCAGGCTCTGCTATTACTGGCCCCATTGGAAAGGAGTGTGCTGATTTGTGGCCTAGGATTGCTAGTGCTGCCAATGCTATTGTATGAGCGCAATAGCTATGTGTCCTTTGATATCAGTAAAAATGGTATATTTACCTGTTGTCAGTGACACTTCAATTGTCAAACTGTGCTTTTCGTTTTCTTTGATGTCCACGCTGCTGTTGGAGGCTTGGCGATGGCTAATCATTTCTGTGAAGTTTTTGAGCTTCTGTTTCTTCACCGAAGTTCGAGTACTCTCTTGGAACTTTGTTTGTTGGTTTCAAGCTATTATTGTAGGTATCTTGATCTGACACTTTCAAGGAAGAGATTCTGCAGGCAGTTCCGTTTACTAATACGAACATTGGAATAAGAGGTGCTCTATGTGACAATAATGGCCGATACACTCTTATATTGAGGTAGATAACAAGCTCGATATTGTGAAGAGGATAATCAGAGCCTTGAAAGAGTCCTAATGATATGACGCTACCCTTGTTCTGCCCTTCTTCATAACAATTATTGGCCTAGTGGGAACGAAATGTGACAATGCGACTTGAGCAGTGGAGTAATAAGCAAGGCATGCTCAAACTAATGGTAAATGACTTGTTTGATGGTGGACGACGCTATTTTGTGAGCATAAAATGGTGAGCCTGTGAGCGGATTTGCCGAGCAATAATCAGCTCAAAATCAATGGAAAAATACAAAAAAGTTAAAAAATTAAAAGTTTTTAAGGCATAATTACAAGTCCCTGCATACACAATTAACCCCTCACCGCCCATGGTAGTTTGGAGTATCTTAGAATTTGATTGAAAGTGAACCAAATGTCGAAAGTGAACCAAATGCCGGCATTTTGACCAATCTTATCAAATTTCTTTGAAGCGCAATCGTACAAATTCAACGTAGACATGTTATATGAAGTGCAATTGTACAAATTCAACATAGACATGTTATAGATCACTTAGGAAAAGAAACCACAACAATATCATTTATATATAGGAAGATAATAATGTTTGATCATGAGGGTGTTAAAATTGCAAAAGTGATTTGAAGCCTTTCAATCCTCTTTTTGCATCTCAAACCTAAAATTGAGGGTACCAAAAAAATATGAGTATGTAAAGTATAACATGCTTAACCTCAATCAATTTACGGCTTCTCAAAATCTATTCTACAGATTTTTAAATTGAATTTTTAATGTGATTTTTTCTCCAAGTTCTAGTGTACTTGACTCTCATTTTCAAGAGCCTTCAACACTAGAAAGTGAAGATTTGCAATAGACACCCTTGCACAAAATCTTGAATAGACAAATCACTTTATTTCATTTTCAAAATCACACTCTTGATGCTGAAACTAGACTTCAATAAGAGTTTTAAAATAATAACAATCACTAAAAAGAATCTTGTAAAAAGGTTGAGCATCCTTGAATAAAATTTCTCACCTTAAAGGAATGCAGCTCATTGGTGAATATTTTTGTTCACTCACATGCCCAAAAGTCTTGGACACCCGTGAGTTTGTGTTTAGGGTTCAGCTTTTGCAACAAAAACGTTGCAAGAGCAAGACCAACACGAGCACAAGTAGTGTGAGTACAAGGAGCAGGGACAAGAGTGAAAGTAGGATGAGTGGGTGGCAATCTTTGTTTGCATTCATGCTTGTGTACAAACTGTTGCCTAGCAAGCTGCAAAGGTGAATTTTTGGAATTCACTCCGACGGTGAATCACATTAGGAGTGTACTTCAAAGGTGAGTCACCTCATTGCTCACTATTGAACCCATTGAGGTGAATGACAATGTGAGTTACTTGAAAAAGTTGACGTTTGAAACCTCCTAACGTGTACATCATCACATGAAAGTGGTGGGTTGGAGCAAATTTTGTATCCACTAGTTTTCTTTTGGATGGCAAATCTTGAATTCTAGGGAAATTTTGATGGATACCTCTGAAGTTTGTAACATTGCAAAATTGCCCTTGGTTTTTCAGAAATTGCATAAATACCATAATACAATAATTTTCAGAGAATTGATATATGTATCACCCTTTCTTGACTTTTCTACCACAACTTACTATATATGGTCAATATACAATATTAAAATAGGTGTGGACCCTATTATATATGTCAATATTTAATCCCACTCATAGTATTAGTTTAAACAATCTTAATTAAACTATAAAAAAATTAGATTTTTTAATTGACACTACAAGCGGGATTTGAAGTTTAAAAAAAACTAAATTGCAACTTCCATGTGAAGTTATATCTTCAAATTAGTGATTTTTTTTGTGTTCCACACCTATTTTAATATTGTAAATATTGACCATATATAGTAGGGTGTGGTAGAATAGTCAAGAAGGGGTGGTACATGTATCAATTTCCTTTTCATATAACCACCAATTCAAGTACTAAATGGTCCTTGTATGAATACACTCAATAGTTTTGATAGGCAAGATCCTTAACAAAATATTAGCAACAACATTCAACAAACCCCATATGTCAAGTTGTTAGTACATACAAGTAACAGCAGTTTACTTAAAAGGGCTATATTTGGACGCCACTTTCATATGTGGAAAAAAACTAAGAGTACATACCACTGCAAGGAAACTATGGTCAAATCTACAAAAAGTTGACAAAGATTGTGTCCTAATCTACAGTATACTGTAGATTAGGACACAATCTTTGTCAACTTTTTGTAGATTTGACCATAGTTTCCTTCAATTCCTTGTAGTAGGGGTCCAAATCCAACAATGGTTTGAATATTTAACCTTGTGGATGGGTTTTAGTATACTTGTATTGTCATAGCAATTTTCACTCCAACAATCCTCCCCGTCTTCCACTTAAGGTAGGAAATTCTAAAATGGTGCATGCTTTAAAATAATGCACCTCCTCAAATGTACTCAATTTGTACATGTTATTTTTCATAGCCCTTCAACAATGTACATGTGCTATACATTTGAGGAGGTGCACCACTTTAGAGATGTATGGCCTTTCCACTTCAAAATTTCATAACTAATTCCACAAAACTCCAAAAAATATGAAACATCTTGGGTTAGATGCCATTTCCTCTTGTTTTTCAAGGAAATTTTTTTGAGGCAAAATAGTTCAAGAAGTCTTACCTCTTCAAAATTCATTTTCAACCCTTAAACACTATGTTTTAGAACCTCCTACTTTAGAGTTTATTGCCCATTTTTGTGAGTCCCTAAGTCATTATACCCAATGCCTCATTTAAATAAAGAGAAATATAAAAAATGTATCTCAATTATTTCAGAATATCAAATACTCCCCTTGATCATTTGAAATATAGAAAACATCCATCGTCTTGTTTAGAAAATATTTGTTATACCCTTTGTTATCTATAAGAATATCATAAACATTTCTAATTTTCTTTTGCCTTTTCATTGCAAATTTTTGTATTTGCATATGCACCAAAGATATTGTTGCATTTGTTGTAAAAACATTGGCAAAGAACAGCATGTTGCTCGATGTAGTTAACACTTGATACAATGGTTTTGGCAACAATAGACTTACATACAAAAACTCTATATAGAGCTTGAAAAGCTTGCCTTCAAGGTTTGACTTACATTCAACTTGCACCTAGTTTTGAAATTTCCAATATCATCCCAATATTTACAAAAAATTGCACTAAATAGGCACAAGAAAATTGGGATATTTATAATATTCTCAAAGATACCCACTATAATTGATACTTTTACACAAAACCATGGTATTTTTTATGTTTTAAATAATGTAGGGGTAGATTTGATATCTTGAAACAATTGAGGAGGGTCTTTAATATTTTCCCAATGAAAGGACCTTTACAAACACATTTTTGTCATTTAATATCCTTAAACCAAATGAATCTTTAGTGGGCACAAAAATATTCTATTGTATGCACGAGCTTTTGATTAGCTCTAACAAATTCTCCATTCACTTCTAAAACACCATATTTGTTATAATGAGAGAAAGGGGACCTCTCAAAGTAAACATGTTGATTTTGACCAAAATCACCAATTTCCATCCAAAATCACCAATTTCCATTACAATGGTAGTTTTTAGCTTGAATCAAGCTAAATTGACATAAATCCTTTCAATTTTAGTTTGAATTTGAAAGGTTTTATGTCAATTTAGCTTGAATACCTAAAATCTTTTCTCAAATTGACCTCTTTTTTTTGAATTTCAGATTAATTACCTCTCATTACCTCTCATTTCACTGAAAAACTCTCATTAACACCATATTAGATAAATTGGGAAAAACAAGGGTCCCATTTTGTACTTCACCTTGAACCCAAAATGTCACCTTAAACCCAAAATGTCTCCTTAAACCAAATTCAAAGGTATCAGATTCAATATGAACCACTAAGATTTTTTTCCTCCCAAATTCCTCCTCTCAGATGAAGGCATGCATACCAAAAGAACGTTGGAGCTCAAATTAAGTAGATCAACTTAATTCTCAGATGTACTGTTTTTCCCAATTTATCTAATATGGTATTCATTATAACAAATGTAGTGTTCTAAGTTCTAACTACCTACTCCATTCATTACTTTCTCCAATTTTCTCTCCATCATTCTAATTACAATACATAAACCTGCACACCATTTCAAACAACAGAGTACTCTACACATTTTTACAAGAGTGTCATGAGCTCAAGTGTGATTAAACTCCAAGTCACAGTAACACGTGTGGAATCACTGTGGATGGCTACTTTTCAAAGACAAAGAATAAGAAGGAAAGAGTACATTCCCACAGACGGTGGCACCGAAGTAAAATATATTCATGAGTTAAGAACAACTCCCAAATTAGTACTCATTGCATTGAGCGCAAGGCCAGCACAATTTTAAACATCTTCCACAAAATTCCCGAACAACACCAGGTGTGCAAGTTGTGTGCGACTATAGAGGAACAGCTACCTCCCACAGAGAATCATGGCAACAACATCATCTTGAACAAGCAACTCTTTCACACCCAACTGAATAGGAAGTGTCCCCTTTTTATTAGCAATGCCGGTCGCACATGTTGAAAAGCAACTCAATCATACGTCAGTTTCCAAAGTGCAGTACATGAGCTTAACAAAATCGTAACACCTCAATGAGGCTGCTTCTGCTTCAGTATCCCCACCGCATGCTATTCTCTCCTTGCTCTACTGCTACTCCACTAGCTCGTCACTCGTCATGCGCTTTCACGAGCAAGCACTCTCGATCGCCGCATCTCTGCATGCCTTCACGGAATATGGACATCTGCACATATCCACCGACGCACATCACCCAACGCTCAGAAACCAATCATGCAACGTTTACCTTCGCATCGACAACTGTTATGCAATTCTATGAAAAATCAGACTGTAATGTCACGATCGAGGGTGTGCATTGTGCAATGCAATGGAGGTGGTGGGTAAGTGATCAACTTACTCCCGCACTGTCGGTTGCGGAGATTGTCGCCAGCAGGGCCGCACTTGCTGGGCACCAGGACGGCGTTGTTGATGTAGGCGGGGGGGAGGCTGGCGCTTTGGGAGAGCATGATGTTGCAGAAGCAGTTGAAGTCCGTGACGGCGCTCACTTGGGCGCAGCACGCGGGCGAGGGCGGGGTGCCGCGCGTGACGGCGGCCATGCAGCTACTGAGCTGGCTGATGCTGCACTGCTGCTGGGCGTTCACGTCCGTCGCTATGAACCCCAGCACCAGCAACGAGCACAGTACTCCCGCCATAGCCAGCGTCTTCTGCTGCTGCTTCGACGCCTCCATCTCACGCAAAGCGATGCGTTCTAGTGATCTGGTAAGCAAACACCTCGAGACTGAGGTTGCGATACAAAGTGGTGAGGATGTTGACTGTGAGTAAGCTTAAGCTTAGTGATGTCTAAAGGCAACTGAAGGGGATTTATGGCTTTCGATCGGGAGGGAAACGGTTTGGCAGGGAAGGTAATTAAGGAGCGCAGGTCGTCAAATGTGAGGTGGACATGTTAGGTAGCTGATAGCATTAAACAGGACAGGGTGTGATCATGGCACCGCTGAAAGTACTTTTGCCGTCAATGGACTGGCACTCGGGCATGGCAGTTTGTTCACATCAAAGTCAATACTGATCTGAGCAAGCTTCTGAGTTCTGAGCTCTTCTCGCTCCGTGTTGCTCTCTCCGTGTTGTGAAGTTGCTCCAGCTGCCTGAGCTGCGTTGCCTGCGGTGCCTGCGATGCCTGCGGTGCCTGTGGCTCTGACAACGGCCTTCACTCTCGCTAGGACGCTGCTACGCAGGCGCATCACAGGCGGTTCGCGTTACGTCCCCAACAGTGAGCTAAGGTAGACCGTAGACATACCCATACTCGACCGTTTTCGACCGTTTAAGTGTTTGGGGGTACAGTGAGGTCTTAGAAAATTCAGGAAAAAAGATCTGTAGGATTAGCCTTTCAATAATAAGTTATCAGTAAATGTTGTTTTTATGGAAAAAACGTATTGTAGAATAGTTTATATTAAAGAACAAAGTTACAGTTCATAGGGTTTCTAAAAGCAACTCTAAACTAATCTTAAATTGCTTGGGTGTGTTCTTATAACACTTGACGGTCCCAATCCCAGCTCTCCCAAACCATCTTAACAACCAACATCACTAGAAAAAAAACATGCCATAAATGACTGCCATAAATAGCCATGACTAGGTCACAATAACTCCCTTACAATTGCACAACAATTTCACGATTGGATCGTAGTTGTGCAAATGTTGTGCAATTGTAAGGCAGTAATTGTGACCTAGTTGTGGCAATTTGTGGCAGTCGTTTATCTTTGATTTTCTTCTAGGGCTGTAGTGCATGTGGTAGAATTTGCTTATGCAAGTAGTGTTCACAGCTCAACTTTAGATTTACAGTGAGTGGTGGGTGAACACCTCAAATGTAGAGTGTGGCAATAGGGAGCGGTCAGAGGAAGGCATGTTTAAGGTAGGAGCACCCAAATGCAACACTAGCCATTTAGCGACATCTAAGATTAAACCTAAAGTAGATAATCTTGCACCCAAACAAGACACACATGCACCTAAATTAGACACGCAAGTTAACAAAAGAGAACAAAAAATGAGTAGGTGGCGGTTTGTGATTGGGTGTGACATGGTCTTTTTGTTGTCATGACATGGTCTTTTTGCTATCGCTGTTTTGGGGATCTAGTGTTTACAATAGATAAGTCTAGGGAGTTGTCTGCAACAATTCATAATTTATTCATATGATCTTAGAAAATTACAAAAACAATTTTCCTTGCATATGTACCCATTTCCTAACAAATTCATGCCATTAGATTCTCATAAGACCCTCCCAATTACCACATTTAAGGTAAGTGTCGCATTTGGGTGCTTCTACCTTACCTTACCAAATGTGATTTCCTTCATTAGCTCAGTCTCTCACCTCCCGGCTTTTGAAAGTGTTTGTGAGTCACCTTGGCTGCTTTCCAATTGCTGCTTTCGAGTTTCTCAAATGGCGTTCAAGAGTTAGAGGATCCCATCAACGTTGGCTAATTTGATCATTTTGGTTTAATGGCTTCGTTTAAGAATTAAGGTAGAAGCACCCATACCTAACAACTTAAGCGATTTGCAACAATTTACAAAGAGTATGAAGCAACAAATATTTTTTCTATGTACAAAAAATGGAAAATAAGAAATAGTGGGAGTGCAACGTTTTTATAATTTTTTTTGCAAAATTGAAAATTCTATGAATTTTGAGAGTGAGAAAGTGTTTTGCATCCATTGCCAACCTCTAGACTCATACAATTCCAATAATAGTCAAATTACTTTCTGCCCATTACTTCCTACTTCACTTTGGGACACAAAACATGATTTAAGTGGTCCCTCTAGTGGTCCTAACATTGAATGGATAGAAGAATACATTTCAAAGCATCTATCCTTGCTAAGATTGGAAATAATGCCTCCTATTAGTTGGGTATGAGATGTTGTTGTCTATGCATGCTTTAGCTTCCACCTTCATAGTTGTCAAAAATTAACTTATTTGTTTGGTAAAGATCCTGACCTCCTGACCCATAATGGAAGGTGTCAACTGATTGGGCCCACTCATTGTAAGAAGCCAAGGGGAGTCACTCCTCTATAGAGATTTGACTGCACCACATTCAATGGTCTTGCTCTTATGATGTGATTCACTTGAAGATGTTTACAAACAACTTCTCTTTCATCAAATTGAATGAATAACTCTTTGTTTCGAGAGTTGGATTTAGTACAGGAACAATTAGAACTCCAATTTCAACTACTTTTTACGAACTATCCTATTACAATTTCTTTAATGTTAATGTCTTTGGTTTTACAGCTAAACAAAGTAGAGAAATGGAGTTGACCTTGGACTTGTCTCTAGGGATGTGGGACACGGAGTGAAATAGTTCTTCATTTTGAGTTAGCAATACATTAGGGGTTTCAAACATAAAATCTGGCCTTCAAGCTTCTCACCTCACAGGATCTCCGCTCATTAGTGAATTTGTTTTTGTTCCCTTGCACGTGCAAATTTTGGGACACCCATAAGTTTGCAGAAGTCTTTGTGAAAGAAGTTTTGGGGTTTAAGGACGCACGTGCATGAGCCGTGCAAAACCACAAAGGTGAGTTTTTGGAGTTCACTCCTAACATGAATCACGTCAGGAGTGAAGTCTAGAGGTGAGTCACCTTGCGGTTCACTAGTGAATTCACCGAGGTGAATCTCAAAGTGAGTCACCTAAAAAAATTGATGTTTGAAACCCCCTATTATACTCCTGAGTGTGCAAAATTGTGGATTACGTCGTGCTTAGCCACTTGAGTTTTGTGGCAAGTTGGTTATTTGGTATAGCTTACATCAAGTTTATACTTAATCATGGACTTGCATGGAGTTGTAGGATTTAAGGATGCATACATCTTGTAATATTTTGAGAAGATTATGCCTTGTACCATACTTGGAGGATAATGTCATTCAATGAGAGGTAATTCAAAAAATAGACGCAAAATTCTTTTGGTAAGCTCTTAGCATTTGCCAAATGTGTTTATATGTATACTTGTTTGCAGATATGTATATACGTGCATAGAGCCCTGGACAAAAAGTCATTCTCCTCACTCAAACCCCTCCCATAAACTCAATTCATCATCAAATCCAAAAGTTATTACATGTTTAAAGAGCCTAGTAAGGGGAAAAATGTAATAGAACTTGAAGAGTAGATCATCCCTAATTCATGCTTTTAATCCATGTCAAATGCAATTTTGTACAAATGAGTATGACATATTTATCAACTTTATCAACGCCACCAACATCTTTGTGACCTTTAGTTGCCTTTAAAAACTTGATATTGTCTCCACTCAAGCAAGCATGTAATACTTTGAGAATAGATTGAAAATATGTTGGTGATAAATTGCTAGTGAACTTGTAGTGATTTTAGAAACATTTAGATCATAGCTTGATGTTTGTTCAAATATTTTCTTCTCTATCTCTTCTCCTAGTTAGATTTACATCATATTTTGATGCAATGATCCCTTTTTCTAAACTTTTCAACTATGTGATTAGTTTTTGATTTGATAAAATATTGATTGCTTGAGGGAGTTATAGGAAAAAGGTTATGACTTTGTATCTAGGACTTTACACATACATATATATATATAAACAAAGAGATATAAATGTGCTCTACACAAGTTACAACAATTCTCAAATGTATGTTTAATAAGATATTGTGCCAATTTGCAAAACCCTCCAAGCAACTACTTATAGTTCCTTTCAATATGTTTTATAAATTTTATTGATTGATTTTCCTGCTTTGAACAAGCTTGTGGTTACGCCCCCTTGTGTCCGGCTTAACTTTTTCAACATTTTTAGATTAACAAAAACAGATATAATTAAATAATGGTGTTGGCCACGGCTTGTGAGATTGCCCCAGATGGCTGAACTTGCTTATACCAAACTACTAAATAATTCAAATTATTGATGAATCACGATTTTTTATGATGTTTATGTATTTCATCTTGCAAGTTGCCAAGAATAGTTATGCAACGTTGATGGTTTCTCATGATTCTGTATCAAGCATTATTACTTCTGAAGGTGCAAAGGATGGGTACTTCAATACTTAGTTGAAGGCCAAGGTTGCTTGATGTGCAAGACAACATAAAGCAACAAAGACCTAACGACCATATGAGTTATTCATAGCACTCCTCAAATGCCTTAACCTCTAAAGGATCAAGCCCTTTATTTCTGTGAAAATTATTGAAAACTGCCACTTTTAGGAGGTTTATTAAAAAGGGATTTCATGTTTTATTTTTGGAAAACCCAATCGTAGGATCTTGCCTTAGACTAGAAGAGGTACTTGTGGGAAAAAAAACAGCTCATTCCAGATGGAGGAGTGAGATATTTACATCTAAAGTGAAAAAAATAGTTTTTTTCCATGTTGCCCAAAAAATTCAGAAGCCTTTGACCATTCTTAAAATATAAAAATTGCTCTACCCAAAGTTGCACTTTGTTTTTTCCATGTAGGAGATCAAGTTAGGTATAGTGGGAGAATTTTCAAATCAATTGGAACTATTCAACATATGGAAAAAAATAGTAAGTAAAAAGTAGTAGAGAATGAGTCAAAACACTAAATTGTTAAGAATTTAATTATTGAAATGAAAAATGCAAATCCTAATGGTCATAATGTTTTAATAAACAACGTGCTTCCTTTGGTTTAATTTTGTTTTCCAAAATGTTGAAAAATTTGAGTAAAATAAAGGACTTCAAAGTTTATTTTAGAGTAGAGAATCCATAATTGCCTCCAAACAAAAACTCCTCATAACTTTCATCTCATTGATTGAAACTAAATGATTAAAAGCTTCCCACATACAAAAAAAACTCAAAGAACCAATTTTAAACATTTATTTCAAAAAAATGTAATTTATAAAGAATTTTTTGGGCTGCCCGGACGGGCAATCCTCCCCAAATTGTCATAAATTCATGCATAACTTCTTCAATAAATGTTGAAATGAAGAAAAAATTAGATACCCACATAGATCTTTGAATTCCCCACCTTCAGTAAAAGTTTTAGAAAATCACATTAAGTAGTTTAGCCATAGGTACATGCTCGAAGTCCAACCTATCCCCTGAAGGGACAATGGTCCTTTAGGGGTTAATAAGTTGAAACTCTTTATAATTATAAACAAGAATATTCTAGGATAAAAGTCACAAGAATTGATTTGAGCTATTATTTACCAAAAAAAGTTATTGACATTCAAAGTTGACAACAAATTGACATTTTTGGCCAAAATTTTGTTGGTTTATGGTATCTTGCACTACGCATATTTCTTCAACATTTACATAAAACTCTTAGTTGTGAACTTTGAATATTGCATGTAAGCGTTACAGAGAGTATTGTCAATGATAGGTTTAAAAAAAAAAGTTGCATACTCCATTTATTACAAAATGATTATCCACATATAATCCCTTTTTTTCCATTAATTTTGAGTAGATCATATGGAATCTTTCTTGTATCCAGTTCAAAAATAAAATTGACAAAAGGGATTGATATGTCTACCACACCCTTTCAGCTATTCTACCACACCCTTTCAGAAATTCCACCACACCCCCGGGATACATTTTAGATTCCTACCATCAAAAAGTTGAATTTGGGAATTTGGAAATTAGATTTGGACTAAAAGACCGTGATTTAGTCTAGAACCATAAAAAATTTCTAATTGCATAGTACCCAATGAAAAAGTTTATCTTTTTCATAAACAAAAGCAAAAGTAATATTTTTCCCCCGGGCTAAGCTTTTTCATTGGGTGTTGTTCAATTACAACCTTTTTTTTATTGTTCTAGACAAAAGCAAGGTTTCCAAGTCCAAATTTGAATTCCAAATTCTCAAATTCAACTATTTAATGGTAGAAATCTAAAACTTACCTTTGCGATGTGGTAGACATATCAATTCCCTTGACAGAATCATACAATTAGTTTAATTGATTCTTGTAATTTACCATTTGGATTCACATGAATGGTCCTGTTTTCAACATAATCAATAAAAGAAAACCAAAAATGTTGCAATTAAAACAAGGACAATCATTTGGGACGGAGGGACGGAGGTTGTACTTTATAATAAGAGTTTTAGCATTTTGCAAATGAGCGTGTCTCTTTATCATCTCTTTATATAACAGCACTGGTTTAGATACATGGACTTGTACATGATTTATCATTGAATCAATTCATTTGAAGATTTATGGCCGATTAAAATTAACCTCTCCAGAAATGTATTGCAAACCAAGAGCTGATGCATTCTCGGAATCTTGGCCCTAAACAGACTTTCTAATCTTTAATCCTAAAACGTCCCATGGAGATAGCCCATGGAGACAGTAGATACATTGCCGTATAATTAGCACTTGCTATCAATAAGAAGTTTTTACTTTGGTATCTCAATTAGCTCACTAGAATTGTATTCTTTTCTTTCAATTTTTTGGTTGATCTCAAACGTAGCAAAGATGTGGACCCATTTCATATACAAGAAAAATATCTTGTATTGTATTGGCTGTAAAGGATCTTTTAGACATTCAAGAGTTAAAGTCAATTTATCAAAATGGCAATGTTTAAGAGTTGTTTTCATATGAGACGTCCAAGATCTTTCCAAACACCATTTGGAGAGCATAGTTGGTATTGTCACTTCTAAGTCTCATGTTGAACTTAATGATTTTGACATCTTGTTTGTGGGTCTAAGTTTAAAAGTTTTGTTATTATCCAAACAAAGTTAAAAATAAAAAAATTCTCTATTTTGCAGTTAGTTATTCTATTTTCTTCTTCCACCAAAATTTGAGTCCCTAATCCAAATGCAAATGTTAATTTTCCAAATTCAATCTCATGATGACAAATTCATAAATTCTTCTAGCTAAAGTTGTTACTTTGGGTAAGATTAGGCTATTGGACAGCACAAGCGGACACACAAAACAGATAATACAGATAGACATGTCCATTTTCTTGTGTTTTAAGGCATTTTTAGGTTTTTGACCTAAAATAGGAAAAATCAAATTATTGTTTTTCATTTTTAGTACTTGATATGGCTTTAAATCTATGTTTTGACTACTTCATGTTGGCAACAATGAGTGTTACCAACAACCAACATGTACAAAGGAAGTTTATTTCATCACTTTTTTCATTTTTTGAAGTCAACTATGAGTTGACTACATCAAACTAACCATGAGCTCAATTGGGCGCTTTGGACATACAAGCAAGCAAACATGCACATGGTCCATTGTGACAACCATGTTCAAGCCAGTGAAAATAGGAAAAAATAAACATAGCTTGAACAAATTCCTTTGCATTTTTGGTTATTCTTATACTATACAAACATAACAACGGAAATTGCAAAATGGTATCACGTTGCGTAACCATAAATACAGGAATTGCCAAGTGGTGTCACAATCCATAACGTCACTCACTCACTCTTACCATCAAAAAAGACACTTTGCAATGTTTTTTGATCAAGCAATGTTAACTCAACTAGTCAACTTAAGAGCTTTGCACAAGTGCATTCTCACATTTGCACTATTGGAGTATTGGGTACTCAAGCTCTACTCTTGTTGCTAGTGCCTTAAACATGAAAATGCACTTGAGTAAAGCCATTAGAGTATCTATTGTCACTCACTTTGTCAAGCCACGTCAAATGAATTTCTAAGGGGATAGTGGCATGAACTTGCATGAAGTGGCGGGGCATGGCTTGAAACTCTCCTACATTCCAAAAGGGTTTAGGACTATCATCTATGTTAAAGCGTGTTGTAGTGGTACACTTGTTGGGGAGTGACATCATGACAATTTGCAACTTCCACATGCGTGAACAATGCATGCAAGGGACTATGAAGGGGACTTATAGAAAGCTAGAATTTAACATGGCTAAGATTGATGTTGGAGGCCCTGCACTTACATATCCAAGATTGCAATATTATTGGAAACTCAAAATCTACAAGCCGTTACATGTGGACAACAAATCCGTCCGTTTCCAAGGCTCAGGTCATGGGTGGTAGGAGATGCTCTCACCCTGGCTACATTTTTTTGACACTTGCCCCACAAACAAGGTGTGGTATTACTGTTATTAAAGTGCAACGTGAGTTTCGATGTTCGTCCCTTCAGTGTCCCTGCGTGCATTCATAGCAAGTGTGAGAAGACCTCACTAACTTGGTCACTAACTTACTACAGTACCAGGATTCTGTCACTCACCCTCCCCCAGGCCCCAGCTCTTCCTCCGTAACTTCGTTCCGTTCCGTGCCTTGGTAAGAACCTCGGTAATCATGTTCTGTCATTGTGTCTGTCAGGTAAATTGTGCGGGGGCCCAGCGTTTGGGGAGAAGTTTTGACTTCACCCTTGCTAAAATCTGACGTTTTTTAAATCCAATTAGAACGTACAAGATAAGTTTTCGGGAAAAGTTTATGGATACCCTTGAAGTTTGCCATGTTTGTATAAATACCTTTGTTTTTTCAAAAATTGCACAATATCCTTGCACCATAAATTTTAAGCATTTTTTTTGTTAAGCACGCATCCTACTTCCCTCATAACCAATATTAAAGCAAGGAGTGCAATAAAATGGAAGAGAATCAGCATACTATGCACGAGGAAGAAAGAATTGGCATGCACAATAGAACAAATGCTTGAAAATTATGATCCAAGAGTGTTTGTGCAATTTTTGAAAAACCGAAGGTATCTAAAAAATATGGGAAATTTCAAGGGTATCCATAAAACTTTCCCATGTTCTAAGGTAAGAGGCTCTAATCCGACTCAAGCTCTAAAATGGATCACCTTTTCAAATGTACTATTGTTGTACCTATTGATTTTCATAGGCTTCAACAATGTACACAAACAATGTATATTTGAGGAGGTCATTCATTTCAAAACCCTATGTCATTTCAACTTCAAAATTTCATAACCAATTCCACAAAGCTCCAAAAAATATGAATTCTCTTGGGTTAGATACCAATTCCTCTTGTTTTTCAAAAAGAAAATTACTGAAAAATACTTCAAAAAGTTTCACCTTCCCAAAATTCAGTTTCAGCCCTTAGATGCTCCATTCATGAGCCTCCTACCTTACTACCGTAGAGATATGTTTCTACTAGTTTTTTAACTAGTGTTTCCACTACTGGTATGAAGTTTGTTGAATTGAGCCACGTATGCGAAGACAACGGCAGGCACACTCGCACACTGACCTCTGATGCCGGAGTGGATCTCGACGTCACTCACCGCAGCTTTTCAGATCTTCTCAGGACGGTGAATCCAGCTGTGAATCCATCCAGCGACACTGAATCAATGCTACTACGGTGCTGCCATCTACCAGCTCCGATCGACGCTTACTAAGAGGTATAAATTCGATGCTCCAACACAACTTCAGCCACAATACTAGCTAGCTTTCGATCAACCTCCATTCCAGCTTACACAATACTGTAATTTAGTGCTGCTTCTTTGAGAAGCTTGCATTAGCACAGCAGGTTATCTCGTGAGCAGTTTGTGCAAGCTCATCAAGATGGAGGCGTCGAAGCAGCAGCAGAAGACGCTGGCTATGGCGGGAGTACTGTGCTCGTTGCTGGTGCTGGGGTTCATAGCGACGGACGTGAACGCGCAGCAGCAGTGCAGCATCAGCCAGCTCAGTAGCTGCATGGCCGCCGTCACGCGCGGCACCCCGCCCTCGCCCGCGTGCTGCGCCCAAGTGAGCGCCGTCACGGACTTCAACTGCTTCTGCAACATCATGCTCTCCCAAAGCGCCAGCCTCCCCCCCGCCTACATCAACAACGCCGTCCTGGTGCCCAGCAAGTGCGGCCCTGCTGGCGACAATCTCCGCAACCGACAGTGCGGGAGTAAGTTGATCACTTACCCACCACCTCCATTGCATTGCACATTAATGTCGATCATGACACTACCCTGATTCTTCATGGAATTGCATAACAGTTGTCGATGCGAAGGTGAAACGTTGCATGATTGGTTTCTGAGCTTCGAGTGATGTGGCATGGGTGGATGTGCAGATGTTCATATTCCGTGAAGGCTACAGAGACGCGGCGAGATTGGTTGCTCGTGAATGCGCATGACGAGTAATGAGCTAGTGGCGTAGCCGTAGACGATGGAGAGGATATATAGCATGTGGTGGGAGTACTATTGAAGCAGAAGTAGCTTTTGTTGAGATGTTGATAGTTTACAGAAGTAAGCTCGATAATGTTATTGCAAAAGCTTGTGTTTGGATGCTTATACTGCATTCATTTGGTGAATGTAGTGGGATCCTTTTATTTGTCAGTTGCGTGTGAGAGAGTACCTTGCTTAAGTGGCTTTGCGTGTGGTGAACTGGTCAGTGTACATGGACTAGTCTTAAAACTCGATGCTGTTTGTGTTTTACACTTATTTTCCAACAGTTTCTCCACTCCGGGAATTAGCGTAACCGATGCCAATGCCAGGGAAATATCACAGCTACTCTCAGACTGCGGTCTTAACCCCTCACCGCCCAAGGGGCCCAAATTGGGCCCTCTAAATTTCATTCGGAGATGCACAATCTACAAGATTTTTTTAGTGATTATTATTATTTTTAAACTCTTATTGAAGTCTAGCTTCAACATTGGGAGTCTGATTTTGAAAATGAAATAAAGTGATTTGTCTATTCAAGATTTTGTGCAAGGGTGTCCATTGCAAATCTTCACTTTTTAGTGTTCAAGGCTCTTGAAAATGAGTCTCACGTACATTACAACTTGGAGAAAAAATCACATTAAAAATTCAATTTAAAAAACTGTAGAATAGATTTTGAGAAGCTGTAAAATTGATTGGGGTTATGCATGTTATAATTTACATAATACTCATATTTTTTTGGTACCCTCAATTTTGAGGTTTGAGTTGCAAAAAGAGGATTGAAAAGCTTCAAATCACTTTTGCAATTTTAACACCCTCATGATCAAACATTATAATCTTTCAATTCATAAATGATATTGTTGTGATTTCTTCTCTTATGTGATCTATAACATGTCTACTTTAGATTTGTATGGCTACACTTCAAAGAAATTTGATAAGATTGATCAAAATGTTGGCATTTTGTTCAATTTCAAGCAAATTCTAAGATACTCCAAACTACCATGGGTGGTGAGGGGTTAAGCTCTAAGGTGGAAGCACCCATATCCGATAGCTTGAGCGATTCTAAGACAATTTACAATCAAGTTAAGACAACAAAAAAAATTTGATGGAGGAAAAGAACAAGGGAAAATTACAAAATGAGTAACAAAAATGAAAAATGAAAGAAATTACAATTTGGATAACAATCTGAAAGTAAATACAGTTTGGGTAACAAAATCCAATAACCCCAATGGATTTTGCAATTGTTGAGGGCGCTAATGAACATTGGCTGCTAGGTGGAAGCAAAGATTGCAACTGATTGCAACTGATTGCAACTGAGAGAACAAGGATCATGAACAATGACAAGTTGGCAATGGCATCAATGCTGGCTTTAATGGCTTGCGCCCTCAATAGTTGCAAAATTTAATGAGGTTATCTGATTTTGTTACCCAAATTGTAATTACTTTCAAATTGTTACCCAAATTGTAATTCCTTTGGTTTTTGTTACTCATTTTGTAATTTCCCCAAATAACAAATATTGAGTTTGCAAGAATTTCATAGTTTTATTTGCAAAATTGAAACGATTGAGTTTTGGGAGTTAAAAAGAGTTAGGGACCATGGCCAATGTCTAGATGCACGCTATTCAAATGATAGCCATACTACTTTGAGATCATTACTTCTTATTTCTTTTTGGGATACATGGCATGATTTAAGTGGTCTCAACCTCAAAAATGATAGGAGAAAACATGCCAAAGCACCTATTCTTGTTGATGTTGGAACTTGGAAATAGAGTTGTGCTTTGTTAGCGTCAACCTTTGTAAATTGTAATAGTAACAATTGGATAAGATCACACTCTCACTTCTCTTTTGTCCAAAGCATGTATTATGAGCTTGGTTGAGGTGAAGTGCTTGCGTACGGTCAACGTTTTCTTTTCATCAATGCCCAATTTTGACTCATCAATTAGAAAAGTGTTTGGTTAGTGTACTAAAAACATTGGTGAAAAAGCACCTCCAAAGTTGTAACCACTAGAATTAGGGAAAGTAATGCAAATAAAATGTTTCTTTATGATCAATGCTTGGGTAAGGTCAACACTTTTTTATAGCCAAAAGTGTTGACCTTATCTAAGCACCACTGTAGCACACTTTACCATGATTGTCACATTGGACAGTTCCATCCATCCGCTCATGTGTTCAAAGTGCCCAATGAAGCTCATGGTCCATCCAATGTAGTCAACTCATAGTTGACTTCAAAAAATGATAAAAATGAGAAAAAAAAACTTAATTCATACATTTTGGTGACATTCATTGTTGCCAATATGAAGTCAAAGCGGGATTTAAAACCACATCACGTACTAGAAATGAAAATTGATAATTGGATTCTTCCTTTTTAGGATCAAAAATTCTAAAGTTGCTCTAAAAAAGGGAACCAAAACACAAACAACACAGACAAATGTGTCTGTGTCGCAGTTTTGTCTAATAGCCAAATCTTGCCCAAAGTAACAACCATGCACTCTAGTGTTATGCTTGGGGCATTGGTGGCTGTGGGTGCTTCCACTTTACTGCTTCTTGTCAAGTTCCAGGCTTCCTGTTGACAAATAATTCTTCAGAAAACTCAGCTCTAATGGCGATGGCAAAGGTGAACAGCAGAGTTTCTTAATGCACTCTGACACGCGGTTACAAAGTGACATGTGGATTTCGGCCATTTCAGATCTGTACACGAGAAGGTTTTGGAAGTTTCCGGAAACTGTCAATCCCTGAGTATAATCAGAGAGTAAATAACTAAGAACAGAGGCCAAACATGTGCACTACTTATATCTGCACTAATTCCCATTTTACAATACATCTGAGTAACGTAAATACGATATGTATAGCAACAAGCAAACTAATCTACATGTCTTTCCAAGAGAAGTCAACCCTCAAAGCACCACAATCTGCATTTCGAGGACATCATCATGCCAAATTTTGATTTAATCACTTTAAAAGTGAGGGAAATGAATTTGATTCTTCATTAGAAACATTGTTTTGTTTCCTTTAGTGGCCACTGTCGCCAGCAACTCATTAATTCATACAAACTGATGTTAATAAGTGCCATTAGCATGACTTTTTTGCCACTGATCTTGGAAAGGAATTGGGACTTTCTCATTTTTTGGTCCTCAACACCACAACCGCCCACTTCGAGATTCTGTAAAGAGATTCGCACATAGCACAAAAGAATTCAAATTACTCTTCTAAATAGACATCTCTTCACTTCTCCATACATCGCCTGAAAAGCACACTCCCTCAGTTTAAAAGGTTTAAATAGAAGCAAATTAACAGTATCCTCAACCGTACAACTTATGTCAATAAGCTGAGAATTCTAATGACAGAACATGCATAGGCGAGAGTGACTGGACGTTAAGGTAGTCTGCTCTAATTGAGACCCTCACATTTAAAGAGTTCCATAGCCAGTCCAAGAATGGATCTGAGATGGTTCTTGAATGGACCCTTCTCAGTCTTAAAAGAGGAGTATTTTATCAGAAGAGCCAATCATACTCCTTTATTCACTTGATCTCTTTACAAGTTGCAAGGGACGCTTTATGGGAGACGTAGGGTCACAAATAGGTGCCTACTACAAAAAACTTTGAAAATTCATCAACAATTCAATAATGCTTCAAAAAAATATGAAAAAAATTAGGTTACATTTAGCATCCATTTCTCTTTGACGGAAAATTAGGCAGAAAATCTTCATGTCTTGAAGAGCCCATGAAAATCCAGAACAGCCCTTAAAGTGACGGTTTTAGAGCGACTACCTTATACAAGAATTTGCAAGAGAGGAAGCGACAAGTCCTCTGCTAATCAAATTTGCTACAAGTGCAATTCAAAAAAAAATCACAAAATAGTACAGCGACACCTGTTCGGTTTACCAGGGTGGTGGTTCAACCTGACAGTACCGTGTGACCGACTACTGTTGCACTTCGCTAGATAATGGGGATTCGAATCAAAAACTCCAGCAGGCTGCCAGAACCCAGGGTCCGGCTTCGAATTCCCACGCGGGGGGCTGCACAGGAACTGCTGCTCAGGACTATACAGCAGCACTCTTGCACCAAATGTTTCTAATTGTTCCAGCTTTTCACTGAGTTTGTCAAGGTTTTGCTTAGGGGCGTAGTAGTTGTTGTTCACGCTAGTAGGGACATGATGCAGACGCACTACTCCAGGAAGATGATGATGATGACGTTGCATGGCCGATGATCCCACAGTGCTCACACTTCTGGGACTAGCCAAGCTCCCATCGTCAGTCACGCCAGCTGCCGTGGAATCCCTGGGATTTAAAATGGAGCTTTGTGTCAAAACGTAGGTGGACTCGGGGCTGCTCTGGCCCTCTCCTTCACTGTAGTCATGATCTTCCATTGCCACGTCGTCATGCAGCAGTGACGAACCGGGACTCGAGCTCAAAAGGGCCATCGACGCTGCGTTTGTGCCCGAGCTGCTGCCACACCTGCTACGAGTCTCTTCTGCAAGAGCACCAAACAGAATCACACCATTAGTAAGTAACATCGACAGGGATCCAGTACTTCTAATTCATAACTACGAGCAGATCAGCATAATGTTTACATGTATATCTAAACCCGCTTGACATGTTGATCTGAGCTACGAATAGAGAAGATACCTAGAGAACTAGGGCCCCAATCAAAGTTTTCGGTATCGGAGCCAGAACGCACTGTGATATTGGAAAAGCGGCTGTGAATGCTGGGCTCCTCGATCGGCATCTCGCCACTGACACCTGGCAGCGCAGCAGCAACGGTTGCCGGTTTGGCGTTTGTATTGGGACGAGCAGGAGATGCAGCTCTTATAGATCTCCCCTTGTTCAGATGGGATGACGCTGGTTTCTCGTTCACCTGCTGCTTGTTGTTACTGATACTCCTCTTGCTACTTGGGTTTACAAGCTCGCTCGGTTGTGCTCCTAACTTCGATGCTGCAGTTGTAGGGCTGCCGAATGTGGTGTTGGATCGCTTCAACTCCGAGGGACTGGACTTTTTGTGGCTGAATTTGAAGGATGACATGTGCTTCCGGGTCGTGCTGGGGCTTGGTGAGTCTGCGCTCTCCACTATCTCCTCCCTCACTGGAGCCTCTACTGCCACTCTCGACTTCGGGGCGAGATCTGCACGGGTGGTAGATTTGGTGGCGATGTCCCGGGTCTGACTCCTTGGAGGCGTCCTTTGTCTTATGTGAAGCTTTTTACTGCCATTCGTGGATTGATTGACATCGTTGGAAATATTTGACTTGGGGATTTCTGGCACGCTCGGGAGTTGTATCTCTGGCACGGCTGGCTGTGCGCTGCTAGGGTCGCTCTTAGAACCCGAGCACTGGAAAATGTAGTCGAAATGCTCTGCTGTCGACGTCGTCTCGTGAGGCAAAGTCCCAGCTCTTGGATCAACAGCATTGTAGGTGCCAACCTCCTGTAGCAATTCGCCGTTGTGAAGCGTTACATTTCCTACTTGGACTCCCTGTGTACGAGGTTTGGCAGGGTCGACGTTCCCCTCCAATGCTGGCACATCTGATGTGGATTGCGTTGCTGTAGCATCTGGAGCCTTCAGGAGCAACTCTGGATTGCGTTCTTTGGAAGGATGAAAGCCGGCCTATAAGTCCATCAGGAAATGTTTGCAGATAATGTCAGCGCAGTCGCAGTACTATTTAGAACAGTCAACAAATGTCGCAACCTTCCAACCTTATCTACTTCAGATATGATCCATATCCTAAGAGAACTGAAATTGTATGTGAAGCAGAAATATCACGAAAACACGACTCCATTTTCGTGCTGGTCTAGACGTCAATAGCCAATTTTGATGTGGAGCCCATAATTCTGGGACCATCAAACTCGATTCTTGGCCCAAGTTTCACACTATATGTGATCCCATGACCGAAGTGCCATTTACGTGAAGTTCTTATAACCTTTTGAAGCGTTATGACACAATGATCTAGATTAGTCACTTGCAGGAGTTGCAGCACATCGACAACTTCGAAGTAGAAAAACCAAGACATTTTTACTCCGAAGACCAACCAAAATGAGGTGCATGTATCTTATTCACTTCTTTATTTACAAGTTGGTTTATTGGATACTACAATACTTTAGTTTTGCCCTTGCAGATGGCAACATATTATAGGAATTTTTTTAGGTGTGGACAGGACGCAATACACGATGTTACGGAGCAAGAGAAGGAAGGCGCATACCGAAGTAGCCTGTACCAAACATGTCGTATTTTCATAAGGAGCGCCTGCAACGTACACCTCATTTGAACTGGTTTCTGCCATTTCCCCTCCTGATTTCAACCCTTCAACTGCACTGTCTTTTTCAATTACACGAGTAACTTGAGCAGCGTCCAGAGCAGGAACTACATTCCTCTTTGCGAACATGGCTTTAAACTCTGGAATTCGCGGTTGCTTGTCATCTGTGGTCACAAAAACCTAGAAGAACCCCCGTAGAAAGAATCAATTTAAACGCAAGTCACAAGTATACAACTCTTTCATGCAACAACCAAACGAAGTGAAAAGAATGCTTTACCTGCTGTTCTCTTGGGTAGAATAGTATCTCTGATGATGAGTTTTCCTCTCTGGCATCACCACAAGAAATAATCAACCTCTGCTTAAACAAAACCTTTTAATACTTTATCTATACTGTAAGCTCGTTGCAACAAAAGTAATAAAGTGGCGAAGTAAGAACAAACAACACACTATTAGCATATTAACAATGTGGAGATCGAAATATGCAAAACCACAACAAAAAAACGAAAGGAACAGACTTTTGCTAATGGGGATCACAGAACATAAAAAAAAATCCTAAACTTAATTGATGCTTAAATCAGTTAATTCAACAAATTGAGATAGTTCCAAGTTCCATGCATGAAATTTAGCTCCATTACTACTTGAAGTCAAGTTCCAGTACTATCATTGTTTGCACTTGTACCATTTAATAAAATGAGAATATAACCTATGAGTTCACATATTCTTAAGAATCATGTACATAATTACACCTAGAATTTATACAATGATTTGTATTCAACTTAAACTTCAATTCGAATACTTCCAAGACGTGGATATTGTCCCAATTTATTGAATTGAATATGGTACAAAGATCACGTTGTGACTGACCATACCTTTTATAATGTGCAGAGAAGGTCAGTTGTGCTCCCACTTGAGCCCAATGAGAGTACTCATATACCGCACAAGAGTTCTTGTGATTGGGCTCTGAAATGAGGCGAGCAGGATTGTCAGGGGCCAGAGCTTGCCCACCAAAGCTCTGGACTTTAATGACCAAAGAGTCATCTGATAAATGAGCGGCAGCGTACATGGCAGTATCAACATGGATCTCGCCAGTGAGTAAATATTTTTGACCCGTTGATGTCAAAGGCTGCAACCGACAAAGTAAAACCAAAATATCTGTCAGTTTTCGAATACATATATACTTGTAAAAAACCAGGCAACATGTCCCTGCACTCGGCTATTAAGTTCAAAGGACGAAAGTGTATGATGAGACCAGCATAAATGAAGAGCAAAAAGATCAAGATCATGCAACAAGAGAAGCATTTTGCAAGGTTAGCAGAAAGACTAGCACAATTACCTCAATGAGGAAAGAGCCAGAATTATCAATGCGAGTGGATTTGAAATTTCCACCACTAGTGCCATGGGTGTGTGCAACTTCACGCTGCAAAAAGTAATAAAAAAGAGTAAGCTCACACAAGAAGTAGTGACCCTTTAAATGGTTAGAAATAATAATCAGATTTATATTGACAGTCTGATATCACAGGGTAAAAGAATTCCAATGAAAATTTAGATTATGTGACCTGACAACGTCAAAGACGATATAAACCAACCTCCTAGCATTGCTTCATATGTTGCATGCAACTCTGAAAATTCTGCTGAATGTACTCATACACGATTTTGCAACCAAAAAGCTAAGATACCGACCAACCGTCACGTCCATGGTTTTCAAAGAAATATTAGCAATGTCAAACGTTTTATTTGTGTGTGTGTTTGACACCTTGCACGTCCACAAAAGTTTAACTAAAGGACGTCAAGTAAAGAATATTTAGTGTTCTCTGACTGCAGATGAAAGAAACCAGGAGCTAATCGCAATTCGCAAGTACTCCACCCTTACATACAATTGTAAAATATCAGACATCTCTTTACTCGGTACGATCCTCGATATAATCCTCACTGATTACCGATATTCCAAAACCCTTATGCATGTCACCATTTTATCAAAGACATGGAACTCAATCTTTGAATGGTGAACCCAAAAACGCTCTTACAGATTTCATTAAATTTTCAATTTCAATCTGTAAACAGAACTCTTTACACTTTGAAGCCATTGCTGGTGTCTAAGTCTCCCTTTGGATTCGGGTCTGAAGCTGGGCAGTAATTGAGAATTCTATGAATGATGATTTGCGAGATTGCAAAAGATTTGCTTTAAGATGAAAAATTTCAATACCTGAGATTCAATAGACCCCTGAGGGTGAAATCCAGGGACCGAATATACCTCCTCCACTTTCCCGTTCCCCCATTCCAGCTCCACCTGATGGACAAGCAATTCAGCAAAAACATCAACACACCGACCATAGATTTGATCTATCACAAAAATGCTCACATTCTCTCAAGCTTCAGGAAAAAGCACAAAATACAAATAAATTCAAAACCTTTCTAGCTGTTTTAGAGTACACAGAGATGTCAAACAAAGCAACCTCATCACTCTCACGACATGCGCGCTCGTGCTCATCTGCCCTTGAGTGCACTGAACCAGCCTCCGGCCGCGTCCCAAAGTGCTTCGAAGGCTGCAAGTCCTCTTCCTGCCAGATAATTTTCTTCACTTGAGGAACCACAGAAGCATGGTCTTCATTCCAGTGAGTCGGAGCACATGCTTCAACTACCCCACGCTCACTAGCTTCCTCAACTGAGCGAGACGACGAAAACTCAGGTCTACAATGACTGTGCTCCACAGAAGCAATGCGATTACTGTTCACGGGAGAGGCTGGAGTGGCTTGCGCACCACCACATTCCACTTCTTCATCTCCTTCACCAGCTCCCAGCCCCGGTCTCTTCTCGCCTTCACAGTTCTGCGAGGTTGAGTTGACGCGGTAAGTTTCCGAGCTGAGGTGCGGTAACACTGGCATCTGTGAATCTTGGGGTAATTCGGAGCTCATGTGCACTGGATTGCACACCTCATCAGTTATACCACAAGCTTGAGAGAGCTCTTTCTCAGTCTGCTTTCCATGAATGATGTTGCTCCTCTGAATATCGCAAGGAGAATGGTTCAGTTTATGCACAACGCTAACTTCAGGATGTGGCGCTGCAAGGCTTTCTGGTGGTCCGACCTCGAACATTTTCCTCTCCACATCGGCTGCTCCAACTGCTGCACTTTTCTCATTAACCTCCTTTCCATGGAGAGCGGCACCTGGGGAAGCACTTCCAGCTTCGGATATCAAATAAGGTGGTACCTCCGTGGGCACGGTTTCTATTGTCACGCTGTGTCCCTTACTGCTGGCGGATTCTCTCTTTCCAATACTAGGCGGTGATGCTTCCTCTCGTGCGCACTCTCGTTGTGTACTGGCCCTCATGAGAACCTCCTTTGCAAGGATTTTAGGAGGGTCCATCTTCGTCTCCGAAAACCCTGCAACCGGGACTTCGTACTCCGAAGAGTTCTTATATTCATACCAGATGTCTCTCTCCTTGGCATGCACTATATTCGCCGCTTTCGATTCGGTCTCAGCGCTCTCCACTATCGACGATCCGTCCGTTAAAGATGGTCTTCCGATGCTGCTTTCAAGTGCTTGGGATTCTTTTTTTATGCTAATGGCGCTACATTTGCAGCTATGCTTCCAGTTTCCGCATACCTCACACAAAGCTTCTTGCAACAGGAGTTCCACTTGTGTTCCTTCATCATCGACGATGCTAACATCTGGTGCTGTGGCAGCTCTAGTAACACTCTGTGCTTGTTGTGCACGGGGTGCAGACTCCGCAGCTTCATTCGACTCGGTTACGGTGTTCTTCAAGTGCCGCAGCTTGTCTCGTATCTTCTCGAGACCTGACGAACCTTGTTTGCTATCTTGCTTGCTGATCAAGGCCCCGGCTCCACCTAATAAGATCATACATTCAATCTTAATCAATTTACATGAAGCGCAAATAAACCAATGTACACTATCGGTGTTTAAGTTGCAAATAAAAGATTGCAATGTATACTTATCAATAGTTAATGGGGTCTTGGTCAATAAAAGCACCGTATCATCAAAGTACGCAATAGAACATTAAGTTAGATGCACGTTACGTCTAGTGAAATCGAGCATTACTTTCACCCTGCATAAAATCATACTCTCAAAGGCACGCATGTACAGAGAAAGTCAAGAAAAGCCATATTTTGGAATGGCGATCACAGTCAGACCACTTGAATCTTCCCCTTTCAAAAATGGCATTCTGGAATATCCTGCATACTTGCTACGAAGAGATTATCATTGACTGGCATAGTATTTGAACTATTGGCATGATTGTCACGCCCAGGCAGTGGGAATTTAAGATCATACCGATATCTTTTGACCGCAGATATTCCCTGCCGAGCTCGTTTCCGGAGATGAGCCAATCAAGCTCTGATACAAACTCTGGAGTCTCCAATTCATCCACCACCTTGCAAGGACTGGCCACAGGCAATGACATGGATTCCACTTGAAGAGCCGCCGGATTGCGGAAGAAGCTGCTGAGCTCATCGTTGCCATCCACGATGCTGCGGGATGCGTCCAGCGTGCTTGCATCGCGGAGGGACTTGTCAAATAAATGGAGAGGTGAGTGCGCTCCGGACAATATCTTCCTCGCCGGCTTCCACTGGCTGCTGCTGCCTGCATCCAGTTGTTCATTTATTTGGCTAAATATTATCAGTTTATGACAACTTTCTTGGTCTCACCAAGGAAAAAAAGCAACGACTTTGTCAGCTTTTCTAGAAAAAAATCTGTAAACCGCCAGATATGGCATTCAAGCCTAGCAATAAATAAATAAAAGAGAGTAAAATTCGCCGGAGTTGATAGCCTCAACCACAACAGCAAAAAAAAGAAAAAAAAGCATGCCTGCGTCCTCGTCACTATCATGCGCTACCGTCGCCCCGTGCTCAGATGAGCTGCAAGTGCTACTTGGAGTCAGGGGCCTTCGAAGGAGACCACTCGCTCGGCTGCTGTAGAACGTGGAGATGGAACTGTTGTTAATGAGAGGCCGGAAAGCTGCCACTTGTCCTCGATGGTATTCCTGCAGCACCAGAAACTAATCAATATACACATGAAGAGAAGTGCTTGAAAGGCTCCAACTCTCCTCAAAGACAACAGTTTCTGGAACAGTGACACTATTCCTGCTAACAGTGCCACTATTCCTGCTAACAGTGCCACTTTCCTTCCGAGAAAACAATCACTCTCAATGCCAAACGTTTTGCTACTCACCAATGCCACTTTTCAACCGATTGTGCTATCATTTTCAATGCTACTACTGTTCCGTGACGCCAATTGTAAAAGTTCAGTATACCAACACTGCCAGTTTTCACTCCATGTTACGCTTATAATACGTATTCTCAGAGTAATAAGTATTCTCAACATTGCACTTCTTACATGAAACAGATTGCCAGAGCCTATGTTGTGTACTACTTGGTACATGAATATGTGAAATTACTGGAGGTAAACAATCTCAATGAATCCAAGGACTTGAATCCAAAGTCAGTGTGAAGAGAGATGGATTCCTTACTCGGGCAGCAGACTCAAACGATTTCTTCGACGCCGACGAGCTCAGTTGAGGGGACGAAGTGCTGCTTCCGCTCCGCCGTGCTTTCTGCTGCAAGCTGCTGGATCGTCCATACTCGACCCCGGTGCCGAGGCCAAACACCCCTCTCCGCTCCGGTGTCAACAGCCCATGCGTACTCACGCCGGACTGGGAGCCAGTGTCAAAGCTGCACTCGCTATCAGAGGAGGCGCCTCGACCAACTCGCTCCACCCTCGTCAGCGAGTTCGTCACGGACCTCGCAGGAGACGGCGTCCGTCGTGTCAGATGTCGATCCCCTGGACTGGCACTGTACGCAACCGGCCGTCGTTGCGCGCTGCTGGATCGGTCCGGAGTGGTGCGCAGATGAGGCGGGATGTAGTCAGAGGGAGTCCGCAGGCTCGGGGAGGTGGATTGCCCGCGCGAGCTCGGCGCTGGCGACACCACTCGCGCGGGCGACAGTCCCCGTGCTGGCGATGGTCCTCGAGCTGGCGATCACAACAAACTTTTGTTAGTTTCCCTCTGTCAGTTTCAGGAATTCTTCACATCTTCCCTGTGACCGGTTAAACATTTCTGAGTATTTCTTCTGTGATTTTTTCACATTTCTCTGTTAGTACACAGGAAATTCATATGCAAATCCCTTCAAGAATAATGACGAGAGTTTGCTGTGGATGGTCCTCGACCTGCAGCAACGCTCGTGGCGGTGCTGGCCGTGCTTCGAGCTGGCGACGAGTTCCGTATTTGGCTGCCACTGGTCGGGCTGGAGGTCGAGCGCCGGAGTGTGGGCGTGGAGGGCCTGTTAGTTGAGGAATGCGTCGTCGGCGTGGGTGATCTTCGAGTGGGAGTTGCAGGCCGCGCTCCTAGCGGCGTCACCGGTCGTGATGGCTGCCGTGTGGGTGTCGATTGCCGTACTTGAGGAGACGCTCGCGAGGAGGGCGTGGATGACCGCGTGGGTGTGGCAGGCTGGTTGTTGTTGCTGCTGGCGTGGTTTGCAGGAACTTGGGAGTTTTGAGAAGCGCTGGGTCTGCGAGTTGGGCTTGGGTTTCCCCTGCTCACGCTCCGCGCTGGTGAAATCCCTCTAGACGCCGTGCCAGCCTGCTGTCAATAAGCAAAACAAGACACCACATCAATTCTTACTCCTTTTGTCAACCCAAAGTGCACTTCCAGAACTTTAACCGAGTTGAATCCAGAGACTGGCTCGAAGCAAGGACTTTCAAACTTTCAGACAATTGCAAAACCATTGCAAACCATCTGCAATAATTCATATGCAATAAACATTGCAAGCCTAGAAAGTCACCGTTGATAATGGACCTTCCTCCTGTATTACATTGCTCCCCACAGTCACGAGAGATTGAGGTGCAGCATGCAGCAGCTCATTAGGATTCTATCATTTCTATGTTATGTTTTGTTGAGGCAATGCACGCAACGAAACACTTCACCATCAAGATCCGTAAGTTCTACCAGTGAATCACGTGAGCATCCAGAACTTCAATCAAGGTCAAGCAACAATCGCTAGCAAGCTCCAGATATTATGAAACATTGTATTGTCACGAGGATTCGATTTAAGTAATAGTTGCAAGGCATCGGCAAATAACGGTTGAAGAATCATTGCAGCTTATTGCAGTTAAATTGTTGAAAAGATCATTGCAAGTGGCCACTACTCAGAAAGTGACTGGGTTGTCACTATGAGTAAGGATTGAGGTTCAGTAACAGAAGGATTGCATCTAGACTTACTCGTGCTGTATTGATGGTGGTCAAGGATCTATTGACAAGCGCCCCGTGGTGCAGCGCAGGTGTGTCGGCATCCAGCGATGGGAACAGAGGTGTCCCTGGCGGGGTCATCAGCCTGCCACAAATAATCCATACAAACAGCCCACAGTAGTTCAAAAACCTCACACTTCAGAATCCTTCGTCATGTTGATAATTAGGAATTAATGCAAATGGAAGTGTGTCAAGAGATGGATCTCACCAGTCATAATCCGTCTTGTCCGCATCCGAGTTCAGCAACTCGGCTCCGATGCCCCTCCGCTCCACTGGCGGTGCCGAGTGTGGGTGTGACAGCCCTCCATATTTTGTCGCTGCCCAATTCAAACCCCAATTCGATCTTCGTTAGTCTCACTACACTGAGATCTGATAAATCATCTAGTGATAACTACCAACACCAACACTCACATCGTGATTTACAGCAAGGAACTGATTCAAAAAGATTTTTTTGACAGATAACGCCGAGATCCAACAAAATTTGAAAAATTAATAGCTATCTAGCTGCAGGGATCTATGGCTCTCATCGTGTCACACAAGCAGAAAGAATGCATGGCCAAGGACATGGACTAACCCTGCAACCATACAGTAGAACAGTATACCACGAAAAGATAGAACATATGGTACAAGTGAAACTGCGCTTGTGAAAAAGGCTCCACCAAATGCCAAATGCAACTAGAGAATTTGAAAGGTGGACAACGAAGGAGAAAGCTTCAACAGACAACACTTTTGTAGAATCGAAGCTGCAACGCTCTCATCGTGTAAAACAAAACAGAGAGTCGATTTTGACAACGAGAAAGAAAATTTGATAATGACTGTAACTGCACTTGTGCAGATGCTGGACGAAATTTCAAGTACAACTGAAGGCGGCCCCGAAACGAGCACTTACAAAGCGGGCTATGGTGATCCAGAAGTTGGTCCGGAGTGCGCTGAAAGGGCGGCTTGTCGCGCTTGGCTATGTCATTAAACAACGCCAGATCTTCGTCTTTGTCGCGCAAAACCCCGCTGCCGAGGCTGTGGCCTCGCCGGTGCTGCCCCCCCCACGCCTTTTTACGGTCCATGGCTGCTGCAGCTAGGTTGGCACTCCCCCGGCCTTGTCTGCAGTCGCTACGAGTACTACTCTCCCCACATTGGAAACCGACTCAACTCTGTGCAAGTCATTCAGAGTTTTAATACCACTTTCATCATAAACCGGGCGAGGTGTTTGTCAAAGTATCAGTCCCCATGGCGAGCTCCTGCCTCACATTTCTCCACACCGCCTCCATACCCAAACCGGACGATATAGACATGAGTAGGACACGCTCAAGCTAGCTGACACCATGGCTGCAGGCAAGCGCCATGGATGTCGCTCCTGCTCCAACACAATGACTCTAGTTCACTGCATCCTCTGAACATCTGCAGCACTGTGATCCTCCCTCGTTTGCGGTGACTAGCAAGTCCAAGCTCGGAGGGCGGTACTAAACCCCCGCTTCGTACAAACACCGGCGCCATAGCTGTCCGACTTGCCGCCTACTCTTCCATCCGCAGTCAAGTCGGGCACTACAAGTCCATCGTCGTATCGAAGGAGCCCTCTGCCCGGATAGACTAGGGCTCCACCGCTCGTCCTAGCAAACACTGCTGCTACATTGTCAGACTCCTGCATGGTGCACTAGTTGGGGAGCCTTCGCCAGCGCCGTGATAGTCAAACCGCTCCCTCCACATCGTTGCTGTAGGTTGGAAAGCACGGCTAACTAAGCAGGCAGCGGCCATGAAGTAAACCACTACGACGAAAGAACTTGTCACCGCTTCAAATGCATCGACAAGGGCGAAAGCTGAGCTGCAAAGGGATGGCGATGGCCCAAACTCTGTCAACGTCCACCGTATATCGGTCACGCAAGTCTCGCGGCTCTCTTCGACCTCAAAGGCTGCGGCTTGCTGCACCGGCGCTTGATGACTGACGGATATTATCGTCGAAGCCAGCGATGAAATGGGGATTTACCATATCAGGCGAAACGGCAAGTGAACGATGTTGTATCGCTGGACGGCACTAGAGGCTCCAGCCACAGAGACCTAAGCTTACACCGTTGATCAGGGGCTCCATGGTCACGGTCACAGTCATGGTCATGGTCACGGTCATCATGTTGTGTCAGCGAAGTGCAGCTCCTGACAGAACACAGACAGACACAGAATGCGGGCAGGAGCATGTAGCACTAGCAGCGAGAACAGACCAGCACAGCGTTTACTTAATTTAAGCTAGTGCTAGATCTGGAGGTTAGGATTGTTGCACCAGCATGCTAACTGCGATTTGAAGTTGAAGGAAAATGGAGATTTGCAGTTGAAGGAAAGTGGAGATTTAAGAGTTCAGTTTTTACGCATGGAATGTAAAGCTTTCTCGTAGAAGCCTGTAGTTCAGTATTAAAGGAAATGCCTTAAGATGAGACTTCAACGTTCCATGTAGTAATGATCACCGAGTTGATTTCTTCGATATTCCGGCAATTTAAAATGAGAACCGTACGCTCCCTGCCTTTGATTGCACTTGCGCATCCAGCTGGCAAATCAAATAAACAATAAAGCATTTGTAAAGTATTACCAATTATGGCGGAAAACTATGAAGATTATTTAGGGAAACGGTGTCATATGTCACGGTTTCAACTAGGAAATCTGAAGTTTGAGATTAAGTTCTGGGGCTCAGAATTGCCCAGAGCTAGTTTTGGAAACAACATGCACGGTACCTCGTAAAAATTGCTTTGCCTCCATTCTCTCGCAGCACGAGTCTTCCTCCTGTTGGCTATATTCTGAGTCAAGGATTTGACTCACGAAGCTAATCTAAAAGCTTTTACATTTCTGAATAAAATGCCTTTCGTCCGGGTAATGGTTGACAACAATAATGCTAACCACTGACAACGAAAGAGTGCATGAAACACACATAAGTGTGTAAACAAGGGAGAGATACTTAACCATGAACACAGAAATATTGCAAATCAGGCTGACGTCGAGAACATAAAGTATCTAGCGCGTCATTCCGGGCCTGGATGAAGAACACAGCCTACTAGAACAGTCCGGGTTTTTGTCCCAACCTCAAAAGCTTTACATGGCATTACTTGAATTACATTGGTTTGCACAGCCTTCATAAGAAGCTTTTAAAAAGAATACTATGCACACTGCGCTGGACACCTCTGCAGAATAGAGAGCCTGCTCGGTACCCTCCCTGCCAAAGAATGAGGAACAAGCATCAGGATAGTGACAAATGTACTACCCTCAGTCTTCTTTACAAAAAACAGCTGACCTGCAAGGTGAACTGTTCAATCACTAATTCCTGCAAATGGTACCTTTCGTTAACAAACCTACCACCATGCTAAAACCCTTATAAAATAGTAAAGCAAAGTACCTTTCACTACATCAAGAATTCGCGCTCATCGTGTACAATCCTTTAGGCAGCACCAAGGGCCTGCACATCTAAATTCAATACTAATAGCCACCCAGGAACAGATATGCACAAAGGAGGCTGTGCATCACGTACTTGTAAAACCGGGTACACCGAACGTCAACTGTCAAATATACATAGCTAGTACAAAAGATTCAACTTCCGACTCTGTATGTATGAGTCCAATCCTTGCCAGAAGTTAAGAACAGCCGTCTTATCCTGGTGCCGCTTGTGCTTGCTAAGCTGCAAAAATAAATACAAACATAAAGAACAGAGAGACTTCAGCACTCACGATATCATTTTTTAAAAATCTACAATATGCAACATGTAAAAACACGCACATCACCGAAACCAAAATTCCTCCGTGCTGTCGAATGCATGGAATGGAACAAGTACAAAACTTTTCACGCACGTTGATGATCTTGACATTCCACTGCATCACTTGCTTTGCTGATTCCACACTATCATCCTCAAACCGCAGAAAAACTCCCATGACTGGCACATTGCAACATACATATCCGTTAATACCAAAGCATGTACGCAAAATAAGGATCCAAAACCTACGCCGAAATAAGAAGACCAAGAAACAGAGGCTACAAAGAAGCAGCAGGTTCAGTAGCTGGCACAGAAATTGAAATAGAACAAATCTCGTCTGAAACAGACTTACATTTGTTGAAAACTTCTACTCGATCACTGAAGGGCCAACCCTTGAACTGCCAGTCTTTCCCCAGAACAAAGATAGCCACGACACGCTCCCAATCTTTGGAAGTGAGACCAACAATCTTGTCTCGTACTTCGTAAGGAACCGGGCGTTCTCTGCCCATCTTTCGCTGCACAAAGACAATGTCCACTTTCTTCGCCATACCTTTCACTTTAACCTCGGGAGAAACATACACGCCGTCTTCCAAAAACTCCTTCACGTTGAACGTGTTGAGGAGAGTCTGTGAGGCACTCGGCACAATAATAATCGGAGGACCATCAGGTTTGGATTTCACATTGGGAGGCCTGTGGTGTAAGTGATGCGGTGGACGCTGTCCAACCTTTGGATCCAATTTTCTTCCTGCATCTTTCTTCTTTGAATCCGTGATGTAAGACTGGGAAGGATTGATCCCCAGCTCCTCTGCAACGTCTGTTCCCAGATGGTCCTTCCAAAACCGCTTCTCCTCGACGTTGGCATACCGATTGGCAGGGTTTGGAGCAGGCATGGGACCATCCACGCCTTTCCCTGCATCTTTTCTGACATCATCCGGCTTCTTCTCCTCTCTCCGTCCGGTAAGCGCGGCCAACACAGATTCGAAGCTCTTGTTGTGGCAAAGCAGGATCGTCTCACGATCTCGAACTGGCCACTCCCGTTCTCGGATCACGTCGATTACAGAAGCGCCGTCGTCACTGACCAGGGTTTCGGTCGTGTCCTGGCCTTCCACTCGAAACTTCTTCGCAGCATGATGTTCGGCTTCGTCCAGTCCAACAACCTCCGGCTCCTCTTCATGCTTCCCCCCTGCCCACTCTGGAGCTGGAGCTGCTGCTGCTGCAGGTGGAAGCAGCTCGATCGCATCATTAGTGGCAACTCGTCCCTCCAAGTAGTCCAGAAGCGGCTTCCTGTCCGTAAAAGTGGCGAATTGAAGCTTCTGAGCGCGGGCTGCATTCATGTAATCCGTGTGCCGCATGTGAATGTTCTTCACGAAAAACACAAGCGCGTCCAATGTGTAGAACCCGCCTTGCTTCGACCTGTATGCCGTCTCGATGTTTTTGCGAAAACTGTAATCCTCCCCGAAATGGTATACATCGCCTACGAGCTTCAACTTGTCCAAGTCGCCTCGGATTGTGTAATCCCGTAACACACTCAGGGGATCCATTGCTCCAAATCACGGACCAAAACAGAAACCCTACCACAAACCCTAATCCCGCAAAACTAATCAAAGCAAGCCCCTGAATCGCACTTCTCACTTTAAAATGCACTTACACGAACACCGCTCTCGGGAGACCTTATTCAATATAACTACTGCTACCGCATTGGAGCGAGTAGATCGAGCTCCAGCTTTATACGAAAGCGCCATTCCTTGCGACCAGTCGCGCTAATCATCCTTCCGAAAATGCACTTTCAGAAGAAAAAAACACCGCCAGAATCATAACACGAAACACAATCTCGAATGAACGAAATGAGATTCCTGTGCTACGTTATCTCCGGTAGTCACGAGATACTGGTCAACAACAGCAGATGATCAAAAACCTCGCCATGGCTGTGAAACCAGAAAAGCAATCGGACGACGTGACGACGTGACGAGAGAGACAGCGAGAAATTAGGGTTACAAACGGGTATCAACTGTTCGAGGGTATCAACCGTTGGAGGGTATCAACCGTTGGAGGGTATCAATTGTCAGAGGGTATCAATTGTTAGAGGGCAAGGTAATCTATCCCATACTTGGGTGGTCCCCAATGCTGTACTCTACATTCACTAGAAGAAAAACAAGGATAAACAATTGTCACAAATCACAACGAGTAGGCCACTAGAACTGTCTTGCAATTGCACAAACAATTGCACAACTAGATTGTAGTCGTGCAAATGTTACGCAGTTGTTATGCAATTGCAAGATAACTCTAGTAACCTAATTGTTATGATTTGTGGTAGTCGTTTATCCTTGTTTTTCTTCTAGTGATTTTGGGTGTTCTCCACATACTCTTGAACCCAAAATGGAAAACAGTAGTGAATGTCACTTGCATAACACTTAGGAGTTAGTTTGGGAGGGTTGCAATTGGGATTGTCAAATACATGTACAGGAAGACATCCTAATAGTTTCAAAGATAGTTTAGAGTTGCTAATAGGGATCCTATAAACCCTTTAATATAAAATAATTTACTACACTTTTTTTCACAAAAATTATGCTCCATGATAGCTTATTGAAAGGCTAACCTTACACATATTTTCCCTAAACTTTCTATGACCTTGAAATATCCTAAACCTTTAACCCCTCAACGTCCCAACAAGAAGAACTGCACCCACATTTCAGTGTTATTTTCAACACCCAGGGCGTTGAGGGGTTAAACGCTCGGGTATGAGTAAGTTTACCTTATCAGATATTTAAGGGTATTGCTCCGACCGGATATCAGATTTGCAGGTCCGACGTGGAATAGCGTGTCCTCGGTGGGGCCGTAAACCGTCTCCCTTGGCCAGCACGATTCGGAGGCTGCAAAGTGCAAAGACCAGGAGGATTTGGTGGAATACCTGAAGACCTTGATAATTGCACCCTGCATCGCCTGGCCTGCATGTGCCAGCGCACCACCGCTTCCTCAAAGCTGACACCGCCATTGCCATAACTTAAAACAAAGTATCTCTCTCTCTAACAAACCGATTCTTACTTTCAACTTGACGTGCGCATACCATTCTAGTTTTTTTCAAGCGTTGTGGAGATCTGATTGCAAAGTTGAGAGAGTAGCAGCAGCCATGGCAGGACTCGGGTGTTTGATTTGTGTGGGTCAATCTACAGTTGGGGTGATCGAGAAGTGGGGCAAGTTCTCCGGAATCGCGCAACCGGGCTTGCACTGCTTGAATCCGCTCGCGGGCGAGTGGCTGGCGGGGCGTCTCTCGCTGCGAGTGCAGTCTCTCGATGTGCGCTGCGACACCAAAACCAAGGTCAGTAGTGCGTTTATCATAAGATTCAGCCTTTTGTATGGTCGGTGATGTCTTTTTTCTGTTGTGTGGACTTGAGATGCAGTGTCTTTTATTGTATCAAAGCATCATATGTCGGTGGAAATTTGTAAACCATTCTATGTCGTTTAGGATTTTGCTTATCTTTGAAATTGGACACCGTGAGGGTTAGGGTTTCGAATTTTCTTTTACTCTATCTTCAACAAGTTCCATCTTTTAAGCATTGTTTGCAACCATGTATGGTCGGTGATGTCTTTTTCCTGTTTTGTGGACATGAGATGCCGTTTTTTTAGTATAACGATGTCGGTAGAAGTTTGCGAACCGTTCTATGTCGTAGGATTTTGTTAATCGTTAGAAAGTGGACACCTTCAGGGTTAGGGTTTGGAGTTTCTTTTACTCAATCTTCAACCAAGTTCCCATTTTTAAGCATTTTTCGCAACCATGTATGGTCGGTGATGTCTTTTTCCTGTTTCGCGGACTTGAGATGCCGTGTCTGTTAGTATGTTAGTGTAGCGATGTCGGTAGACGTTTGCAAACCGTTCTATGTCGTGTACCATTTTGCTAATCTTATAAAGTGGACGCCGTGAGAGTTAGGGTTTCGAATATTCTTTTACTCAATCTTCAACCAAGTTCCATCTTTTAAGCATTGTTTGCAACCATTTTGTCACTATTTTTCTTGCGAACACAATACATATCATCGTTGGTCCTTTGTAAGATCTATTATCGCAGTTTACTAGGGTTTCAAATAACCTTGCTTTAATTTTTAACCTAACCATCTTTGTGTTGATAACCAACTCTCTTGGATTTTTTGCTCCTGTCTGCAGGATAATGTGTTCGTGTCAGTGATTTGCTCAATTCAGTATCGGGTAGTACGTCAGAATGCCGATGATGCCTTTTATGAGCTCCAAAACCCAAAAGAGCAGATTCAGTCTTACGTCTTTGACGGTTAGTTACCCTGCCCTTTTAACCTTGTACTACATTCTATTGATTTTCTATCGATTTTGATTTGATTTTTTACTTTCTGAAGTTGTTGCAGAGAATATGCTCAGCATTAATACTTTGAAGTCTCTAACTGTTGTGTTTTTTGAGCAGTTGTGCGAGCGTGTGTCCCCAAAATGATATTGGATGACGTCTTTGAGCAGAAGAATGACATTGCTAAGGCTGTTTCGGAAGAGTTAGAGAAAGTAAGGCTCTCTTCTCTCTCTCTCTCTTTCTAAAAGTGTCTAAATAAGTGTTTAGGCATAGCTCTCTTCCTGTTTTCTCTCTCCTCTTCAGTCTTCTTTGATTCTTGTTGGATTTTGTCAGAGGGTTCTGCCGGAAGTTACCATGCCTTTTTTGGAGTTTTGATTTTAGGTCGACCCTTGGATTTCATTTTCATAATATGCACGGTATAAATCTGAGTCCTTGTGGGTTGTTTTTGGGTAACGGTCATCATAAGCCTTAATTGCCTCCTTCTGTGCGTGACATCTAAGGCTGCAATAATTTTCAGCTTGTCAAGGCTTCTCTTGAAGGAACCTGTTTTGCAGTACTTATGTCAAAAAATGACTAATTGATGGTGTCTAATCGTGTTTGTCAGGTTATGGGTGCTTATGGATACAGCATTGAGCAAACTCTGATTGTTGACGTTGAGCCAGATGTAACTGTACGCCGAGCTATGAATGAAATCAATGCGGGTCAGTTTACCTATCCTTCTTCCTTCTATCTTTTCTACCTTTAACCATACACACTTTGTTCAAAAAATCATGTGGAAAGAATCCTACCAACATATAATAAAAATCAAGTGTATGCTCTTGTTGCAACCCATCTTATGAGTAGTCTTGTCCATTTAACCAGTTTATGGACTGCTTCTTATATCACCAATTCACAAAATACTCACACGAACAGGACCAGTTTGCCTACCTTTATATATGTATACTTTGTATCGTATCATCTCATGCGCTTCAAATATCTACTCCTTGGCCTGCCTTCTTTGGCTGTTCTAAACTTCACTGGAGCACTCTAAACTAACTGCTAAACCTAGAAGGATATATACAAAGAGTAGGCATTTTGCTAATGGTCTAGGGTTAATGAAAGTACAGAAGCTCAAGGTACTACCCTAAAATCTTACACAGTGGGTACTTGTTGATTTTGAGAGTGCACACCACCTTTCCATCAAAACTTTGGTCAGCTTTAGGTTTTCTGCTAACAAGACAGTTAAGCCTTCATAATTTTTGCATGTATTATCCAAACAACACATCCTTCGGTTCTCTAAAATAGCTTTGCAGGTGCTAATAAGTGCAAATACAACTTCACTTAGCCAAACAGTAGAAACTGTACTAAAAACTGTGACTTAAGAATCGCCCTGAACCTAAATTTGCATATATCTTCTATGACCGTTGGTGTATGTACCGCGCCCTTTTGTATATTTCACCACATATACTATATATGGCCAGTATTTATGATATTATATCCAGTGTGGACCATGGACAAAATATCACTATGATATTACACTAAGTGTGGACCACGGGCAAAACATCACTAACTTGCGGATATAGTTTGACATAGGAGTTGCTACTTTAGCTCTGTTTTGTTGCTCCAATCCCGTTCATAGTATCAATTAAAAGATTTAAATTACTGTGAGTTTGTGGAGTACAAAATGATGAATCTGGACGTAAAAGAGATGTTAAGGTATCCCTACCCATTCCCGTCCTGCACCCTAAGTTTGATTGAGGGGTTCACCACACACTGTGAACCTAAAGTGGAGCTGTAAATGCTGCTTGCACAAATAAGTCATGTCACAAGTCAACGTAGGAGCTGGTTTGGGAGGGTTGGGATTGTCAAGTACATTTGCAGGAACACATCCAAGCAATTTATTTGTTAGTCTATAGTTGCTTTTAGGGTAGTTGCTTTTAAGGTCCTATGAGCTGGAGCTTTGCCGTTTAATATAAAATATTCTATTATATGTTTTTTCACAAAAATGACATTCCGTGCTAGCTTGTTGAAAGACAAACCCTACGGATTTTTTTCTTGAATTTTCCAAGACCTTTCGGTACCCTAAACCCTTAAACGCTCGGTAATAACGGGTATACCTACGTTAGTGCAAATTGCAAGTGGCCCCTCGCTTCAATTGCCAAGCTACTTTAAAATTTACAGTAGTAAAATAGTCTTAAGGGTGTGGTTCGGATGTCAACGCCCTTCTTTTATTCACCCTTCTTTTATTTGCCTTCAATCTGATTTTGCATGTTTCTTTTTGTTTGGTTGTGTGGGACAACAGCGCAAAGGATGAGAGTGGCGGCACTGGACAAAGCGGAGGCGGAGAAGATTTTGCAGGTGAAGAGAGCGGAGGGCGAGGCGGAGGCCAAGTTTCTGTCGGGGCATGGAATCGCCAGGCAGCGCCAGGCCATCACGGAGGGGCTGCGAGAGAGCGTGCTGCTGTTTTCCAACAACGTCCCTGGCACGACGTCCAAGGACGTGATGGACCTGGTGCTCATCACGCAATACTTCGACACCATGAAGGAAATCGGTGCCAGCTCCAAAAACACCACGGTATTCCTTCCTCATGGACCTGGCCATGTCGGTGACATCACACAACAGATCCGAAATGGCATGATGCAAGGCAACTCTAGTGCTCATGTTTCTGATACTTAGGGATTTGCAGATCTTTGCCGGTACTTTTTTCTTATATCAGTTTCAGATTCTGGTTTTTAGGGTTCAAGATTTTAGGGTAGTTCTGGTATTGTAAATTTCTGAATCTGTAAAGACAGTGTTCTGTTTTAGAAATTGTGTATTTTGGGTGGATGTTGCCCCAGAGCTTAGTTCGTCTTCTGTTGTAGGTAATGAAAAACCTGCACGGTTTGCAAGTGTACTCATTGGTAGTTTTTGTTATTCATAGTTTTTTTTAGAGAAAATATAGAGTTTCAGATTTTAACCTCCTATTTCTAGGTAGAAATTGCGTTAAAAATAATACAAAAATATCATAGAGTAATTATTTTTGTGTAAGTAGGAGATAATTTATGTGTATGACACAATTTGTGAAAAGATTGAGATTTTTTGAGGTGTTTGTTTGATTACTACAGTAGTTTGTGCCTACGTTGGAAAAGGTCTATGGCGTTGTTCAGTATATTTAGATTACAATTTTTTATTATGATTTTAGTGAAGTGATAGGGGATGGTTCTCTGTGATTGGCCACGTAATTCTTGTCTACCCAATTTCTCTTTTATACTTCCACGGCTGGTGACCACAATTTGTTGAAAATCACAGGCCCGGTTCACAGGCCCGGTTCAGACTAGCGATTGGACAAATCATGAAAAGTGGCACCCTGTCTGGTCTTTAATCATTTAGAGTACTTCCATGTCATCCTAGAGCATTTCCATGTCATCCATTTAGGGCACTTCCATGTCATCCATCAGTGTTCAAGAGAAAATTATTACCAAGATGTGATTATACTGGAATGTGAACATGTCAGTGGACAAAATTAATATTTCATCCAATGATGTTGATAATTTTGTCCGATAGCTAGTGTGAACCGGGACCTGGCCTTACTGAAAACAATGCTGAAGGTTTTGAACAAGATTTTGAAAGTATATTGAGCTATGATACTACAAAGCAATGGTGTGAGGGTGCCCTTGAGATCACGCTAAGGTACTTATATCAACGGTAGGGAGAAAACAATACATGGAAACAAGCCTTGCAATTGGTGCAATAGGCTGTTCCGCAAACACTGCTGAAGTGTCACCAATTTGATAACTTATTAAATATTGGAATTTAAAAATAAGTGAGTTTGTTGTGTATAATCACCTTACTTAGGAAGACCTTTCACCTTGGTGAATAATACGACACGTATACGTATGACAACTGTTGCCTCAAATGAAAGTTGTATGCTTATCATCTAACCACTAGTACAAGCAAAATCTCAATCAGTACCACGCTGGACTGCTTTGAAACGTTGCCGCTACTGAAGACATTTCTGGAACTGCGGAACCAGAAGAGACGACCGGGCACTGGTTCCCAGCCAAGCAAATGCAGAAAGATCTACAGGGCAGAACAATAAAGTCGAAACTTGAAGATTAGGTAGGCAGTGGGAAGAGCCCGTCATATACAATCCATGTAAAACTCAAAAGTGCATTGAACCGTTCCAATGCAATTGCTCTAAAATCATGTTCGTCTTCAAGAAAAAGTCAAGACGAAAAGAGCCAAGTATCACAACATCAGCCACATCACAAAACAACATTTTCAAGTAAAGTTTTACCCTGTAGGCAGGAAGTTTGGAAGTTGAAAAAACGCTCTGTTGCGGTCAGGTAGCTGTCTAGCCAAAAAAAAAAGAAAACCAGAGGTTCCAATGCACCTCACACCTCATCCACCAGCTTTAAGACTCTCATGGCTACTACCTTGCTGTAACATTTGGCAACTCCTCACTTCAAAGTGCGACCTTCTCATATCACTTCAGCTGGCAAGACGACTCAAAAACCAGCATTTGTAGGTTATGGATTTCTCATGGCCACTGTTCCGACCCTTATGTGCTCGTTGAATTGCCCAAATAGCTTCACTCCGCCATGCCGTAGCCACCTACAATGCGTCCACAAGGGAACGGTAGTCGAACAAACAAAGCTCCCATTACCTCTCCACATCGCTTCAACTTATGATTCCGAAGAAGCCGTAGGTGCACCGAAAAGCCGCAGATTGCGATCGCTGCTCCCGACTGCCAAATATGATGCATCCGGTCCAAACCGCACACTCGTCACTTTACCTGCCCACCACCAACACAACCACAACTCACTCGGATGCCTTGACAGGGTAGACACACACGGCAACCAAGTGCCTTGCCAAACTAGATCCACGAGTGCGTTCCATTGACAGAGACAGAGACGACACCGTCAGAACTCAGTTTTCGACCTACTGTTCACTCCTGTTCTACCATTGGCGCCAGCTCAAAACCACCCACACACCTGCTCCACAACTTTGCAGCACTGGACTTCGAATGTCCTCGACTTACCACCCATGTGATACCCAACTGAACACAACCCAAGCACTTCATACGTAGCCATATGCACGTTCACTTGTTCCGCGTATGTATTGGACTCAAGAAAAGAGCTCACCTGTCCCAGAAAGGTCGGGGAAAACCTTGATCGTGTTCCACTCCTGCTTCACGCTTGCTACTTGGTACACCCTGCACACACCATCACACAAATCAACCGTCCTACCCAACCTATTCAAACAGAAAGTCCTACGGACGGATCGCGTCCGCCACGCGAGGATCGCCGCAACATACAAAAAAGTCTACAATACGCGCTACTGCCACGAGGCTCCACACACTGAGCACGAATGCAGGCTCACGCTGGATTCAGAAGACCAACCTTATGTCCGAACCGCCAACTGCGAGGTAGCTGCCACTGTAATCGAATTCCACTGCAACCACACAATCAAGCGAACATTTCACGTTTATCTCTCTTTCGTGGGTGCACTATCCATTTTCCACTCAACGCATAACGCACGTCCCGACCCGGTCAAACAAACCGAGTACAGCTTTGCCTCCACAAACGCCACGTCGGTGACGAACCGCCACTCACTCTACACCGCATGACGAACCTCGGCCATCAACACTGCTCAAGCTGGATGTTCTGCTTCCACAATTATCAAAGCGCTCACCTGTGTTCGTCGGCGTGTTGCTGTCGTAAGGGGCAAACGAGCGAAAGTTCTTCAGCTTCCGCAAATCCCACAGCTTCACTCCATCTTGGGCAGCCGTCTGCAAACACCGCTTTCTCAGCACGTGCACTGCCCTACATCACACCCTAAGACTGCACCACACGGCTTCCCAACCAGGCACGGGTAACAACGGCAACTGAAACCAACCATGTTCAACTCCAACCCACTCAATTAACCCCGCTCTACTACACAGCTTTCGCAACCACTACATGGACTGCATGCAAGGGCTTCGTCCCAACCCCGTGCCCATTACTTACAGCCAAGAAGTACCCGTTCTCCGAGAATGAGATATCCGTCACAGCTCCCGTGTGTCCTTCGAACTTCGCCACGTTCGCCTGCAATCCAACTCAGAACAACCGCTCACACCAGTGCTCAATGAAAGATACCACCAGCCGTTTTCCTCCTCACCAGTTAAACAGACCGTCACTGTTACGAGCAACACACTAGCTCCAGGTAGCATGGTGGAAGGAGATAAGACCCACCTGAGACTTCACATCCCAGATCCGAACCAGTGATTCCGCAGTTCCCGTTCCCAAGATCAAACCGTCCGGATGAAACGACGCCGACGTATATCCATCTTGCACGCTCGGTTCGTTCACCTGCTCCACCAGTAGAATAAACCAAACCGTTGTAGCACGTCAGCCACGAACAAGACAAAATCGAACCTCACTCCACAAACAGCAACATCACCGGTCCCTCGGGTCCAGATGTTCGCTCAGCTCTCCATCCCACATGCTAGGCCACAAACTGTCCACCTATCATCCAAGGGTACCATCCACCCGTTCGCCATCTTACAACGTACCTGTGCGAGACAAAGACCCGTTGACAGATCGTAGAAGTTCCACGACTTGTCTGCGGACGCTGTCACGAAGTAGTTCTGAGTCGCATGTACCGTCACTGCCCGAACCTGCAAACACGTACACACGCACATTGATCCCCAGCACTCCAAGTTACTCCAACGTCACTCCCTCTGAACCTGACACCATCGACCAATCTCTCTGCCCACCCGAAATCACAATTCAGGCCACAGAACCGGATGCAGATCAGCTCCACCATGTGAACGGACGTTGCTATCCTCCTCAAGAGCAACAAAATACCTCTGCGGAATGATCTTTCAGCGTGTGCTTGCAAGCGTAGCTCCCATCCTCCTGCCCCTGCCAGATCTTCACTGTCTACAACATTCCAACACACCAGATAACGTTAGTCCCAATCTTGCACACGAGGCCCACCATACACATAGAACTGCTTTGGAACAAACAGAGGAAAACAACGCAAAAACCTACCTTATCGATGGAACCAGTCAGAGCATACTCATCCTTTGCCACGAACTTCACGCTCGTCACCTACACAACAAACCCACACCAACACGGCAGTCACTACCCTGCTGGATTTTTTCTTTCCCACCACTCACCCCGAACACGCTACCAGGTTTGTACTATGTCCTCCCTCCACGCATCAAACTTCGCCCCAAAACACCGCAAAGGCATCAATACGGCAAATCGCATTCCTGCACGTGTTAGATCCCATAACCTACTTGAAGGCACCCGTAAACGCGAATGTCAACGTCGTCAACACAAGTTGCACAACACAACCACCATCATCGCGGCTATCCAGTACAAAACGCGGCATATACAGGTCAGAGACAAAACAACTTTATCTTACTCGCTTGCTGTGACCAGAAAGTTGAGACACCAGTTCTCCGGAGCTTCGGTTGAAAACCACCGCCGTGCCGTCCACACCCCCTGATAACACCAGATCCTGCAGCGATCCAACCAAGTACAGTCGGCTTCACAATCAAGTGGGAAATCAACCACGCTTCAATACCCCACATTGTTCTATGCCTGACAGTCATATGGTTCCTAACAACTGCATACACAAACATTCAACGCGGCCAGACCACACATCGGAAGAGAACGGAACGCTTACTTTCGTCTGATGGATATCGATTGACAGGATTCCCGGTTTCGAACTCAAATGCAAAGGATGGCTCGCCAACTGCGTGTACTTCTCCAGGGCATCGGGTGTTGCCAAAGTTGACGATATCTGCAAAACCAGTGCACCTGCCGCTTACGACTTCCACACAACAAGTTTCCTAGACACTGACCCCAACCCCGCACACTGTGCAATCCGGTTGCCAAAAACCCAGAGCAACCCAACTCGTCCCCAACAAACGTAACACACATGACCTTCCCAAACGGGCTCTGTCAAAACGGCCTACAGAAATGATGATCGCTGCTGGAGAGGGACACAAAACAGAAGGTGCCGACCACAAACCTGCCGCTTCTTGCGTTGACCGGATAGACGAGCGTTGCAATCCGTGAGCTCTTTGATGATGTCAGACGTGATGCCCTGCCTCGCTTTCTTTCCAGGCCCCTCGGCTTCCGTGTCTGCTTCCGGACCTGTACAGGCACCGACATACACCCAGTAAATATACAATCACCGTCTTCCGCGCTCTTCTGATGAGGATCCAGCAAACCTAACCAGCCGCTCTCAGAGTTCACTTCTTCGCTCACCGTGCTCAAGCAACGTGAAAGTTCACGATACAAGTCAGAATTAACGTGACGTCTGAGATGCAACTAGTATCTCCTCTGCGAAGTGAACTGCTTCCTGGAATCGAAGTGAGGTATTCCAGTCTAATACAAGCCTCTCATGCATACTCTTCCTCATGCTTTCGTATTTGCCATCTAGGTGACTACTGAAACCCAGCTACGCTCCTGCACTCGCAGAACCTTCAAACGGAACATATACACCTACACACAGATGCATCAAGGAAAAAAATAACTCGGTTCACAGCCCCCGTCAGCCGATCCGCAGTCGGCCACTGTTTCTCACGCACTGCCCACAAAGAAACCCAACCGACACACAGATGAATTTGCAAACCTCTCTTTCCGTTGCTGATCGCTGCCGGGAGAGCAGCCATAGGAGTACTTCCAGCTACAGGCGCCTGCCTTTCTGCCTTCAACAGCAACTCTCTAGCCTCGTCTCTCTCCTTCTTCAATCGGGCGATCACTCGGCAAGCGGCATCGTGCTACACAACCCCAGACAAACGTCCTCCCTACATTGAGCTCAGGCGATACCACAGAAACATATCCAGAATACTCTTACTAAAAAACCAGAACTCAAAACATCGCTGTCGACTGGGTAAGCACACAATTCTTAGGAATAACAGACTCCAATCCACTCAAAACCAACATAAACGACACCACACACAACGACCAGACAAGCATCGTAACCAGCTCGGTTGATGCTTTCCAAGACACCATTCCAACCTGGTATAGAGCATGACTCAGTTCTTGCCGCGCTGTATGCAGCTGCTGTTCCAGTGCATAGTTCGACAGCACAACCGCGTCCCACTCCTGTCTCACATGCCCACGCACACAAACAACATCAGTGTTTGCCAAATCTCCAGCAAAGTCCCCAAGCAGACCCGAGGCTACTTTGATCCAGATACAACTGCATCTGCTCAGCATCAACGGCAAACATCAAACTCATGTCGGGTGACACTGAGGTCGTGCACTCCACTTGTGGAAGGCATGTATCCGACACTGTGAGACGCCTCTAGCTGGAAAGTCCATTGTATCTCTTCCGAGCACCGTCCTCAACCCAAAATCACCCGTTGCATCATAACCAACTCGTAAAACCATCACACGTCTTACATTTTGAAACAGCCCCAGCATGCCCGGAATGCTTGCTGCTTGCAAAGGCCTTGGCTTCACGGCCTGCAATCAACGACTTGGACACTTCAGAATGGCACAAGAGGGTAGCATTTATGCTGACAACTCAAGACGTTCCTCACTCAATTAGTTCTCACGACGGAGCATCGTCTTAATAACCTTGTTCGTTTTCACGGCCACCAGGTCCTCTGGAGACAGGGCCTCTCCGGTGATAGGGTCCGAGCCATTATTCTGCACCAGGCCAAAACTCTCATCAGCTGCCGATCGAAACCCCCGTCCATCTCAAGCACATCTCAAACACATCTCAAGCACGGAAGTGTTACCAAATATTCTTTGAACAAACTTAACATAGTGTCACCACGCATATTTTGACCAAAATTAACATCAAGCACGGACATTCCGTGTGAATGCCAAATGCCTCTTCTTTGCATTACATCCCTCAATTGGATTCACACTCGGATTGCTTCCACCTCCACCTCTAACGGGCAAAGGACAAAGTCATGCCATGCAACGTACCCCTAGGTGCTTCAGAATCAACCTCTTCTCGAACAGCAAGCCGGATTTTCGTGACACCACAGGGTCTTCAGGTGTCACACCTGATACTGAAAACCCAAAACCGAAACAGCCACATCAGGTGCAGTGCACGATCAGTCCTCAAATACTCTTTTCTCCACCTTATATCCAGCTTAACCACCGCACGCAAGCATTAGCGTCTCAAATACTATTTTCTCCACGTTTTATGCTACTTTCTCCACGTTTTATACTATTTTCTCCAAGTTTTATACTATTTTTTCTCCACGTTTTATTCAGCTTGACCACCGCACGCATTGGCCAGACGCACCGATTGCACTAGAAGCTGAGAGACGGAAGAAGGCTGCAAATTGCACTGACGAGGAAAATTAAACCCTAGCACTTCTCGTCTCGCATTGTGAAGAGAATTGGTTTGGTGAAGAGAGAGAAAAAAAAAAAAAAAAAAAAGGGGTTAGGAGTTCATACTGGCGCAAAACATGGTGACGCCTAGTCCGCGACACGAGAGAGCAGCTGTTGTTGCGCGGGAAGAATGTGTCGTCGAGGATGATGCTGTGGAGCTGAGAACCATGAGCACCTTGACACAACAGTGCAAGAGACTTCGAGAAATGCCTCAGAGAGAGACGATGAACAATCGCGAGAGAAGACTGCAGCTGTACTAGGACGACACCGAGCTGCGACAGCGACACCGAGCTGCGACAGCGACACCGAGCTGCGACAGCGACACCGACCAACGGACGATCCCAGCTACGAACGACGATTACATCGACGAACGATCATTGGGTGCTGGAGACGAAGTGGAGACGACGGAGATTGTTTTTTTGGTGTTTCTAGGGTTTGCCATGATGTGTGTTCAGTTGCTTTTGATGTCCTGGGGTTAGTGGTCCTAAGGTAAGGTAGGAGGCTCATAAACCGATCATCTCAGGGCTGAAACTAAATTTTGAGGAGGTGAAACTTCTTGAACTATTTTTCTTAAACTATTTTTCAGTAATTTTTTGGATTTTTGTGGAATTAGTTATGAAATTTTGAAGATAGGTCTTTAAAATCACCCACCTCCTCAAATATACATTATATATACATTGTTGAAAGGCTATGAAAAACATCATGTACCAGCAAAGTACATTTGGCAAGGTGAGTGGTTTTAATGCTTGTCAATTTATGAGCACACTACCTTACTCATCACCAATCACCTCCCAATGCTGCAATCTACATTTGAGGTGTTCTCTACACACCATTGAAGTCAAAGTGGAGTAATGAATGCCACTTGCACAAGAAAATCCTATTACATGTTAATTTTAAGAGTTAGTTTAGGAGGATTGGGAGTGAAACCGTCAAATACATGTATAGGAACACATCCAAACAATTTTGAGGTTAGTCTATAGGTGCTTTTAGGGTCCTATTAGTTGTAACTTTGCTCTTTAATATAAAATATTATACAATACTTTTTTCACAAAAATGATGTTCCATGACATCTAGGTTGTTGAAAGGCTAATCCTACAAAAAAAGTTCCTAAAATTTTTGAGACCCCGCGGTACTCCAAACCCTTACACGGTTGGGTGTGAGTACAATATAACTACCTTAGCAACTGAAGGAGGGAGGTGGATTTTTGGACCAACTCTCTCATAGCATAAAGTAGTTGCATTGTAAATACTTACACATGTTAAGTAATACAAAAGTTAGCAAAAAATATGGGGTATTACAAATAGGGGCATGAAAACTTAAAATATTATAAATAGGGGTGTAGTTTCAAAATAATTACAAATAGGGACATGAAAACTTAAAATATTATAAATAGGGGTGCAGTTTCAAAATAATTACAAATAGGGGCATGATTTCAAAAAATTATAGTTTTTTATTTTAAAAAAATTGGTTCCTAAATTGGTTGATTTAGACATATCACATTAAATGTTAGCTAATTTTTCAAAAAATTAATGGCCTCTCCAAATCAACCATAAATAAAGAAATTTTAGAGAAGGGGATGGCAATTTTTGAAGATTTTTAAATTTTTGGGAAGTTAGCTAACACTTAATATGATGTATCTAAATCAGCCAATTTTAAAACCAACAAAAATTTAAAAAAATTACAAATTTTTTTAATTGTGCCCCTATTTGTAATTATTTTGAAACTGCGCCCCTTTTTGTAATATTTTACATTTTCATGCCCCTATTTGTAATTTCCCCAAAAATTATATATAATAGCTAATACAAAGATTAAAATTTAAGTTGTATTTTATAATTTTAAGATTGTGGATTTCAAATAAAATCAAGTGGCAACCTCAAAGCTTGACATAAAATGCTTTTAAATGCAAAATGAATGGTAGGTGACACTTTTATGGCCATTACTATCCATACCACACCCTTTCTATCACACCTACCATGTATGGCCAATATTTATGATATTATAATAGTTGTGGATTGCGGGCAAAACATCACTAATATGAAGATCCAACTTCACATAGAAGTTGCAACTTTAGTTTTGTTTTTTTGTTTCAGATCCTACTTACAATAGTATTTTAAAAATATAAATAATGTTAAATTTGTTGAGTGAAAATGATGAATAAAGGCCAGAAAGAGGCACTAATGCACCCAACAAAATCTCCTTGGTATAGGGGCAGATCTCAAAGCTTAATAAATACAAAACACAAGAGCATGTCCCATCTACACTTATCATAATATCATTAATATTGGCCATATATAGTAGGTGTGGTAAAATATTTGAAAAGGTGCAATAGATATCAACAACCACTTTTTATTTATGGCCATTGATATTTGCACCATGCCTTTTGTTTATTTCACCATAATTACTATATGTGACAAGTATTTATGATTTTATAGTAGGTTTTAACTATAGACAAACTATTACTAACGCTAAAATCTAGATTGACAAAGAAGCTGCAACTTCAGCTATGTTTTCCATCTCCAAATTACGCTCATAATCTATATTATAAAGTGTGGTGACATAAGTATCTCATGACATAATTCTCTATCAACATCACAAATTCTAATAAAGAGGGGGAAAAAGAGAGGAAAAGGCACCAAGCGTTTGTAGTGGGTGTGGTAAAATAGTCAAAAGGATGTGGTACATATATCAACCACATGTATGTATATGTATGTGCATGTGATGCTTGGATTGTGTGTAATTATTGGTTGTATCATATGTTCAACTAAATTATGACAATTCAAAATCCAAATAAGAAGTGTCCCCTTCTTATTTTACTTGAAAATGCATGCAAAGTTCTTCCAAGACATGTTCTTGTGTTTTTGCCATGACATTTTGAGATCTCCAAGCGTTTGCCTTAGTCTAAATTTAAACAAAAACATCTAGAATATCTATACTATCAATATATTCTAGATTTAAATACATATAGCATTTGTGTTGTATGTTTAAAATGTGCAAGAAACATATTTTCAAAAAATTGCATATTCTTTTTTTTACAAAATCTTGTACCGCAACCTATAACTCAACTTTGTTCACCTTACAATATTGCAACAATGGAACCCATTATTAACCATAGTGTATAAGCTAATATTTTTATTTGGTCACCAAAAATGTATAAACTTTCCTAAGCTCAAAATGTTTTGCACGGCATGGGAAACTGCTAGCATTAACTAGAGGAACTTGAATACTTAATGTGCAGCTGGGCAGTAGTGGAGTGAATGAAAAAAGTTGTAGGTAGCGATACTGCAAAAAAATTCAAACATGTTACATTTAATGATTCCTCTATTCTTAAAATGTCTTTTATACAAAAATGAGAATCTTAAATCTACTACTATTATAATTTGAAAGAGATAGAATTAGGACATCCAAAACATAATTTTGTGCAAAATTGAGATTAAAAGCTCTCAAAAAAAACGCCCCTGATTTCCATTGCTTTTACAGCTCATGACCACTCACTCCAAGATTGTATCTTAAAAATGAAGAAGTGCTATGATATTGCATACAATCCATACATGTCAATTAAATTGAAATTAAATCATTGTTATCTTGTAATTGTAGGATGAAGAATGATGTAAATGCATTCATGAGTCAACTTGAAATGTCATGTAATAAGACAACCCCTAAGCATCACAGTGGATGTTTTTTGGATCAAGATTCCAAAAATAGCCCAGTAATCAAACCTTATAATCTTTGCATCTGTACAATGGATCTTCACAAAAATTACAAATATGTACTTGTTGGGAAGTAGCCAACAAATTCCTACAATGAATTTTTCAATTATGGCTTACACTCCAAGTTATTTTCAAAACATTCTCCCAAACTTGTCTGGACTCCTATTTTGTTTTTGAAGATTTAGGAGTTAGGGAACAGTAATGGTTAAGTTCCTAAAATCCATTAAAAAGCTCCTCAAATTTTATGGTATAAAACTCATTAACCCCAACACCATAAATCATTCAAGGCATAACAATACAAAACCTTATGAAGAAATTTACTAAACACCACTTCAAAATTCATGCTATGAAATTTAGTATCCCTAGGAGGACAAGGGAATCTAGACTTAGAGATGGGGACACAATGATCCATTCCCTACTCAAACCCCTTCCACGCAATCAATACTCCACTAAATCTGAAATGTAAGATTACGTATTTTTAAAGCCCTGAGAATATATTGAGGATGTATATGTGATAGATTGATGGTGAACTTGTGATGATTTTAAAAGCATTTTTATCCTAATTTGATGCTTTTTTCAAACATTTTTTTATTAATACTTCTCCTAATTTGATGCATGTCAAATATTAATGCATTGTGTCCTTCTTTGTATCTACAAGAAGCTCGCTTGAGTTGAAAAAATTTCAAATTTGAAAAGTGGTTAAAAGCTAAATAAATTGTTGTTGAAACACTAAAAGTTGAGAACACCATATTTGTTAAGTTGGGAAAAAAGGTACATTTTGGGACTTTTGTAAGTTGTACATGATCATGTACAATTGAACTAGCAGCGTTTTTTTTTGTACACATGCCCTCACTTGAGAGGAGGAATTTGCAAGGGAAAAAATCTAGGTGGCTCAGACTAAATCTGATACCTTCAAATTTGGTTCTAGGTGACTATTTTGGATCAAGGTGAACTACAAAGTGGGACCACTTTTTTCCAATTTAAAAAATATGGTGTTTGAAAAATATAGCATACTTGATAGTGCAAAATTGCACTTGGCATGGATAAAAGGCATGGAGTTGGAATAGTCTACTCTTCAAATTTTTATGCATATTGTCCCCCCATTACAAGGGATTTGGATCCCCAAAGGGGTTGTGAGTATTTCTATTCCCGATGTTGGGAACCAGCCCCTGCTGGTTGTCAAAAAAATTAATTTAAAAAAAAATCAAAAAAAGTCTTAGAAAAAAATAAGAAAATATTTGAATTTTTTTTTGAATTTTTTTTTCAAGAAATAAAAAATAATAAAATAATACAAGCTGACGTGGTCGACATAGTGCTAGCTTGGCCTATGGCACACTGCTCATGTAGAAGGTGTTCCCAAAGCTCCCATGGATTTGGGGGAAGGGGCCTCTTTGGGGGTCCAAATCCCTTCTAAAGTTTATAGGCAATTAACCCCTAAAGGCCCAAACTACGTTTTTGGCAACATAATGATTTTGGGCAGCTCACTACAAATAGATTTTTCATTTCTTTTCCTTGAAATTTTCATACATGATGTATTCAAGGAGCAACTCCAAGGCTCAACAATTTTCATAACTTATGATTAGTTGGTTCAAAAGTTACTGCATGATACGTAGCTTTCTTCAAACTTTGGGCAACTTAGGCAACTTCTAAAAAACCATTTTTTTAAGAATTTTTTTTGTATTTTTTATTCTATATTTGTAGATGTATTGAATGCTTTGAATCATTTCATTTTGATCAATGAGATGAAAATTATGAGGAGTTTTTATTTGCAAGCAATTATGGATTCTCTACTCTAAAATTAAGTTTGAAGTCCTTTATTTTACTCCATTTTCAATATTTTGGAAAAAAAATAAAACCCTAGGATGTAAAGGGACTGTTGCAACCAGGCCTACTAATTTCTTTTTCTTTTTTTTATCTTTACATGCCAAGGACATGGGTTGTAGGTTAAATTTTTTGCAACCCACCTTGAATTTTAGTAATAGGAAGGTTGCAATACTTTCTCATTTAGTTAGTATTTTGTTTACAAGTTTTTTCTTGCCTAAGAACTTTTAGCTACATGCATGGCAACTTATTAGGTTATAAATGGCAACTTTTAACCCCTAAACGTCAAGTAGGACAAAAAACATCCTCCTACGTGTCCTTTGGCAAAAGATTTTGTGTCACAAAAAAAAGTTGTTTTTCATTTATTTTTTTTAGAAGAGATCATAAGCACATGGTCCATCATGGAAGGCTAAAAATTACCTCACCAAATGCATTCATATTTTTAGGTAACCCAAATTGTGATAAGATTCATAAACACAGTGTTAGGTCCCAAAATGCCCTTCTTGCAATTTTCATGAAGGCACCATACATTGTTGACTCCTGCAATTTTAAAAAATAATATTATAATTGCTGGGCCAAATGAACAGTGTGTAAAGTATTGTAGTCAGGCTGGTCATGGTGACTAGCTCGGCTTTAAGGGTTAAGTTTAGTTCATATATACTTCAATTATGTGGATTGGTGATGTCTAACATCAATCTTCAATAATTGTTTTATTTTGTTAATTATGATGCTAAACTTGGACATTTGCAAAGTGTACATTAACAATTTTGTCAAGAGACAGCTAAAAGACTATTTAGTACATTTGTACAAGCACTAAACCCTACCATGACATAATAAATACAAGCATTTGTTTGAAGGAGAGTAGGTGAATAAAAAGCACATTTACATTTTGCATTATAACTAGGTGGGAGGAAATCAAATATGATTAATGGCTACTCAAGTTGTCTTAATTTGAGGTTGGCAACACATCAAATCACACCTCACCTCAAAGGCAGTTTTGCATCTTGAGACTTTGACTACTTTTTAAATTTTCCTCTTTGTTTTTACAATACATTTTTAGCACAACCAAATTTGAGATAAAAATTTAGCAAGATTTATTAACCTGACTCACTTCTCCATATTCGTCTTTGGCGAATTAGTACACTTGGGTACATGGTGCTTATGAATTTATGCTTCACCGGCCTTCCTGCGTTGGTCACATGTGGATGCTTCCTCGTTGAGTGCATGCAAAATACTCCACCTCTAATCACAAAATTTGATAGGCTTATCCACATGGCAAGCCTACACATACTGGTATTTTTCTTAGATTTGCTGGAGCCGCCATTGCAAATTTGGGGCCTTGATTTACGCCAAACATTTGTACTATTTTCTGTCCCCTTCACTTCCCGTACGTGGTTTTTGGCTCCTATCTTTTGCGTGCCAAATGATTTTGACTTGGAATTTCAAAGTAATGTTTACTTCAAAGTTATAAATGTTCCATAATTTATTTATTTTTTAAAAATTATTTTACTATTTTTAAATAGCCCCCAAATAGGTGTCTACCTCAGCCATTTTGGGGGTTTTTAGTACTATTTTGGGTTCAAATAAACAAACCTCGTGCCAAAAATCAAGGAAGTTGTTTATCGTACAACATTACATGGATATATAGAAGGGTTTCACAAAATTCTAAATTCCATGCCATGCACGTTGTCTCAATGTGGGCATCTATTCTCCTTGCATTGGTGAAATAGAAAAAAATTCCTCTAGAAACCACTTGCATCGATTGAAGCTACTCAAAGAGATCAAAAATGGCCATTTTTTGTTTTATTTTTTTGAGTTTTTTGACTATTTTCTAAAAAGCAAAAAGGAAATTATCTTTTTGTTAGTAATTTTTGTCCCTCTATTTTTGTGCATAACTTATAGAACAATTTTTTTCTAGGTCTAAATTTTCACAAATATGCTATTTTAAGTGCTTTGCAAATTATTTATATTTTATTTTATTTATAAAAAAACTCAAAAGCTCATAGTACTACCTAGTACTACCAATTTTAAGGGTTTTTGAGACAAAATCATGAAATGTTTCTTGCAACTACCCTTAAATGCCATTCAACAACTACCGTGGCGGCAATGGCTGCCTCACTCCTTTTGGTTCTTCATGGCAAAGGCTGCCTCATTCACTTTGGTTCTTCATGGCAAAGGCTGTGCATCCACACCAAGTGCATTGCCATTTTGTGTGCAACAACCAAGTATAAATTTTGGGCACACACACTCCTTGTCCGTGTTCCAATCCGCCTTGCATTTTTTCCCTATTGTATTTCCTATTGCTCCGGCTCAATCTCTCATTTGGGTCCATTTTTTTTACAGGGGAGACTTATACTTCCGCGCGCAGGGTGGGAGATGCCTTGTCCTCCAACAACTATGGTTTAATTTTGCATTTGTTCATGTTTGCATGATCGTTGTCTGTTCCTACTGTTCCAGATGGCCCGGTCCAATTGTTGTCTGTTCCTACTATTCCGAGGCTGCTGGTTGCTATGTTGTTCCAATGTTAGGCTAGAGCGAGCTGAAGTTGTCGCTAGTGTTATGTTGGAGCTGATTTGAAGTTGTTTGAAGTTGTTGATGTTTCATTGTTGCTGTTCCAATATTGCAACAACGTGACCCTTTTTTCAGGTGAGAATTTCAAATACCTTCTTTTGAAGCTTAAATCCTAGTTCAATATTCTAATGGAATTAATAATTTTTCATCAGATCGCTACTTTACAATGCAAACTTTTACTTTAAGAGATGACAAAAGGGCTACCATAATTTGTATGCACCAACATGGAATCAAGTGTAAAGACATAGCATAATTATTGGGAATGCCTCAATCCACAATGTCTATTGTCTTAACAAAGTGGAAAACAACCAGATGTTTAGAAACAAAAAAAACCCATGTCAATGTCCCCTAAAACTATTTGCACGTGCACAACGTGATTTGGGTCAAGCAATCTATCATAACCGCCAACAAACTCTTGCCATGCTTGCAAAGAAGTTTCAAATTCATCGTAATACTATATGTAAACACATCTGTAGATTGGGTTTTGGAAATAGAATTGCACGTAAGAAACCTTATCTGGACATAGTCCAACAAACAAAAAGATTAGATTTTGCTTGAAAATATCATCGCTGGGTAGTAGAAAATTGGAAAAGAGTAATTTGGACATACGAGTCTTCATTTGAGCTAGGAAAAACTTCTCGCCAAATTTGAGTAAGGTGAAAAGCTCATGAGGCATATGCATTCCATTGTCTTGCGCCTACCTTTAAGTCTAGTAGATCATCAGTCATGGTTTGAGGAGCATTTAGTGGCTTCGACAAAAGTCCTATAGTTATAATGCCAGAAGGAAAAAGAACAGTAACAGGTTTTGTTTGCAACTTGTATGAAGGCATAAGGTAGGAGCACCCATAAGCATCAATCTAAGGGTTTTGAACATGATGAGTATTAATAAACAGTTAGCAAATTATAGGATCCTATTAGGAACAGAAAAATAATGAGTTTGCAATTTTGAATGTATTATTTGGAGACTGTGAGAATAAGTTCTAAATTTTTAAAGAGCAAACTGCCATTGTACCCATAACCACTATCAAGATTTCATGTTCACATGTTGTACATTCTTGTCATTACATCTATTTACTTCCAAAGATTTTCCAAGATTTTAGAGCTGACGGTTATGGGGACAGCATTGCTTATGGGTGCTCCTACCTTAGTGAGTGTCTTCTACTTTATGCATGACCATATCCAACAACTCACGCTTATGGAAGATGGTGCTCCATTCCATTGTGGCAAGTGTCCAGATGAATGGAGAAAAGCTCATGGTATAAAAAAGCTAGTTTGGCCTGCTTACTCACAAGATCTAAATCCCATTGAGAACTTGTGGAAGATACTAAAGGATTTGCTACGCCATTACCACCGGCCAAAGAACAAGCAAGAAATGATACACTTCATTCAAAGAGTATGGGATAAGGTATCCATGGAGCAATTACAAAAATTTATTGTAAGTATCCCCAATCGAATCCAAGCAGTGATTTTGGCAAGAGGTGGACGTACTAGGTGATAGGTAATATATAGCAAATAGCCAAACTCTTTTATCATTTGTAAAATTTCATAATTTTATTTATCAAATCATGTGGTACCTTTGTATATATTTCCAACACAATTTGTAGTTTCAGAATTAGACAATTTTTGAGGAAGTTATGCCTTCTTGAAGTTCTTGAAATTTTACCTGAATATCCTACAAAAAATTCATTACGACCCTGTACCCAACTATACATAAAGTTGGTGAATTTGATTGGCATGGTGTAATGATACACACCATTGCCTTGGGTACAAAAATGAGGTGAGCACTCACTAGAAAATGCTTATACTAGCCTTTTAGCCCTAAAAGGTGCAATAAGAGACTTACTTTGTTGTTTAGATGCATCGCTAGATAGAAAATCCATTCCTCACTCAAACCCCTCCTGTGCAATCAATTTTTCATCAAATCTAAAACCAGTTATATATTTTAGAAGCCTAGAATGGGGGAAGAAAGTGCATTATATTTTGAAGAATAGACTATTCCTAATCCATGTTTTTTTAACCCATTTCAAGTGAAATTTTACATTATCAAATGTGTTATAATCATAAACTTTTAGTCTTCCACAAACATTTTTGTAGCTTTGAACCACCATTTAGAACTTGAAAATGCCTCAACTTAGGTGAGTCTCTTGTAGATTGAGAATGTATTGGTGATAGATTGATGAACTTGTAGTGATTTTAAGAGCATTTTAATCACAATTAGATGTTTTTTTCAAAGGGTTTATATGAACACTTCTAATTTGTATTCATTGTAAATTTTAATGCATTATGTTCTATTTTTTGAGCTTTCAAGATATGTAATTATTAATTTTAAATTTATTGAAGTGTTCATAGTGTGGGAGAGGTTTGAGTGAAGAATGGATTGTTTTATCTCCTAGTGCAACTTTATTTGTTCTCAATAGGGTTTTCACATTACTATGCACTTGCACCTCTTTTTTGTACACTAAGGGGCAATTCACACTAAGTCCCTTGTCCCATCTTTGCAAGTCCTACTTCAATATGAGATCCCAATTTTGTTGAGTTATTGAGGGCAAATAGGAGTACCAAAGAAAATCATGAATGTTTTATGTAAAAAATTTGGTGGGACTTGGACTGAAAGTTGGGTTTTGCAAATGATTGATCCAACCCTCAAGTGAAATCCTACTTTCATTAGCACTAAAATTTTCAAAAGTGCTACCATGTAAGAAAAATGCAATGAATTGGGGTGTAGGACTTGGGTGTAGTGTGAAATGCCAAGTCCCAACTTCTAACTTTACACCAATTAAATTCTTAAATTCCAATGAGATATGAGACATGAGATATAGTGTGAACCACGGTGTTTTATTTTTTTGTTACACCACTTGCATGCCCTCCTAGGAATGGAGAGTTTTGGGAGGGACATAGGTGCATTGGCTAAATTTCTAACATGGAGGCCTCATGAGGCCCAAAAAAAGCACTTGTGTGAACATCCCCAAAGCCTTCTTTACAAGAAAAAGTGACACTAAGAAACTTACACACATGCACTCAACAATTAACCTAGAGTGCTAATGTGCAAAATGTGGTCAATGAATAATTTGGCTTGTATTATAGGATTTCCATGAACAAATTGAATTCGTCCAAAATACCATATTAGGAAAATTGGAAAAAAGAGTACATTATGGACTTTCACTATTTCGTTAGTATGTAGAATTCAGCGTATTACAAAAAAGAAGCATGCAATTTCTTGTACAATATTGAAGTCTTAGTGATTGCCTCTAAGAATTTCAAATAATTTTCAACTTTGAGCTATAGCTATTCTTACATTTATTGTATATAAGATTAAGGTGGAATACAAAATGGTGCCTCCATTTTTCCCAATTTACCTAATATAATGTTGCAAGTATGTTTAGAGAGCAAACTTTTGTCTATATTCCAATCATATGACTAGTTTGATTATTGGATGCTTCTTGGTTTTGTGCAAGTATCTTAAATCAATTCAACAAAAGGAAAAGAAAATACTCGCAGTTAATTTATAAATAGGAAAAACAAAATATAATATAATAATGAGACACTTAAATACTTTAGAAATATAGCACATTGTAAAAAAACTCCCAAAATTTTAACAAATTTGGAGAATCTTTGTAACACCATGTCTGTGGGTACTTAAATTTGAGAGAAAAGATTAAGGTTTGATTGTATCAATTTGTTAACCGAAACAAATTCATGAATGTAGGATATGCACTTTATTATTCCTAAGTATGATTTCTTTATGTTAACATCAACATGTGATTTCCAGAAAAATCATGTTTTTTCATAATTCGAGTTATAAATTACAACTGCCACTGATTATAATCATCATTTTCTTGAAATCGTAAAATCATCATTCATGAAGTTTTCATACGCCATATGTCATTTCCATAAATATGTTGTCTACCATGCACGCACATTCGTATATGTATAAATATATAACACCACTACACAAAATACATTTGCAGCATTCGCCTCCTTACTGTGTGTTGAATTGAATAAAATGGCAAAACCAAACCTTCTTGGATTCTTTTTGCTTATCAACATTTTAATTAAGCCAGATTAAGAATTAAAAAGTTTGAAATATTACGTATATACATACATATCTAGATGGAGCTTTTGTATGATTACATCAATCGTTCCCCTACAACCTCAATAGGAAATTTAATATTTCCTTGTCCTCAAGGGGAAAGTAAGAAATATGTGTAGAAGGTGGGATGAGTTAATACTTTCGTAGGCTACTCAGAAAATGTCAATAAGTGTCATTGGATTCCCAAGGTCAGAATGGATTTAGGCACCCCGTTCCAACTTCAAAATATCAAAAAGTTTGAAAAACGGGTTAGGTGCAACTTCTTATTTTTCAAGGAAAATTGAAGGACAATCTCCCAGCCCTGTGCATAATCTCTCTGTGATTAATTATAAGTTCGAGGTGCTGATCACGACATAGTAAAAACCAAAAATCCAAGCCCATCTCCAAAGAGAGTGCATTACAGATGCAACGACAGAATGTGGAGCAGCTCAAATCCAACCAAACATGACAGAAGCAGACGGATTACATCTTAACAATTTAGTGAAATGACCAGACTACGGCTTGCAACTTTACTAAGCATGCGAGGAAAATGAATAACCATATTCAAATACTTCAAGCCGCTGAAAATTGTCACAACACGACAAGAAAATGTTTATACACATAGTGCAAGTGTTGCCAAGGAACCGCTTGACCTTCAAAACTTGTCAGTAAATTACTGGCAGACAAAAAGTCACAGAAGCTATGAGGCTTGACAGCACAACCTTTCGGTGATACCTGAAAAGTTCGTCAAGTTTCTGAGCTTCATCGAGTAAATGATCGCAATTCAAAGGCTGGTCCGACCTGCTCTACTGCAGTAAGGCCTGGAGGCCAAGCGGTTGGCTCTTCCGCCAACTGGAGAAGTTGGCTCTCGAAGACGGCCGAGGGGTGTCAGGTCTGGACATGGGACGACCAGCGGGTGTTGGCCACTTCGAGCTGGAAGTGGCCGTCCCAGGAGTGCTCAATCCATCGTATAATTCTTGGTGAAGACGACTAATGGATGACCGTCCAATGGGTGTGCTACCAACGTAAAGGAAACGGTCGGAGTACGGGTTCAATAAGCTGTCACTGAAATCGGTTGCAGTGTCCACCACAAGACCCTGTCAGCCACCAAAAATAATTAGAACTACCTTTCCTATCAACATTACATCAAATTCGTGATTGAACTCCCAAAGAAAAGAGCTTGTCGACACATGAAGATAAGGTAACCGTCCCCATACCCGAGCGATTAAGGGTTTAGGGTACTTCAAGGTCTTGGAAAATCCAGGAAAAAAATCCATAAGGTTAGCCTTTCAACAAGCTATCATGGAGCGTAATTTTTGTGGAATACAATATTGTAGAATATTTTATATTGAAGGGTAAAGTTGCAGCTCATAGGGTCCCTATTAGGGACTCTAGATTATCCTTGAAACTACTTGGATGTGTTCCTATACATGTACTTGACAGTTCCAATCCCAACCCTCCCAAACTAGCTCCTGAGCTAACATGTGGCAAGATTTGCTTGTGTAAGTGACATTCACCACTCCACTTGGGTTCAAGAGTGTGTGGAGAACACCCCAAATGTAGAGTGCGGCATTGGGAACCGCTCAAGTATGGGATGGTTACCTTACTCGTTAAGACTCATCGCTACTTTTTCAACGAAACAACATCAGCACCCCAATTCTGAATCAGTTGATGACAAGGGCAACTCCTTTTGAATGATAACTCTCTTGATATCCAACATATGGAGAATCTAATAATATAATTAATCAATAATCGCTTCAACATTCGAACACTACTGGCGGGAACCCTTTTGCTTTAGACCACTGATGGATAGAATTCCTCTCGTGTGTTAAATATTCAACAAAATTTATAAAGACGTGTGAACATGCACATGGAGCTGACACATGGATTTCTCATCTTCAGAAACCTCGTCAAGAGATGCAAGATAGAACATTACCTCGGCCAAAGCCTTGATTTTGAGAGTCGTATCATCTGTCAAGATAGAAACTCGGCCAAAGCCCATTGTTTGTAGCAATAGCGCATACTCAAGAACATGATCGTGGAGAGTGGGATGCATTATGTCACTTTCGCTAACATATGAGGGAAGTCCACTGCATGACGAAAACACGAAAAGTAAATCCCAAGTAACTTTCTAAGAAGACCGTTCTGAAATCGTCATTTCAAAGCAAGCTCGTCGATAAGCTAAACAACAGTTATGGAGTATTGGAAATCAACATTATAAATTGGGACATGGATTGCGTTCCTACTTTGGCCTAACAAGAGATATTTCACAGTTTTTTAGCTTCGAATATCAAAGCGAGAGATATACCTGTAAAGGGAAGGTGATACAGAAGGAGTCATGGCCACCTGCACATTATTTCCAGAGCTTTGAACATGGATCCAGGAAGGCTTCTTCAACATGCAGGCTTCAATCCATTGTAGAGCAGAACATGCACGAGCCTTTCGATCGTCTTGTTTCCGGAGATAGTCCAGCTCCCTCAAAACTGCACCACAGTTGCAGAAAGGTTACGTGGGTTCAAGTGGATCATATCAATGCAGATCTGCACAACATCCGCCTCCACGATCTTCGTGACCAATTACAATAATTCCTTCCTACTCCTTTTTTGCGTTTGCCAGTAGAGAAGAGGAGTAATTGTGAACTTGCAAACTGAACAACATTAGAAAGAAATGAAATACGACACCAGAAAAAGAAAATCCGTGTGGACATCGCTGTCAGTTTTGCTGTAAAATCGCATTCTGCTTATTCTTGCCAATAAAAATAGACGCTACTAGTAACTTAGTCAATGTTCCAATCGGTGGTTGAACAAAGAGGAAACATCCGATTCAGTGACATCTGAGCAAAGAGCCGCAGCATTCCACCAGAAAGATACAGAGACCCATCATACTACATAGCATTGCCAACAATGGCTAGTTTGGAATACGAACTTCAGGAAGTCAAAAGGTTTTACCAGTGTTTGGGATGACAAGACGAGTCTCGCGGATTCCTTCAAGCAGCTTGAGAGCCTCCAGAGACTCTACTTTCAAAAGACAATTCGTATCTATAACCATTTGCCATTGCTGTCTTGCCTCTGCTTGAAACCTCGCCTGCCAGTAGGGACATGATCAGTTAAAATCACAAAAGGGCTGCTGTAGCACAAAGTGGATTACAAAAGTCTCACTGTTGGATCCAAAACCTCAATACCTAGAGAATTATTTTGCATTGAGCGATTTCAATGGCACTGAAATTTTAAAACCTGACCGAAAAAATAACAATTTAACATGCTTCAAAAACGAGATAAACACAGGTGCAAGTTGACTATCAAGCGTGGAATAATAGAGAACCCACCCTAATCAGTTCTTGAGAAGCGGAGGGAGTAGTAAAAATGTCAGGACTCTGGGACATCGAAGGAGATGGCGCACTATACAGTGTTTGAAGGGGCTCCCGTAACCAATTTCTCGGTGTTTGCGATTTCCAGGTCATATTACCTGGTCCAGGGACGAATCTCTCATGCACAGGCACATTCTCCTTGTCTGAATCGTGATGCTCACTTGAATCATCAGGACCGTATAACAACGCAGATTGCCTTTCTAGGGCAGCCTCGATAGTCTCCTCTTCGTCATAGTGAGTAATTGCTGAATCTGAAAGCTTTTCTTTGACATATTCTGACGTAGGATCACTCTCATCTTCAATCGACAAGACCTGAGCATTGATGGACCCTGTTTGCTGGAGAGACCATATCGGAGATGCCAATTCCTCTTGTACTGATGTGGTGGTAGAAATCTGGACCGGCGTGACGCTGTTTGACGTTGCCACGGTTTTGGAGGGTGTGTATTTTTCAGGTGTTTGAAAAGGAGCTGTGCCCATGCGTATGTTCAGTTCCGACGGCGGAACAGGGGCGAAAGCCAGGCGACGACTAGGAGTTCCATGAAGACGCTCTCCATCACCTCTGAGAGAAGGCCTCCTTGCTGTGGAAGGGTCGTTAGCAGCTACAGGAGTTCTCTTGGCCTGCTTCTGAATGCTGGATCTATTTTCCTGCCATACAAATTTCAAAGCACCAGACAATCAAAAGGCTAAAAAGTAAACACCAAAACATATCATGTCTGCGTGCCCGTGATCATTCTTGAAGAACGGTAACATTAAATTATTTTGAGGATCTGCACTCATTTTCATGCTCACGATTTCTGAACTGAGAATTTCGACTGTTCGTTGTAACCGATGTGGAGAGCTAGTGCATGTGTGGCATACAAACATTTTGAACGCAAACATATATTACACAAGCGAGGACGACTGCTTACATTGTCCTCGGAGCTATCATCAGCAAAATTGTCGTATGGCTTCACTGACTGGGAAGGTGATGATCGAATCTCCTGTACCGCAGGTCATATTAAAATCAGAATCTTTGACTGATTTTAGACGTATTGATGACGAATAGATGTAATGGATAAGTAAAACCACTACTAGATTGTCATACTTAAAAATTCCAAGCCCGCAACTGCTTACAAGAAGCGCTCAACACAACGACATCATACAACGTACGTATAAAAGAAATTCAGAAATTTAGGTGAATAACTACCAGCACTTTCACGGACGCGCCCTTTCTATGCTTCCGTCCCTTCCATCGCCCACTTGCCTTACCAACCTGTAGCAGATATGATATGGTGAGTAAAACAGAAAATCCCTATATACACAATTCAATCTCAAATCCTCTCACCACCTGCCATTTACGATTACAGCCGAGAATTGAAGGGAAGCCGCAACCAAGTCACCTCCAGACATCATAGCTCTACTGATGATCCCTCAAGATTCCAAGTCAGCTAATGACACATAAGCAAATTCATGCTAATCAATCAAAAACAAAGGTGTGAGACATATATAAGTGCGTTACAAACTCATAACTCACCTGGTTAGGCTTGGAGGTGGACTTCGAACCACTACCATTAGGTTGCTCAGGCACTCGGTCCGCAGTCATTTGGAAGGGGTCTACTGATACCACGGGACCCTCTTGTGAGATTTCCTCCATACTTTCACGAGCTTGAGTCACGCTGACTTCGCCCCGTTGAGTTGTGCCATGGTCTTCCACCATGCTACAATGTACAACGTCCAGGTTGCTGGTTTCCGCATTTAAACCAAGATCTGCAATTGCAATTCGAGTATCTCAGACTTAGATCAACATCCTTCCAATCAACACTTCTGTGAAACATACACAATTTCAAAAACTACACGGAGCTGGAGATGTTCAACTTGAAAGTGACAAGAAGTAGGAGTTCAGCCTGGGACATAACTTCATTCATTATCACAGGTTCGAAGTACTTAGTATGCACACAGAATGGTACAGTGACGTTCAAATAGTGTAACAATAAGGTTACTTGCAAATTACAATCAACTCTCTCTAATTGCACTACCTCGGCTGGTGACTTGGCTCCTTGCACACATGAAATTAGTGCTGTTGTGTGCACAACATGATAGATTTTCAGGATAAGAAATTGCAATTCAGCATGTGCAACTAGGGAGGGCTGAGTAGAGAACATTAGTAAGTATAATTGTCGAAGAAATTAGAAAATCACGAAACACATACATGGCCACTTGGGACTTCAGTTCATAGAGTTTAGGATTGACATCTTGATTACCTAGTTCGTCACCCATTGGTTCAGATTCCACACCGTCCCCAACTCCACGAGCTGCTGATGGGGTCGGGTCATCTGTCTCGTGCGGTGCATCGGTATCTTGCATAACTTCGATGGATGTACACTCTGCCTGGAGATCATAGGTTAAACTTGCACGGCAGCCAGCTGATCGTTTCCTGCAAAAAACGGTAGCTTTATTGAAACAACAGCACGGTAAAAATTTCAGAGCTGCAGCAAACAGCTGCCTCAAATGTATGGGAATTAGCAATCAAAACAGTTCATCTTCTAAAAGTAAAACTCTGCAACCGCGAATGAATTAGAAACAAAGAAACCTGGCAATGACTAGAAAATTCAACGAACGCTCAGTAACAACTAAAAATCCAAGCAGCCAAGTCAGTTTTGTACCATTGAGAACTCATTCCAAGACCCTACCCCTGTTACAATTCAAGACCACCAGGAAATAATGACAAATCGACCAAATGGAAATGAAAATTCAAGCAGCAGCAAGTCTGGCGAAAACGAGGAACATCTTTGGTACACGTCACGAGGCTCTACAACAACGAGCATTGTGCTATTCTGTCGGCTGATCTAAACTAAGGATGATGCAATGCGGAGTGTGGAAATTGCCACTCTAAGCTTAACAGCGCTCACTTAAGAGGTACTTCAAACACTAAAGTGCTCTCAAACACAGCGAAATCAGAACTGGAGAGAGCAGTAAGCAAGATACGAGAAAGGCTAATGTGAAGGTATACATTCTCTCTGATCTACAACGTTAGTGAAAGAGGCTCGCAGCTACAAACGCCAGAGCATGAATACGCCTTCGTCTGCAAGCCTACTGGAAGATTGTCTAATTTTAGAACAGAGTTAACCGACAAGCAAACTAGAACCAGAACAATACATTGCACACGATGGCTCAAATCTCCGTCTAAGTTAGCAATGGTTACACAACTTTGATCGCCGTTTCTCTATTGAATACATCACGCAAGAGAGGCTCCAGTTTCAACATTAGAAACCAAATTTCTCGACTCACAAAACATTGCACACAATGACTCTAATCTCCGTCTAGCAATGGTTACACAGCTTTGATTGCCGTTTCTATTGAACGCATCACGCAAGAGAGGCTCCAGTTTCAACATTAGAAACCAAATCTCTCGACTCACAACAGAGTTCATACGAAAACAAGAACGACGGCACCACAGCTGACACAGTCGTAACTTAGCTCCGAAATCCACCGCACCGCACCAAGCTCCCTCCCTCCAGCTCACTGTCTCTCTCTCCCACAGTCCGGGAAGCAAATTCTCCCGGGAGATCAACACACATTTGCACCTCTCCTCTCGCCGTTCCCCCCAAAAATACAAAAACCTCCTCCAACTCCAACGAGAAATTGCAAACCACATTCGCCTACCAATGGACGATTCTCCATCCACAACTTCATTCCATTCCCCAAGGAGTCAAGGACGCGCCATTAACTTAACGCCATTCCGGTATCTCCAGCAAAACGTAACTGTCGTCGTAACTCTTCAAGCAAGGTAAGCTTAAGTTTAAACTTTGAACTACGACCAAAACCTTCTAGTGACTACTAAGCTTAAAACTGTGGTTAACGGATGATGACGGAAAAAGAGTTGGAAAATTTCTGTGAGTGAGGAACTGGTTGGAGGAATGCGAAATTTGGAAAGGATGGAAGAAGAAAAAATGATTTGCCGCCAAGAGGTGAGGAATCTAGCGAAACCCTAATCAGAATGTGCAAAAAGCTGCCAGGACGGGAGGGAGTTCATTTGTCGCTAGACGGAGGCGACAGAGCCCTCATGCTGACGCCTTCGAAAAGGGCGGGATTTCCAGATCCGTAAAATTTGAAATATCGGGACCTGGACGCCTCCTTCGAATCTGCGCCTCCGTTTTGGGCTTTTGGCTGCCAAAGTTGGGGAGTTACTCGTACACCTCTATACTATCACCATCCCCTGTGGTCAAGTCCCCACTCCCAGTGCATTGTGCTTGGGCACCAACTTTTAAGCGACGGATGTATACTCAACTCAAGTACCTATGACATTGCTTAGAGGGGAATTATAAAAGGGAATTGATGTAGGCACATCCGGGGATTGTTATATGCACACCCGGGGGTGTAAATTTTAAATGTTTGCCATCAACAAGTTGAATTTGGAAATTTGGAATTCACTTATGGATTTAGAGATCTTGATTTTGTCTATAACTTTAAAGGAGGACATTATTGAACAGCACCCAATGAAAAAACTTATCGAGAGGTAAATTATTACTTTTTCCCTTGTTTGTGGAAAAAATTAAGCTTTTTCACTAGGCATTGTTCAATTGTGTCCTCCTTTGAAGTTCTAAACTAAATCAAGATCTCTAAATCCAAGTGTGAATTCAAAATTTTCAAATTCAGCTTGTTGGGGTAAATATCTAAATTATACTCTTCTAAGTGTGCATAAAATAATCCTCAAGTGTGCCTAGTTATATCAATTCCCTAATAAAACTGCACATGCATTGATAATTGCTTTTAAAGCATTTTCAGATGAAACTATGAATGTGTTCTTTCATTGTTTGACATTTTCTTCTCAATTTATGAGTTTTACTTTAGATAGTTTGTAAAACAACAAAATATTTTAATTGTGGGAGGCGCACCCAATGGACAAGATATAATGGGCAAAAAGTAAGCAAGGGTAGAATTAATAGCAATGGCAGCAACAAACCTTGTGTAATAAATAAAATAGTTTATGAAAAATATGATATGATTCAAGGGTCAAACCAAGCTTAATCATGATTAAGACCTTAAAATTCACATTTAAGTTAGAAGCACCACCAAATAAAATGTTGATTTGTCCCTTCTTGTCCTTTTCTTCCACATATCTACGGATTCTCATTCTCAACATCAATATGTTGCAAATAAGAGGATTTTTTTTACTATCAATAGTTTATTTGGAGCTTTATCAAATTAATTTAACAACCACTCAATTGGGCACATAATTGCATGAGCTTTTCAAACATTCTGGGCATATCCTTTATTTTTATCTTTATTTATAAAATACAACTATTTGAAAATTTGTCCTAAAAATAATCATTTTAAAAATAATAATTTTAAGTAAAATAATGTAGATATACATATACGCATCCAAAAAAATTGAGTGGAATCAATTTAATTGCATTTTACATCAATGTTTTTTTATTGTTGTTCATGGCATATCACTAGACATAGTTATAAAATCTACATGACTTTCCAAGTTTATTGAATGGAAAATATAAAAAATTGAGGTAATTGCACATGAAGAAGTTATCAAATACACAAAGTTTTTCTTCCATAAGTTGCTCTAGAATATTCTTGAGTAAATAGAGGTAGCATGTGAAGATTCTTTGATAGTAGCAATTAAAGAAGTCAAGTCTAAGGGATCCAAATTTCAACAATTAGCTTCAAGATCTTGTAATTTAGCTTACTAGGTTCTAATATATTTTCAAACAAATATTTTTCTTTCTATTTGATGTGGTTGTAACTTAAATTGAAACACAAGTCTCTCTCAAACATATTGACAATAGAGAAGAGAACTTGCATGCAACTAGAAAGTGCCATACTACCATAGTGTCCATTTAGATTATGGTACACTTAAAGCATTTTGTATTACACAAGGAAAACATGTCACTTTGGAGCTAGTATTTTGTATTCAATCAAAATCCCTAAATATTACAACCACAAGATCAAATTTCAAATATTAATTTGGTTTTGGATATCATGCATCTTTCAACATTTCTTGAAAGAGGCCATGTTTCTTTAAAAAACATAATATGTTTTAACATGATATTCATTAACTTGGGAAATAGTTTTTCCCAAAACAGATTCTAGAGATATTGAATTTTACATTTGTAAGAATATTTTGATGATTTAAAGTGAGGTTTTAGATAATTCCTTCAAGATCTTTCATCAGTGATGTAAGATCTTGAAGAAATAATAAGAAAGTTCACTCTATATCACCAAAAAGCTCTCAAAAGTGAAAATTCAGAAGTCCCAAAATTAATGTTTTTTTCCCAGATTAACAAATATTGTTTGTTTTTGTATGATCTCCACATGTTTTTATATGCCATTTAATCATTCTAAGCTTTTTCTCAAAAGATTTTTCTCAAAAGATTAAGATAAAATGTTTTTACTTTTGAACATTTCCCATCACCAAAAAATTCATGTCAACTACTTTGTACCATATGTTTTTAAACTTATGCATAAAATGCAAATTACTACAAAATAAAGCGTCACCTTGAAAATCATTATAAAACATTACATTCATGTTGGAATATGATAAAGTAGCAAATGTCTATGCTTTGACAATTGTCATATATATTTAGTACTTGCGATCAATGTTTTTTTATAATTTTGCCAAGGTAGAGCAACTTGCACCCTAAGAAGCGTGTAGGTAAGGAAGAATTGGCTAATATTGGAAGGAAAGCATGACATGTGCACGCTCATCCAATAAGTTTGCTAATGTAGGTTACTTTCATCCAAAAGCTAACAAACCACATGTTTGCTCAAGGAGGCATTTGACAATTTCATCCACTTTTTGAGCCTAATTTCTTAGTGTAGTGATAGCCACAAAGATTTTAAGGTGAGATTTAGGCAAAATTTTGTCAATAAAAACAACATGACTTGCAATCGCAACTCACAATAGCATACTAAATTTAGGATTTATTCAATAGTTATTTAGCTGGTTCAAGACAAATCATAATAAACTTTGAGTAACTAAGCAAAGTTACTTTCACTTGACACAATAACTAAAATTATATACAATTCATGTATGGAAGAAATATTACTTAATGATTGATCTCCAAGAAACAAAGAATTTGAAGCTTGGCTAAGCTAAGAACTTTTTACCTTGACTCATTAGGAAAAGTATGGGGCCTGAAGAAGGCCTTTAAAAACAAATCTAGCCCTCCATTCTTTTGGTTCCCAATGTGGGGAACCAACCCTTGCTAATGGCCGGAAAAATCTAATTAAAAAAATCCAAAAAATCAAAAAAAAAAAGTTTTAGAAAAAAATAAGAAACTTTTTTAATTTTTTTTATTGTTGTTTAATACAAAATTTTAAAAAATTCAAAAAAGCTAACGTGGCATCAATGATGCCACGTTAACCTGCGCACGATTTTATTGGACACTGGGTTCCCATGGCTAAGGACCCCCAAATTCAGGACCTTATTGGACCCCATATTTTTCCTAATGGTTACTAAAATTTAATCTTAGTGTGGATTTTTCGTTGGGCTTGGCAAGTCATATGCTCAAAATTACCTAAGTAGCAGCTTTTCACTAGTTGAATCACGCGTGTGTCGTTTTAAAGTTGCAATAATATATAATTACACCAATGCGTGACAAGCTTTATTGAATCACAAATCTCGAAGCACCATAGCATTACACAGCAGTAGTTATCTTCCACTGCGCAAATATAGAAAAAATGCTTCACATGAATGTCAACATAATCAGTCAAAACCTCACGTCCTTTACCAAGAGAACAATCAAGTCAGACCACCTTCCACAAGGATGTAGCTTTTGCTTGTAGCATCAAAGCATCGAAATCATCTTAACTTCATTTCTAAGAACCGTTACAGAACATTCTCCACCACATTTTACGAACAAACCTAGTAACACTCCTTTATGCTTGAAAAATGCGAACTCAAACAATCAAAGGTTTTAAGTTTTTTCGATAAAACAAAGCGTTCTTCTATGTTGCATTGGCGGTTGAGAGGAGAGCTAGCTAGACTACAATAGTTCTCTCAATTGGGGTTCATGAAAGTAACTTTAACCCATTAATCCCAGAGCGCCCCATAGGCGATTATATCGCCTTTGGTTTTTGAAAAATATCTATGTTTGTCTCTTATTTCCTTCTTAATGGTATAGTCAAAGGACTTGTACTTTTTCATATACCTCAAGGCATGTGTCTACTACCACTCAAAAAAAATTCAAACTATTTGACTATACTTAAGTAATATTTTTATTGAATTAAGTACAAAAGGGTATGGATTTGAGTGAATATGGCCTGGGCCCTTAAGGTTAAGGACCAGTCAACCACTTTGTGGTTGATCTAGCCCCTTTTCCATATTGAGGAAGAGAATGGCAATGAATATGGTGATTAGCCAAAGGGGACGTGTTTGGGGAATTGGGAAGTGAAGAGTTTAGGACAATAACCAAGCCAATCTAAGGTGGCATGTGGCCAGAGGATTGAAAACACTAAAAGAGTACCGGCTGAAAATACACCAATGAATGCAAAAAGATGGCCATAATAACTAAAGAGTGAACATAATTCATGATGCATAACACTAAACCCTGCACAAGACTTCCATATGTATGGGCAGATTTATGGTAGACATTTGTATTCAATAGTTTAAAAATTTCCTCCAAATGGCCATACAAAGGATTGCCCACCCCCAAAATTGATCATGATTGTTAAAGGATTAACCCCTAAGCGTCTTGCTAAGAAAATTTAGCATACCTCCAATGTGGAACCTTTAGCACATTCCCTCAATTTTTAGAAAGTTGAACAAGTATTCACACAATCCAAACCAGTTATTCTATACCCAACTATAAATCAAAAGTTTAGGCTAGTTTGATTTCAAATCCAAGTAAATCTGCAAAATCCCCATTGCTAAGAATCTCATACTTGTTAATTTGGATAGCACTTTGCAATATGGATTTTGGACTTTGATGTGATTTTTTCCCAAAAAAAACTACCTTATTGTTGATTCCATGAGACCGTGTCTAGCTATACTTGATGAAAAAAAAAAAAAAAACTCCTCAAATGGAAAAAAACTCCAAAACTTGTGGTCATTCAAAGTAAGTGCATCTAGCTGGCTCACTACTTTAGAGCTACAAAAACCTTGCCCAATTAAGAGAAAAAAAAGTGACTCATCACCAACCTTCTCCCTATACATGGAAGTGTCGGCTTCCAACCCATCCCATTCAAAATTCCTCCATCCACAATGCAATGTTCAATGCCTATATACACTCCTACTAATAGTTTCAATATTAAAAATAGTAAAATTCAAAAGTTTGGGTGCAAAATCTAGAGGCTTCAAGGAACAACAAGCCAATTCAAAAGTTTTGTTGGATTTTTAGCTCCACTTGGACATGAGTGGTAGACCAAAACTTGAGAACGCAATGCCTTTTTTTTATACTTTTACACCTCCAAGAACCCCATTTGGTCATATTGGGCTCTTTGGTCCTTTAGGGGTTAAGGTCAAGCGTTTGGTATCAAATGTGTATCAGTCACTTTTGATTGCTTCTTTCTTGTTTGTACCAATCACCACTAAGGGCTATTCGCACCACCCTTTCCACATAGAAGTGCCATATACAATGTTTAGTGTCTTTGATTTTGGAATCTTCCACCCACAACCAGTCTTGCTATTACAAAACTACACAAGTCTCATCCTCTCACATGGAAGGAGGCTCATAGAATCTTAGAGCATCTACATCATTACAGGTTCAAGGTTTGACACATGTAATATTTGGATGATAAATGCTCATGACCCCTCAAAAATTTCTCTTGAGACTCAAATTGAGCATGTGAAGCAATGACCCTTGAAATTACTCTTGATCTTATGTTCAATGAGTTTTATTGTTTGCTCCACTTGATGATTGGTCAATTGACAATTTGTGTAGCAATCTTGAAAAGCAAGGGTGGAGGGACTAGAAATTTCAAGGCTCTTCAAAAGTAGATATAACCACTCAACACTTCAATGATTGCATATAAGGGGCAATTCACACTACATCCCATGTACCATCTTTGTGAGGCTCTTTGCAACATCTTATCCCAACTTAGTCAGGTTATTAAAAACAAAAAGCAGTTCTAAAGAAGTCATGAATATTGTATGCAAATATATTGATGGAATTTGGATTGAGAGAGTTGGATCTAGCAAAATGGTCAACCCAAACCTTGACTGAAGTCCCACCTTCTTTGGCACCAAAACTTCTCAAAGTGCTGCCATGTAAGCAACTGGGACATGAAACATGGGACATAGTGTGAAATGCCAAGTCCCAAGTTTTAACTTTACACCAATCAGATTCTCAATTTTTAGTAGGACTTCATACATAGTGTGAACCACCCACAATGATGCTCTTAGGGCATCTCCACTAGTGGCTCAAACATGCTCAAACTGGATGAAAAGTGTTGAGGCCCCTCTCAAAACCCTCTCAAGACACTTTGTCCTCCCTTGTATAGCAAGGGCCCTTCAAGACACTAACTTATTCATCGTAAGAGCATCTCCATTGGTGGGCTCTGGCCGCTCAAATAGCAAGTCAAATTGTTATTGTTCACAAATACAACAACCCCCATCGATGGCACGCCCATGCATTTTTTTCCGCAAGCTCGCCACAAAAGGGTCCAAGGACAGTGTGTTGCCGGGGTTGTTCATTTCTTTGGTGAGCTTGAATTCTGCATTTTTTGTAAATCCCAGTCTATTTTGAAGTTGTGCAAAGATTGCTTACTAGCAATGTTGGGAGAGTGATGTTTGTCCCGTCCATCATAACATTTAGTAGCACTTAGCAAGCCTGCCTTCCCTCCAACTGAAGAGTGTGGAATTTAGCAATTACAAGCCCTTGCAAATGCCTTTGGCGAGTCTAATTTTCCTCGGACGGGTGAAGTTGCTATAAGTTTAGTGAACTTTATCTTCTATTTTCCTTGATAAATAGGTAATTGATTAACTATGAAATGTGTTGGAGTGCAAAACCACCTTTTAGAAAAGCATGGGTGGAGATCAAGTGATTTGAGAGCCGGCCAAAAACAGATGGAAAACTTTGAAAGAACCCGGACAGGTGGAGATGCTCTTGTGTTGGAATCACTTTCGAACCATACCTCCCAAGACTGAAGGAGCGAAGAGCAAACCCTAAAAACACCGAAAAACAATCTCCGTCGTCGCCACTTCGTCTCCAGCACCCAATGGTCGTTCGTCGCTGTCGTCGCTGCAGGCTCTCCATTCTTCATCGCCTCTCCGCGGCATTTCTCGACGTCTCTTCTTCCGCTGTGTCACGGTGCTAATGGTTCTCGGCTCCCGCATCCTCCAACGACACATTCTTCCCGTGCAACAGCGTTGCCGCTGCTCTCTCGTGTCCCTGACTCGGCGTCACCATGTTTTGCGCCAGTACGAACTCCAACTCTTTTTTCAATCAATTCTCTCCACAATGCGAGAAGTGCTAGGGTTTCAGTTTTCCTCGTCTTTGTGCGTCGTGCAATTTGCAGCCAGTGCAGTCGGCGTGTTTGGCCAATGCGTGCGGTGATTTAAGCTGGATAAAAGATGGAGAAAGTAGTATTTTGAGGACTGATCACGCACCTGATGTGGCTGTTCCGATTTTCAGTATCAGGTGTGACACCTGAAGACCCTGTGGTGTCGCGAAAATCCGGCTTGCTGTTCGAGAAGAGGTTGATTCTGAAGCACCTTGCGGTACGTTGCGTGACATGACTTTGTCCTTTGCCGTTGGAGGTGGAAGCAATCCGCGTATGAATCCAATTTAGGGATGCAATGCAAACAAAAGAAGCTTCAATTGGCATTCAGTCTCGAACCGCGAGCACAAGGATTGTCCGTGCCTGATGTTGAGTTAGGTCAAAGTGTACGTGGTGATACTACTGTGCTAGAGATGGACGGGGGGTTTCGATCGGCAGCTGATGAAAGGTTTGGCCTGGTGCAGGATAATGGATCGGACCCTATCACCGGAGAGGCTTTGTCGCCAGAGGACCTGGTGGCCGTGAAAACGAATAAGGTTGTTGAGACGACGCTCCGTTGTGAGACCTAATTGAGTGAGAAACATTTTGAGTTGTCAGCATAAATGCTACCTTCTTGTGCCATTCTGAAGTGTCAACCTGGTTGATCGCAGGCCGTGAAGCCGAGGCCTCTGCAAGCAGCAAGCATTCCGGGCATGCTGGGGCTGTTCCAAAATGTAAGATGTGTGAGGGTTTTACGAGTTGGTTTTGATGCAAGGGATGATTTTGGGTTGAGGACGGTGTGAGAAAGAGATAGAATGGACGTTCCAGCAAGAGGCGTCTCATAATGTTGGATGCATAACTTTCACAATTGGAGGGCAGGACCACAGTGTCGAAGTAGCGTCACCTGACATCGGTTTTGATGTTTGTCGGTGATGCTGCGCAGATGCAGCTACATCTGGGTCAAGGTAGCCCCGGGTTTGCTTGGGAACTTTGCTTGAGATTTGGCAAACACTGATGTTGTTTGTGTGCGTGGGCATGTGAGACAGGAGTGGGACGCGGTTGTGCTGTCGAACTATGCATTGGAACAGCAGCTGCATACAGCGCGGCAAGAACTGAGTCATGCTCTATACCAGGTTGGAATGGTGTCTTGGAAAGCGTCAGCCGAGCTGGTTACGATGCTGTCTGGGCGTTGTGTATGGTGTCGTTTCAGCTGGTTTGCGTGGATTGGAATCTATTATTCCTAAGAATTGTGAGGTTACCCCGTCGACAGCTATGGTTCTTCTTAGGAGTATTCTGGAAAACGTTTCTGTGGTATCGCCTGAGCTCAATGTAGGGAGGACGTTTGTCTGGGGTTGTGTAGCACGATGCCGCTTGCCGAGTGATCGCCCGGTTGAAGAAGGAGAGGGACGAGGCGAGAGAGCTGCTGTTGAAGGCGGAAAGGCAGGCGCCTGCAGCTGGAAGTACTCCTGTGGCTGCTCCCCCGACAGCTATCAGCAACGGAAAGAGAGGTTTGCAAATTCATCCGTGTGTTGGTTGGGTTTCTTTCTGGGTCATTGCTTGAGAATCAATGGCGGACTGCTTGTCAGCGGCTGATGGGGGCGGTGAAAATTCAGTGTTCTGTTTTTCCTGTTCGCGTCGGTCTTTAGGTGTAGATATTCCATTTGAAGGTTCTGCGAGTGCAGGAGCATAGTTGGGTTTCGGTAGACACCTAGATGGCAAGTATGGAAATGTGACGAAGGGTATGCATGAGAGGCTTCTGTTCGACTTGAATGTTGCACTCCGATTCCAGGAAGCAGTTCACTTCGCAGAGGAGATACTAGTTGCATCTCAGACGTCACGTTAATTCTGACTTGTATCGTACACTTTCACGTTGCTTTAGCACGGTGAGCGGAGAAGTGAGCTCTGAGAGCGGCTGGTTGAGAGGGTTTGCTGGATCCTCATCAGAAGAGCGCGGAAGACAGCGATTGTGTATTTACGGGATTTGTGTCGGTTTGTAAGCATCGAAGTGGTTGTGCAGGTCCGGAAGCAGACACGGAAGCCGAGGGGCCTGGAAAGAAAGCGAGGCAGGGCATCACGTCTGACATCATCAAAGAGCTCACGGATTGCAATGCTCGTCTATCCGGTCAACGCAAGAAGCGGCAGGTTTGTGGTCGGCAGCTTCCGTTTTTGTGTCCCTCTCCAGCAGCGATCATCATTCTGTATCGGCAATTTTGACAGAGCCTAGTTGGGAAGGCTATGCATGTTTCGCTTGTTGGGGCTTGCTCTGGGTTTTTGGCAACCGGAATTGTGCAACCGGATTGCACGGTTTGCAGGGCTGGGGTTTAGTCTCCAAGAAACGTGTTGTGTGGAAGTCATAAGTGGCAGGTGCACTGGTTTTGCAGATTTCGTCAACTTTGGCAACACCCGATGCCCTGGAGAAGTACACGCAGTTGGCGAGCCATCCTTTGCATTTGAGTTCGAAACCGGGAATCCTGTCAATCGATATTCATCAGACCAAAGTAAGCGTTCCGTTCTCTTCCTATGCGTGGTCTGGCCGCCTAGAATGTCTCTGCCTGCAGTTGTCAGGAAGATATATGACTGTTAGGGAGAGAATGATATGGGATAATCAAGCATGGATGGGTTTTCTACTGGATAGGGAATTTGACTGGACGTGGTTGGGTCGCTTCAGGATCTGGTGTTATCAGGGGGTGTGGACGGCACGGCGGTGGTTTTCAACCGAAGCTCCGGAGAACTGGTGTCTCAACTTTCGGGTCACAGCAAGCGAGTAAGATGAAATTGTTTTGCCGCTGACCTATATATGCCGCATTTTGTATTGGATAGCCGCGATGATGGTGGTTGTGTTGTGCAACTTGTGTTGACTTCATTCGCGTTTACGAGTGCCTTCAAGTAGGTTATGGGATCTAACACGTGCAGGAATGTGATTTGCCGTATTAATGCCTACGATTTGCCGTATTGATGCTTTTTCGGTGTTTTGGGCGAAGTGTGATGCTTTTGGGGGAGCACACAGTGCGAACCTGGTAGCGCGTTTGGGTGAGTGGTGGACCCAAACCTGTGTAGCCAGGGTAATGATTGCCGTTTTGATGTGGGTTTGTTGTGCAGGTGACGAGCGTGAAGTTCGTGGCAAAGGATGAGTATGTTCTGACTGGCTCTATCGACAAGGTTGGTTTGGGCGTGGTTTTCTCTTTTAGCTTCCAAAGCAGTTCTCTGTATATGGTGGGCTTGGTGTGCACGATTGGGACTAACGTTATCTTATGTGTTGGAATGTTGTAGACAGTGAAGATCTGGCAGGGGCAGGAGGATGGGAGCTACGCTTGCAAGCACACGCTGAAAGATCATTCCGCAGAGGTATTTTGTTGCTCTTGAGGAGGATAGCAACGCCCCTTGACGTGGTGGAGCTGATCTGCATCCGGTTTTATGGCTTGGGGTGTGATTTCGGGTGGGCACAGGGATGGGTCGATGGTGTCAGGTTGAGAGCGAATGACGTGGGAGTAACGTGGAGTGCTGGGGGTCGTTGTGCGTGTGTACGTGTTTGCAGGTGCGAGCAGTGACGGTACATGCCACTCAGAATTATTTCGTGACGGCGTCCGCCGACAAGTCGTGGAACTTCTACGATCTGTCAACTGGTCTTTGTCTTGCACAGGTACGTTGTAAGATGGCAAACGGGTGTATGGTGCCCTTGGATGATAGGTGGACATTTTTGTGGCCTATCATGTGGGATGGAGAGCTGAGCGAACATCTGGATCCGAGTGACCGGTGATGTTGTTTGTGGAGTGAGGTTCGATTTTGACTCGTTCGTGGCTAACGTGCTGCAACGGTTTGCTTTATTGTACCGGTGGAGCAGGTGAACGAACCGAGTGTGCAAGATGGATATACGTCGGCGTCGTTTCATCCGGACGGTTTGATCCTGGGAACTGGAACCGCGGAATCACTGGTTCGGATCTGGGACGTGAAGTCTCAGGTGGGTGTCCTGGCCTTCCATCGTGCTACCTGGAGCGAGTATTTTCTTCGTAACAGTGACGGTCTGTTTAACTGGTGACGAGGAAAACGGCTGTTGGCATCTTTCTCTCGACTAGTGGTGTAAGCGGTTGTTTTGGGTTGGATTGCAGGCGAACGTGGCGAAGTTCGAAGGACACACGGGAGCTGTGACGGATATCTCATTCTCGGAGAACGGGTACTTCTTGGCTGTAAGTAATGGGCTTGGGACGAAGCCCTTGGATGCGGTCCATGTAGTGTTTGCGGATGCTTTGAAGTAAAGCGGGGTTGGGTTGGGTGGTTTGGATTTGGAAATGGAAGGTTTCAGTTGTCGTTCTTCCCGGTGCCTCGTTGGGGAGCCGTGGTGTGCAGTCTTAGGCTATGATGTACGCGAGTGCACTTCCTGAGAAATCTGTGTTTGCAGACCGCCGCCCAAGATGGAGTGAAGCTGTGGGATTTGCGGAAGCTGAAGAACTTTCGCTCGTTTGCCCCCTATGACAGCAACACACCGACAAATACAGGTGAGTGGTGTGATGATTTTGGAAGCAGAGAATCCAGCTTGGGCAGTGTCGATGGCTGAGTTTCTGTGTGCGGTATAGAGTGGGTGGCAGTTCGTTCACCGACGTGGCGTTTGTGGAGGCAAAGCTGTACTGGGTTTGTTTGACCGGGTCGGGACGTGCATTATGTGTTTAGTGCAAAATGGATGTTGCACCCACGAAAGGGAGGTTAACGTGAAATGCGCGTGTGATGGTTTGGTTGCAGTGGAATTCGATTACAGTGGCAGCTACCTAGCGGTTGGCGGTTCGGACATAAGGTTGGTCTTCTGAATCCAGCGTGAGCTGGGATTCGTGCTCGGTGTGTGGAGTCTCGTGGCAGTAGCGCGTATTGTACACTTTTTTGTATGTTGCGGCGAGCCTCGCGTGGCGGACGCGATCCGTCCGTAGGACTTTCTGTTTGAATAGGTTGGGTAGGAAGGTTGATTTGTGTGATGGTGTGTGCAGGGTGTACCAAGTAGCAAGCGTGAAGCAGGAGTGGAACACGATCAAGGTTTTCCCCGACCTTTCTGGGACAGGTGAGCTCTTTTCTTGAGTCCAATACATAACACGCATTTGGCTACGTATGAAGTGCTTGGGTTGTGTTCAGTTGGGTATCACATGGGTGGTAAGTCGAGGACATTGGAAGTCCAGTGCTGCAAAGTTGTGGAGCGGGTGTGGATGGTTTTTGAGCTGGCGCCAATGGTAGAACAGGAGTGAACAGTAGGTCGAAAACTGAGTTCTGACGGTGTCGTCTCTGTCTCTGTCAATGGAGCGCACCCGTGGATCTAGTTTGGCAAGGCACTTGGTTGCCGTGTGTGTCTACTCTGTCAAGGCATTCGAGTGAGTTGTGGTTGTGTTGGTGGTGGGCAGGTAAAGTGACGAGTGTGCGGTTTGGACCGGATGCATCATATTTGGCAGTCGGGAGCAGCGATCGCAATCTGCGGCTTTTCGGTGCACCTACGGCTTCTTCGGAATCATAAGTGGAACGGATGCGCAGAGGTAATGGGAGCTTTGTTTGTTCGACCGCCGTTCCCTTGTGGACGCATTGTAGGTGGCTACGGCATGGCGGAGTGAAGCTATTTGGGTAATTCAACGAGCACATAAGGGTCGGAACAGTGGCCATGAGAAATCCTTAACCTACAAGACGTCTTGCTAGCGGAAGTGATATGATGAGGTTGCACTCTGAAGTGTGGAGTTGCCAAATCTTGTAGCAAGTTAGAAGCCATCAGAGTTTTAGACCTTGTGTATGAGGTGTGAGGTGCATTGGTGCCTCTGGTTTTCCAGTAAAAGGATTGGCGTCGACGTGATTGCTACGTAGATTTTTTCCAAATTCTGACTTCGTACCGTACAGGGTGGTTGGGTTCTTGAATTTTTTTTGTTTTGGGATGTGTCTAATGTTTTGTTCCTTGGTTCTTTGACTAGACTTGTACTTGAAATCTAAAACAAATCTAGCGGAATTATGGTTGAATTTTTTTGGCTAATTTGGCTAACTCTATTTAGACAACAAGTAGGCAAATGAACATTTGCAAACTTTGGCTAAGTAAGTGAAGATGTAAGAGATATTTTCAAATTTGGTAAAGTATCTTTTCACATTGCCAAGCATTAGTTTTGCCAATTGTTTTTGTGGATTTAGGGGATAAACTAGTGAAGAAGTTGGATTGCTTTTATCAATTAATTTTGAATTCTTTTGACATCATTCACAATGAGTTTGTCATTATTTTTCAAGTGAGTTGTACAAATGCAAGTTTGACCCATATTAAAAATACGGCATGTTATTGTAAAATTTACAATATTATTTCAATTCCTAACAGTCTATTACAAAAATCATTGGAAACCACATTGCATTTTTTTGTATTATCAAGCAAGCTTGCAAAATCATTGTCTTCTCATCATAAGTTATACTCAATTTTTGAGTTTAACAAAGTTCTTGGTCAACAAGCTCTTAAAAACATAAGCGTCCTCATTAAAACATTTCACCCAAGTCTACAAATTCTTCTATTTTTTGCTCATTAGTTACATTTCTTTGCACAAGCATATGTCAACACTAATATCTTTATCTCCCCTTTATCATTTTTGGCCACTCTAAGAATTAATACACTTCTACATGCCATTGCTTGCTCTCCTTTGAAGCAACTTGTTGCATCTACCAGCTCACTTCTAGAATCTACAATTCTTTTGATCAAATTTTAAACACATGGCATTATGCCCCTAACTCGGCCCCTAAGTCCACAAAAGTAAATGTGAGCATCCTTGTCCAACAAATCAAAAACATGCTCACCATGCTCCTCTTATTTTGCCTTGTGTGTACAGTGCCCTCTAACAAGTCCTCATACATCTTGTTTGTCATTCAAAGGACTTTGCTAATAGATATATCTATATGATAATCAAATTTTGCTATTTGATTCATAAATTGTGACTAAGTTTGTATCTTTCAACATGATGTTGTGTATATTTGATGAAAAGCTAGTTAAAAGTGAAAAATATCTATTTTACAAAATTTGAGCATATCACAAGTTACATTGAAACCTTTGTAGATCATTTTTTTGTTACTTAAGGGGGTCCTTTTTAGCATAGAACATGTGAGTATGGATGTTTCCTACATACCCATGCAATTAATTCTCAGAAATTCATCACCAACATTTTTTAATCAACTATCATGTAAAACCATGAATTTAATACAAAATAATTCACCAAAAATGAGGTTTTGGTTTTGAGGAATCAAAATTTGGTATGCTTGGTTGAGATTGCATAAGAATCAAATTTCTATGCTTCAAAACCAAAAAATTACCAATTACATTTCATATTTGCAAAGTTCTTTAAAGGCAAAGTAGGGTGTATGAGGACTTGTTGGAGGGCATAGTACAGTGGGGTAGAATAAGTTTATGTCCTCCTCATTCTACTATTTAAAGGACTTAGCATTTTATAGAATGCAATTGGTCTTTTTGTATCTTGTATCACTAAGTTTTAATTCCTACACAATCCTAATCAAGCATACCAAATTTGAGTTCCAAAAGATCAAAATCCTATTTTTGGTGAATTATTTTAGGTAAAATTCATGGTTTTATATGATAATTGATTAAAAAATATTGGTGATGAATTTTTGAGATTTGATTGCATGGGTATGTAGGAAACATCCATAAGCACATCTTTCCTTCTAACAAGAATCTTAAAAAAGTTTCAAATTTCCTTCTATAGAGATTTTAGTGTTGGGCTAATCATGATCAAATTTAGTAGAATGTATATTTTTATTTTTTAATTAGCTTTTGACAAAATAAACATATCATCATGCTCAAAGGTACAAACTTAATCTTAGTGTATGAGTCAATTAGCAAAATCTAATTACCATAAAGAAATATCTATTTTACCAAATTTGATCATGATCACCCCAACACTAAAATCTCTATAGAAGGAAATTTGAAACATTTTTAAGATTCTTGTTAGAAGGAAAGATGTGCTTATGGATGTTTCCTACATACCCATGCAATCAAATCTCAAAAATTCATCACCAATATTTTTTAATCAATTATCATATAAAACCATGAATTTTACCTAAAATAATTCACTAAAAATAGGATTTTGATCTTTTGGAACTCAAATTTGGTATGCTTGATTAGGATTGTGTAGGAATTAAAGTTTAGTGATACAAGATACAAAAAGACCAATTACATTCTATAAAATGCTAAGTCTTTTGAATAGTAGAATAAGGAGGACAGAAACTTATTCTACTTCACTATACAATACATATCATAACATTGTTAGCCTTCACTGGGGGGTTCCCTTTTGCTCCCCCAACATGAGGATCCCCAACCAATGCCATTAGCTAGCTCTAGACCATCACCAATCTAGATCTTTAATTGAACTCTCCCCTAGGTATCCAAGGGGGAATATCCTTCCACCTAGGGGAGGATTATGAGCGGGTATACAATGTTATGATTTACTCCGGTGGAATTGATGTGCTCACAATTAAAGCAACATCACAAGGGAATGATTTTGGATATACTTTTGAATGTTTTTCAAGTTCATCATGGTAAAGGAGGCTATTTATGTATGAGCTATGCAAAGCCAATGAATTTACATATGTCTTTCATGAACATCCTTTGCAATGACTCTTGAACGGGGCAATACTTGTCCATATACCAACCATGATATGAGTATCCTTAAGATTTTTTCATGTAAGACTAACAATTTTCCCAAAAGATCGTACAATTTGAAGCGTAGCTACAAATTTAACTCTCAAAGGACAAGGCTACTATAATACATACTATGTACGTTGCTATATAATTGGAATTTGCTACTAATAAAAAGTTTTAATTTGAGGTTTTGACTACCTCACTAGAGCAACATTGATCTATACTCTAACTTCTTTGTTGATCTCAAATGTAATAAAGATGTGGATGCACTCCAAATACAAAAAAAATACATCGTATTGTACTGGTCGAAAAGGGTTGCTTCCTCCTTTAGGGGATAAGGTTGCACAAATAATTATTCCTTATTTTGTTTTGATGCATTTTCTTTTTGCATCATAGGACCCAAATACTTGCCATTTGAATGCATAAGCTTGTTGTCTTACTATCAAAATTGTTGTCATACTTGGTTGATGCTGTCAAATACAAACCTATAGAATTTGACATGCTAAGTTGGTGGGAATTTTCACCCAATGGAAATATGGAATGATACCATAAAGTTGACCCTCCTAACAAGGCACATTGCTTCTATGGTCAAAGACAATAATGATACATTCCTTGGATGCTTTGTGATCTACAATTTACTCTACCGACTTGATTGAGCTAATGTAGGGCTCTTATTTTTTGAACAAATTTGTTGAAAGCGTTAATGCGACTTCAAGAACCAAGTGATGTTGAGTCCATCCGTAGTGAAAGTTAGCATTCGAATAGTAATATAGGATATCTTTCTCTTATATTCTTTGTGAAGTGGCACACCCATGGTTTGAAAAGAAAGTATGTCATGTATGCTTTAGGTTACATTGCTAAAACAATTCTTGGCTTTCTCTATTTTCTTATTTTCTTTAAGAGATTTTGCTTCACCTCATTGGTTCTAAAAACATTGAGGTTTTGAAATGATTTATCATTAACATTGATACATGCTAATAATGACAACCGCTCCTTGATTTAATGCAGCTTGATGCACATTTATGGATTGCGCCCCTGCTATAATCAAACTTCTCATATCTTGCTTAAGACAATTCTATGTATGGTAAAAAGATAGTTCAAAATGTAACAGCATTTTTTGGACATAGGTTTCTAGCTCTATTTTGCTTTAAAATTAGTGGTTCAAAAAAAAAATTAACATCATATTCATATGAAAATGTCACAAGTGAAATTCTTGCAAGTTCAAAAGAATGAAGTTGCAAATTATAACAAATGCAAAGTTAAACAAACAAATGTGGCAATACTTAAATTTTCATTGACATCAATAATGGGTGAACTTTAACAAATGGGTAGGCAATTAATTATGCTTTTTATTTCAAATCGTTGAATTTCCTCTCAAATTTATAATAATCTAGTATTTTCTGAGGAAAATGTGGCATTTACATTACTAAAAATATCATTAGAATAAACTTCGTTGTTTTTGTTTATCTCTCAATTCTTGCAAGGAATTCATTAATTCATATTGTGTTTTATTATTACGAATGAATTGTCTTACCATTAAATTACTGTCCTTGTCTTGTGGAAATGTTAGTAAAATTTACAAGTTTTAAATGCTAGCTGAAGCAATTGCAAGTATCGACAATGATTTTGATCTTGAAATTGTAACAGGAAATAGAAGGAAGACGACTTTGAAGAGACTACTATGTTGTCGTACTGTAGAGCTTCTGTGTTTTTGGTTGAATTCTGTTGAATTTGAGATACATAATATTTAGGAAAAAACTTGTTAGCTTTATTATATAATTCATTTAGTAATGGGTTTCTTAAGGGTCATCTGAAATTACACATATTGGGATTTAGGTAGGATATATGTTGCAAAAACTCCCAAATACAGGTGAGAAAGTATTCAATGGAAAAAAAATAGCCTGATCTTATTATTTCAATAACCCAAATCACTCAAAGTTCAAAGCTAAATTTTTTTGGGAGATTTGAGGTTGATTTAATATTTTTGTGACTATAGCACAAAATTTGTAGTGCAAGTTTGGTAAATGGTACCATCCTTATTTTTGTAAACCTCATCCAACCCTACAAGATGTGTATTTACATGTCTAGTATGGTGCATAACAACATCGTCCCATAATCCACTAGTTAATCTTGAGACTCAAAATTGTAACGAGCTTGAAGCAACAAAAATTAAAAATTAAAAAGAATAAGATTAAATTAAATATTAAAACATGGGTTAGTCTTGGAACTAGACAAGATTGGCTCATCAACACAAGCAATTTTGTTTGGCTTGTGTTCTCTTGGAAGTTCTTGGTGGCTTTCAAGAGTTCAATTTTATGATTTAGACCTTTGGATGCAATCATTAGAGGAAAAATGAGCTCAAGAGAAGGCCTCCCAATCTTGGCACACTACCATATTTATTATGGTAAGAGAAGCATAGATAAGGTACCTACACAAGGGTCACTATCTTGTGTGAAGTACTCAAAGTGTACCATACTACATGAAAAAAGGATTTGATGATACAAAGCAATTTTATAACTTGAAAATCACTAATGCAAGGGCCTCTAGTGGGACACTACAAAATATTACAATTAGAATTCCCAATCAAACAAGAACACTCATCAAACAAAGAAAATATAATTTTGTAAAAGGAAAATATCCTCATGAAGTACTATGTCGTAAGTTGCAAACTAATATAGGGCATTAGTCTATTTTGATTTGAAAAAAGACATTACATTTAAATGCTTTTGACCCCTCTAGCCACCTCCCTTGAGGGCCTTCTCTTGAGCTTCTCTACAATGTAATATTTATGCACAACAAAAGAAGTAAAGGTAAACAATATGTTAGATAGTAAGAATCCTTTATTTGAACAAATGTAACACACAAACACTCTATGATATTCCATACACCAATCCCTTTCCTTATTGTTTTTATCTTCTTATTGCAAAGTAAACAAATCATCTATGAAGACCGTATGTCCAACTTTTATGAAGCCTCATTGGCATTCTCAATAAAAATACCTATAGTAAAAAGTATATTTAGGTTGTCCCCACACTAATTTCTGGACATTTTTCACTATAAAAATACTTACTAGTACTACAATAATTTTCATCAATAATTATAGCAATCAAAATAATAATTAAATGACCTAGCAGCAACAACAAAGCTTTGGAAAATAAAATTATCCCCTAAAATTCCCTTGTGTTTACATGCTCAAATGGTTTGAAACTAACTTCTATCAATAAAACGATTAGTGGATCAAGTTCTTGAATTTCTTTCAATAATTCAACCATAAGATCTATTTTTTTGCTAACTTATGTACACCCTCTCAAAATTTCTAACTTTGTAAGGGCATATTTAATTAGATAATAACATTCAGAGTGGGATCTTAACTTTTTTTGAAGCTTCTCTAAAGTGTCAATTTTTATTTTGATCATCCCACAAATCATCCAAAATGATATCTTCCACTTTATTAATTTCTTATCCAATTTGAATTTCTTGTAGAGCATGAAGTTGGCTACATAGAGCTCCTCTAAATTAATATCACCTAAACTAATATCTTGCATGTCCCAACACTACCCACCCCCTTCCCACCCCATTGTATTACAAACAACCTCTAGTCCCAAGCATATTAATTTAGAGGAGTTCTACAGTATATGCCTCACAAATTTCATGATCATCCAATGCTTAAACATAGTGGAAAAAAAGTTGCAAGCTAGAACTACTTTGTTGAAATCATCATTACACTATAAAAACTTCACTAAAGAGATTCTTATAGTAATAAATCTCAATTACAAAATCCATATGGTGCAAACCTAAGACATCATGTAGAGTACTTGCCGAAGGATTATTATTTTTAAATAAAAAATAATATAGAAGTTATTATGTAGTCAAGGAGAGTTGATTGCAAATTTTGCCCATTGACCAAGCCTTTATACAATCCTTTTTGAACACTTTGTGGGCAACACCCTTCCCGATTTCTTTGTTTTTGATTTTTTAGGGATGCACACCTTAACACGTAAATCACACATGGTACCATATCTCACTCATAAATTATTCAATTCCATTTTTTTTTGGAAAGAATGTAAGCTTTTCAATATGAGCACATACACTCTTATTTTCATACTTTTATCTCAAGTATTTACATTGAAAATGCTTACCCAAATATCCAAAAAACCCAAAGTGGGCTACTTGGTCCTTGAGGGTTAACGGCATCTACGTGGTATACCATATGAAATCCTGCTATCTAGAAAATTACACGTGCCTTCAAGTGCCTAAGCAATGAATCACAAGGTGACTTTCCAAGGTTAGGCAACTTCACTGTTAAGGTAACCTAAATGCAATATTTAGTGTTGAATACTTTGTTTGTAGAATGCATGGATTACATTCATCTAATAATACCTAATAACAAAATAAATCTACAAATAGGACATGTGCTCAATTGTTGATTGGTTGCTAACTTGCTAAGGTAGGAGGTTCTAAAATGGTGCATGCTTTAAAATGGTGCACCTCCTCAAATGTACTCAATTTGTACAAGTTATTTTTCATAACACTTCAACAATGTACAAGTCACATACATTTGAGGAGGTGCACCATTTTAGAGACCTATGACCTTTCCACTTCAAAATTTTATAACTAATTCCACAAAGTTCCAAAAAATATGAAACAACTTGGGTTAGATGCCAATCCCTCTTGTCTTTCAAGAAAAATTTATTGAAAAATATTTCATTCACCTCCCAAAATTCAATATCAACCCTTAAATGTTCCATTTTAGAACCTCCTACCTTATTCAGTGATCATACCAACCCATTTCTTTTAGGCAATTTGGAGCCAAAAGGCACTAGGCATTTAGCTCTGGCAATTGGGCCCTTGAAACAAAATGATAATTTTTTTTATGTGAAGCCAAATTGTTTCCCTGCATGATAAAATAATTGCCACGTGGCTTTGTATGTCACTCCTATTTTTGCCAAAATTGTTGGTTGGTTTTAAGGACAAGACCACTGCATGCCTGCATTACAAGTGGCTTTGCCACTTTGCACTAGCGCATTGTTGCCTGTCGCTTATTTCTCTTTGCTTGTCAATTTCAAAGCGCCATGTTGCAAGCTCTTAAGTGTGCTTCCCACCTAAGTTATGGATTTCTTTACGTTGATGCAATCTCTGTAAATTGCTTTGTTTCACTTATGTGATTGCCAATTTTGTAGTTGTGCTAGATACACAGTGTGTCAAAACTTACAATAATGATGGTTGCAGAGCAGGAGTGCAAGACAATCGTTTATAGTAAAACTTTGAAGTTGTTGTCGATGAGAAGCTTATGGAGTTACAATGTGCAAATTTAGGGTTTTAGTGTGTGCTCATTGATGAGAGGCTTATGGAGTTACAATGTGTTGGTTTAGGATTGCGGTGTGTGTTTAATGGCTCATGTTTGCTTTATTGCTCGGTTGCAATATTATGTAGAGAGATTGTCATGTTTGTTTTGGGTTTTTGAAGTTATTGTTTGTTGTTAGGGACTTTGAATGCAAGCCTTGCCGATTGCCACAAGTATCAAAAATAAGTTGAAATTTATATTACTATAGCCATTGGGGAGCAAAAATATGATGAATATTGTATTATTGTAAGCGTTGAAATTATGCTCCTCATCAAGACATTTTGCATGTAAGGTAGCCGCACCCATGGGCGTGACGTCCCCATGGGCGTCATTGACAAAGTCAAGATGGTTAGGGGTATTTAAGTGATATTTATGGGTGACAAAGTGATGGTTGTGGATGACTCCATGACGATTTTGAGTACCTATCTCACTATTTAAGAACCAACAAGCCTTGTTTCTAGCATCTCTTACACAAAGTTCCTACAATTTCAGTGATTTTGGACTTTGAAAAATCTTTGTGAACAAATGCTTGCACTTGGAACCTTGATATTGATGCCAATATTTGTGGTTTCCATTTCCTAGCTTACAGTATTTTTTTCAAAGTTAGTCGAATGTTTTACCTACTCCAAAACCCTTATTTCCACGCTTATGGGTGCTCCTACCTTACTTATATTCAAAAATTTGATTACTGCCTACACTTTTCACTCAATGCCATACGTTTTCTCCTTACAAATAAAAACAATCGCCTGTCTGACTTTGTGTCTTTCAAACAAGGAGCCATAGTGGCTGATGACCAAAAACGAAAAAAAATGCCCTGATCATACGTTGGGACGGTTGGCTCTACCCATGATTTGCTTCAGAGCAAGCTCCGGTGATGTCAGAAAATAAAAGAAAGTGGCAGTAAAGTACGTCCTTCATTGGCTTCTGCTTCTTCTTTAGTATTCAGCTTTCAGATAGGAGTCTTAGCCTCATAGGGCTTGACAAGAGGTCAAGGGCACATTCTGATGATTACTAGAATTAAATGCAAGTCCAACAACGGTCTTACCAAGATTCTTCTCGAATATTCAGTTCAAATTCACAGCAGCAATTCTCAAGTTTCTGACAATACTGCGCGGAGTGCGCTCCAGTCTTTACTTGCAGATCTTTCGAAGCTTCAGGGAGATCCTGTTCGTGTTCATGAATCATGAGAGAGACACGGCATGAAGAGGACGTAGAGAAACTTTATGCTTTTCAAGCTTTCAACTGCACCATCAATGTTCACCGAACTTCGACGAGTCGTTTAATTCGCTCATAACTCAACCAGTATTTCCAAAGGTCGGTGGAACAAATTAAGTTGCTGGAACTAAAGTTAATACTTTTTAAGTAAGAAAGTATTATTGTATAATATATTAAAAACTTGTGTTGGCCGGGCTATTTACTCTGTTCCTAAAAAGCAGCGAGTGCCTGCTTGAGGACATTTATAATCATCATTGTCGTAAAAATGGTGCCTTGAAATGATACATAGTTATGTGCTGATCAATTTGTCTGTAAGTATACAGATATAATACAGTGAGCTTATTAGTTTGAATGCAATATATATCCTGTTCTGGATTTACGATTAAATAAGTACCCACAGGGAGATCTCGGTGCGTTAACGTTCATTTGGAGGCTAACCCTGGAAGGATTAGCCCAGGTTAATGCATTTTAGCTTGGGCACGGTAAACCATTTCAGAAAGCACAATGTAAGAGGGGTTAAAGTGAGAGCAAACCTCTAAAAGATTAACCCTTGCTAATGCCACCAAAACTTCCTGTGACCCTGTGCTTTCAAACCCACCTACAGACCTCCCTTTCCATGCATTACAATATGCATTCAAGACAGGTAGATACGATTTTGCACCACCTTTCATCACCTGTCTGCAATTATTTTTGTTGAATGCAAAGGGACAGTGGTTTACTGCAAACCGGGAATTGCTTGTATCAAGGGTGAAGAGCCATGAAGGTAAGGTAGGAGCGCCCATAAACGTCAAACTAAGGGTTTTGAACATGATGGCTATTAATCAACCTCTAGCAAATTCTAGGATCTTATTGGGAACAGGAAAAAAATGAGCTTGCATTTTCAAATGTATTATTTGAATACTATGAGAATAAGTTGTGAATTTTTAAAGAGCAAATTGCCATTACACCCATAACCACTTTTAAGATTTCATGTTCACATATTGTACATTCTTGTCATTACATCTATTCACTTCCCACAGATTTTCCAAGATTTTAGAGGTGATGGTTATGGGGACACTGACGCTTATCTAAGAGAAAATTGAATCCATTTAAGGCAAAAGCAAAGTTAGAACTAGATCTTCACAATTTAGAACAATTTATTTGGCACTTCTTCAAAATTAAGAAATAATGCACACTTGCTCTCATGAGTCATGACCGAAGAAGTTGCACCAAGGTATGTAAGGTAAATGTGCCCATTCCCAACCCTTTAATAGCCCGTCCTCAATTCCGACCATTTGTTCCCAGTGGGTTCATTTCAAACTTGATATGTGCACAATAAGTACATTAATGGTTGGCATTGGGGACAGGGTCGGGATTGGGTACATCTACCTTACACCCATGAGCATTAGTGTCCTCATGGATGTCACATGCCATGTTAGGGATAAAAAATACAAAATCAAATACTTTTGGATACAATAGTGATGGTTGTGGGTGAGGGAGTGATGGTTATGAGTAACAAAGTGGTGGTTTTGGGTGACTAACATGATAATTCTAGGTGTCTCATCTTGCTATTTAAGAACCAAGAAACATTGTTTTTAGCATCTCTTACACACAACTATACAATTTTAGTGATTTTGGACTTTGAAAAATCTTTGTGAACAAATGCTTGGAATTAGAACTTTGAAATTGATGCCAACATTTTTGGTTTCCTCTTCCTAACTTAACTTTCCAAGTTTATCAATTAATTTTTGTACTCTAAAATGCTTACTTTGACGCTTATGGGTGTACATACCTTAACCCTTTAACGATTGGTCGACCAATTCCTAGTCGATTTTTACTCTTTTCAATTTGTAGAGAGAGCATGTGAAAGAACTTGATGATGTGGCAAAGGGGACGAGTCTAGAGAATTGGAAAGTGAAGAGTTTAGGACAATATCCAAGCCAATGCAAGGTGTGCGAGGTGGCATGTGGCCAAAGGGTTGAAAAAGCTAAAAAAGTACCAGCTGAAAATACACCAATGAATGCAAAAAGATGACCATAACAACTAAAGAGTGAGTATAATTACTAAACTCAGATACTTCCATTTGTACAGTCAGATCTGTGGTAGACATCTATATTCAATAGTTTGAAATTTTTCTCGAAATGACCATACATACGAAGGATTGCCTACCCCAGAATCGACCACGATCGTTAAAGGGTTAAAGGAAATCGAAGCGTCTCTACCTTTCGCACTGGTGGTGTACGAAGAGCAACTTGAATGAGTTTCATTATTTCATTTTAAGTCGCACGTGCAGCCTTGGATTTACGTTTAGAGATGATTAATGATTCCCATTCATCCTACACAATTTTTTTCAAGTACGCTAAGATGGTCAAATTAAGACAAAACTTGCTTTCAGAGATGGAAGTATTAAGTGATCACAAATGTATAAGGTTTTTACAAGCTCTGAAAGAATTATTGTAGCACACTTCTTTTGCTGCTACAACATAAAAAATCAAAGCCAGTTACGTAGTTAGATTTAGCGTATGCAGCAGTTCTTTTTTGCCATGTGTGCAATAAAATGGACGTTCCAAATTTCATTTTGTAAAGTTTTTCCTCGTAACATATACGAACTGAACTTACTGCTAGATGTAGCATACTTCAGTCAACCGCAATCATAGACACCATTATCTGCTCTTATCGATAGAAATTTGAATTCTTACAACTTGAAGCGGAATATGAAGCAACTTTTTGAGCCTTGCACTAAAGGTACAGTATAAACTGCTACCTCAAAAGATCCAGTATTCCTGCATAACTCCTAAAAGATGTTAATTAAGAAAAGTGTTGGCTATATTCATATAAAGATTTAAGTCCATTTAGTACTTGAAGAAATCATTTTTGACAAATGTCAAATTTCCCAAAAATTCCTAGATGAGAGGCAGTATGTTCATGACTTGGGCGAACTCATGTGCTACCCAAATACCCTATCCGTATGCAACACAAGAGAGCGTATACAATACGACAACATCCTTTACAAGCTAAGCTATATCTTAGTCTCTTGCTACTAGAACATGCTTTTGATCGGTGGTCACTCCCTGTCTACCACTGCACAGCCTGGTTTCAGCACAACTCTCGAGAACTGGCCCAACAGATGGAACTGACTGCAATAATATCTTAACTAGCTACCTGCCAAGCCCTGGAGAGGTAGTTCACCGGCAGACTGGCTAATAAAACCAAAACTTGAATGAGGGCACTGCAGCACTACACAGTCAGATAACTGTAGACCGCATGCTTAATCATGATTGATTTTCAAAAGTAGTGTTCCGAACGCCTGGCTAAGGAAGCTCCTGGTATAGAAGCTCCTAGAATACAGCAATTAAGGTCACTGTGGCATCTGCACACAAGCTACCAGGGCAGCAGTTTACTTTCGAGTAAAAACTACATGCTCAGTCACTGTCTAGCAACAGCCCAAGATAACCCAGATTTGTGAGTGTTACGAATCATTGTTCGCTCTCGTACCTGTTAGGTACTTGAAACAAGTTGCTAAAGTTTTGGTTAAGATTTTCAACATCCATCGATGATCATGAAGATCTGTTAGTTGCTTTTACGCTGTGGCAATAACCTGAATTCGACAACTAAATGGACACAAAATCGGGGAAACTATATACAGATTGTTTTCAGGTTGTGAAACAATGACGTGCAAATATGCACTAACAATAGAAACCCAATTTTGCATGGAATAAGTTGGTCTAATCATCCGAAAGAAGCGACCACTGAAAGACATGTTTTCTCATTTCTTCTTCCAGCCTCCTCCAAGGCAGAGCTTTCTAGGATATCAAGAGAATCCCCACTCAATATCCTCGCCGGCAGCTACTACTTTAACTCCTGCACACTGTAAAGATTACTTAAACTTGGCAAGCATGCAACGAATCACAAAAATCTTTCCATTTAGACAACAAGCACTCTAACTAGCAGAACAGAAGAGACCAACTAAAGCATGGATTGATGAGATGACTCTCAAAGCTACCATTGATGTAGTAGTGAGCTGCAGTGGGACTTCCAGTGGGACTTCCAGTTTAACAGCAACATCAGACTCGAAAAGCCCATGTCCAAACCTGGAAAGCACAACCAACACCTCCTATTATCTCGTCATTATCAAGAGCACCAAATGCATTAAGCCTAGAGTAGAAACTTCGTGCAAGAAAGTCGTTACTTTTCTATATTACAAAAAGCTCCAGTAGAAAGAAAATTGTTCTAGATTTGCAAGCAAGTAAAGCTCCAATTCTCGACTAACCTTGGCTCTGCAGTGGCACCATACAAACGTCGTCCTGAGTAACTTTATTTACAAGTTTAGCAGCCGACAAAGCACCATTCGTATCTTCAGAGGAAGTAGTACTGCAACTGTGTCAGGGGGAATGAAACCTGGTCCGGAGCGTCCTCATGATGGAGCTTCGGGCCACACATCATTCCTCACGGCAGAGTTACATATATACCTACTTGGATGTCGTCCGACTTGTTTCTTCTGATTCGAAATGCTCCATCCTCTCACGTAACTTTGTGCAGGGGAATGAAGCCTGGTCCGGAATTGCTTCGATAAAGCTTACAACCACTTATCATGACAATTTCGTTCCATGCGTCATTCCCCGAAACAAAGTCACGAGTTGCACGAACTTCACAGAACTCTTCAGTACTGGCCTGACTTTTACTTCCGAAACATTTAAAAGCAGCAACTCTAGAAGTCCTTCGAGAAGGCAGTAGTGTCATAGCAATTGGTTGAGGGGAATGAAGCCTGGTCCGACACAGTCAACCACTTGATCACCAGATGTGTATGGGTATGGGCACTACTATCCGCGTCGGTCCAATCGTCATTCCCCACAACCAAATCCCATATTCATCGACTTCATATTTCACCACTGCAGCCATCTAAACAACTTATCCACCACTGTTGTTCTCCACATAGCTGCTGAGTCCCAGAGGCACTGCTTGCTTAATGGTAAAGCAACGATCTCAAAGTGTACCCTAAAAATATGCCAACTCTATTGATACCTAGACGAGGGAGGGGCGATCACTACTATCATGTACAGAACCTCAGGTTGATTAGCTGCTGCTCCTGGGGGGCGGGGGAGGGGTCTAGTAGCTTGCTAGCACCTTCCATCACTGACAAGTTTCGTAAGCAATCGCCTCTCAAGTGTGGCCACCTGCAGGAAAATATGATCACCGCCACTGATCCACAACAACTCAAAGGCCACTAATAGGACGGTAAGCTTAGTGTGTACCAAGGCCCTGCCAAAGGCGCCACCTTTTGCAGCCCCCCTCCTAAGTAGGCTCTAATGATGTGCTGCTATGCTAAGGGCAAATCGAGGCTCCCACAAGTGAACAATCTCTAGAAACAATCGCCTAGAAACAAACCCTCGCACGGTTCGCACCCTTCCCGAGGCAACGAGCTCGTCAGCTAAGTAGCTAGTGACCGTCCTGCCGAATGATCGCATGGCATGTGGGTGGACGACAGTACTACTACGACTACTCGCTCTGTACTAAACAAGCTGCTCTCACGGCACCACCACCTAGCTATCTGACTAGCGGCGCCTCGTAGAATCCGTCTGTCTAAGCACAGCACAACCGGTACTTTGTCCTCGCCGGCCGTTGTTGTCTGTCTGTCTGTGTTTGTGTTTCTCAGATCCCAAGTACGTATGTGCACACCGTAATTAGCTGCACACAACAACAATAGTCGGCATAGGCACTGATCGGAAGAGAGAGAGAGCACGGCAAGCTTCGACTTGGCAGATTGACAGACAGGAAGAGTCCTTGCAAGGCAAAACCTGAAAGAAGCGTTTGATTGAGGACTAGGAAAGTTAGGGAGGAGTATATGGTGGAGCTGATCGATGGCAGAAGAAGGCACCGGGAGGTGTGGGAGGGGAATTGGCAGAAGAGTGAACAGGAATCTTGCTATAGTAGTGTGAGGAATCTTGCTATAATAGTGTGGAAGCTACAGTAGCTAGATTGGAGAGCAACGTTGAGGAAAATGCGGCGGAGTGACGATGACTATATAGCAACAAGCTCTACTGATTTATCCTAGTCTGCGCATAATATTAAAGTTACAGTGAAATTATTGACGCTACGTAATTGTAATTTAAAAACAGGTATTATCCTAACTAATACTCCCTCTGTCCCATTATAAAGCTCCAAAAAAACTTCTCCATAAGGGATTTTAGTCATTATGCTAGTGACAAATGTATTCTAGAATCAATACACCACCTACCAAACATCTACAATAGTTCAATTTTTTATGTTGCTATTAAGACACCCAAATTTATTGCAAAAAGCACCATATTTGAGCATAGTTTGTGAAGGCTGCCGGGCTCCTCATTGTTTTAATCTTTTTACTATTGACACAAGCATTCTAGAATCAATATACCATCTTCCAAATGTGTGCAAAATTTCCAGCTTTAATGTTGCCATTTGGGCACCCAAATTCCATGCAAAAAGTATCATATTTGTACATGTTGCTAGCTCCTCATTACTGATGATTTAAAAATTAGTAGCAACAATGGTACCTCATATGGGCAAGGCCAAGCTTGTTAGGAGAGGAATGCTCTTTAATTGCTTAACTTGCCTCCATGAGATCATTGGACATGACAAAAACTTTTTCAACAATTGAAATGAGCAAAAGGGAGCTTTTTAGTGGGACAAGAACTAGGCCTAATTTGGAGCTTTATACTAGGACTAAGGGAGTATTTGGACTTGCACTTACTTTAGAAAATTGCCAATTTGACCACAATTTTTTGCTAAATCCACCATGGGCAAAATTTTTATTTACTAGATGACCATCTATATATATAAAAGAATGTGTTTGGTGAAGCTGCTCATTCTAATTGGTTGAGAGAGAGTGTTGTGGTGCAACTTTCAATGACCTATCTATCTTTTTAGCACAGGACCAGCAAAGGAGAGAGGGGTACATGCGTAAAGTGATTTACATTGAGTCTTTTTAGCAACAAACCAATAGAGGAAAGGGGTACATGCGTAAAGTGGTTTCCACTAAGACTTTATTGTGAATTAGATTGGTGTTTGTGAGTTAATTGGTCACTCATGGTTCAATTGTTTGAATTGGCCACATTTTATGATAAGATTGCTACGGCATAATTTGCTGATTATATGAATATTTATGTTGCCTTTGTTGGTACAACGAGTACCTAAACTTAATGATGACGGAAGAAGTACTCCACTATACCCTTTCTATTTCTTTTCTTTATCCACTCTTCCGTATTACTTTTCTTTTTTACTTGACTTGATCTTCACTAACTTAGAGTATACAAAATCCCAAAAAATATGTATTTTTTGCCATCATCATTAATTGTTAAATGTCATTGAAGCTATTTTGTGGCTATTGGATGTTTGGATTGTGTTGTGAATAGTGGAATAACGGCATTATTTCTTATTTGTGATTATGTAAACATAGATAATGCAATTGAGAACATGTAGATAGATAGCTTTTGCATGCACAATGTTCACAGAAAGGTCACACTTGCCAATTGAGTAGTAAAGATGCACTATGGTGTAGTGCATTTTAAGTAAATTTTGAGGATCTTTTTACTAAAACATAGTTTGGGACATTGAATTGATGTGTTTTGAATTTGAGCATAGTTAGCAATATAAAGTTTACCAAAATTGGTTTCCTTTATATTTTAAGTTTTTGATAAAAAGTAAATTTTTGTTTTTTTTATTATTGTCACAAGTGGAATACCTATTACCAATTTACCATGGGATGGTTACTTTTTCTAATTTTATTAACAAGGTAAGAAATTTCCTCTGTGATGATCTTTAGTGTGATCTACATCCATGGTGAAAAAATTGGCATAATTGAATACATTTTATAATTGATATGATTATATTTAGACTTCATTTCAAAAATTTACACTAATTTCAAATTTTCACCAAAATCTATGAATGTTTTTTTACATGTAGTATGTACATATCTTTTTCTACTAAAATTACAATGTTGAATTTTGATGCTACTTACAATGCTAGAATGTATTTTAGAAGGTGATTGGAATTCCATAGAAAATCTATGGTAGAAGGCCCATCTTTCAAGGGTTAAATGATCATTCAATAAATATAAGATCATTCAATAAATATGAAAATTTTCCTTTTTGTTCTTTATGAAACTCCTAAACATGATGCAATGTGGTGGATTTAGCAAAAGGTGTGGTGGATTTAGCGATTCTCTTAATTTATAGGAAATTTGTGAGTTTTATAAGTCATTTGCACTAACTAGGATAAAGCAGTGTACTTGAGAGAGCACTTTTTCTATGGTTGCTACACTCACCCGTGGGTAGTAAGTTTAACTGCCAATTCGTTTTAGTTAACCCCTAAAGGATGTTGCCTACCAAAAGTGTTGTTTGTATTTGTACAAGAACCATTTAGTACTTAAAGAAATGACTATATGACAAATGTTAAAAATTCCCCAAAAAATCCTAGTTGACAAGTAGTGTGTCTATGACTTGGCTTGAAACTTACAACTTCAATGGGGTTCATGTGCTATCCAAATACCCCATCCGTATACAACTTGGGAGTCCGTATACAAAACAGCAACATTCTTTAGGGGTTAATGGAAAGTTCTATTCTTATATTCTAGTGATGACTTTCATCTAGAATGAGTAGGAAATGAGTCTATATGGATGAAAATAATTTGTATGCAACTATGGATGAATTTTTACATGCTAGCTGCACAATGAATTTCCTAGCTGTGGTTGCTCAAATTTTCCAAAGAATAAAGGAAAGCATGGTCAATTCTCTAATTAATGATTTTTTTGAAGTTTCTTTATTGCATTTGTTAGACATGAATTAACCCCTTAGGGCCGGAGGAGGCAAAAATTGCCTTCACAAATTTTGAAATGAAATTTAGTGTGTTACCAATTTTGGATCATGGGTTGACCAATCATAAATATGTAGAGAATGAATTATGTTTTCAGGCACTTGTTTGATCACAGTTTGGAATTTCAACTTGTTGTATTGTAGAGAGAGTGATTCATCAGAAGGGGTATCAAGAAACCTTAGTGTTTAGTACAAATCACTCACCAAAACACCAACAAGAATATGATGTCACTTGACGTCTTTAGAGACCGAGTAAATAGTGCCACAACAACAGCCAACACAATTATTTTTTGGCTTTGTACCCCCTACCCAAGCTTTTCAGTCCTTTTAGCGTTGCACAATCAATGTCACTTATATTATCACATTCCTTTTGAAAAAATTTGTAGCCGTAGATCAATACTATTCAAATAACTTGTCCGGCTGGAATTCTAACCATGCAAATCTCCTTTTTCTAAAAATGATCAATATTTCATGATCTTTTCCACAATTTTTGAACCCTAACTAGCCATGCCTTTCCTTCATCAAATAGTATGACTTTTTTCCAAAATTCCAAGTTCAAGCCCCTCAACATATCACATGTAAGAAAAGTGCACATTAATCTCAAAATCTCATTCTACAGTAATTTTTCATAGTAGTCATTCATACAACTTGTACAATCTAAACTTAATCCAATGCACCACCTTTCACTTCACCAATAAAACACATGTCATAAGCAGATTGGTCCAAAAAAATTACATACATATCTTCCAAGACCACAGTTTACAATTTACTATGGTACAGTTGAATTGTGCTTTTTGTATTTGACTTAATTGCTAAAAAAACCTTAAGCAATTTGCTTTTCCAAAAGAACGACTAGCTTAGAAAGCAGACGGCCCTAATGGATTAAGTCTTAGAGCATCTCCACTGGTCCAGGCCATTTCAAATTTTTCCATTAATTTTGGCCAGCCTTCAAGCAGCTTGATCTCCACCCATGCTTTTCAAAAAGGTGGCCTCACACTCCAACACACCCCATAAATAAGTATTTGACTACTTATTAAGGAAAGTAGAGGATGAAGCTCACTAAACTTGAGGTGAATAGTGAGTGAATAGTGGTTTGAAGGGCCCTTGCTAGACACAATAAGACCAAATATCTTGAAAAGGTTTGGAGAGTGGCCGCAATACTTTTCATCCACTTTGAGTGTGTTGGAGTCACCGTTGGAAATGCTCTTATAAACATTGCCACCAACAAACGTGTAAGGCTTGTATAAGGCAACATGAAGACTTCTGTGTCCCTCATTTCAATTAATGGGAATATATGGTAGCTTGATACAATAGCTTGTTACAAATGGTTGGTTCGTGTTCTAGAATATCGTTTCAAAATCTAAACCCAAAGCAAATCACTCTGCAATTTTTCAAGTGAAAGTCTTTTGAATGCAATGTGTATTTGAACTAGTCATTGTATATTTCAATCGGGGGTAAAAAAATGGGAAAGTTTCATGGATACCTCTAAAGTTTGCCATATTTTCATAGATATTCTGCTTTTTCAGAAATTTGATAAACACCTTGGACCAAAAAATTTAGGTATTTGTTTTTGTTGTGCATGTCACTTCCTTCACTCTTTGTGCACACACTATTTCTTTTTTGTTATGCGTCTGCAAAGGAAGAAGGGAAGTGGCGTGTTGAACAAAACAAACGCCTGAAAATTTTGATCCAAGGGTATTTGTGAAATTTTTGAAAAGTAAGGGTATCTATGAAAATATGGCAAACTTTAGGGGTATCCATGAAACTTTCCCAAAAAAATTATGAAAGAGATTGAAAATCATCCAAGTAGTAATTAGTGCACAAGTCAAGCCCATTGTGTTGACCACTACATGCACCTTTATGGATCAATTAACCCCTAAAGGACTGATTGTCCATTTGGGGGACAATGGGATTTTGGGCACATACCTATGGTTAAACTACTTTGTGTGATTTTTTGGAAACTTTATGGAAGACAGGGAATTCAAAGATCTACATGGGCACCTAATTTTTTTTGAAGAAGTAAAAAATAAATTTTTGAAAATTTGGGGACGTTGGGCAACCCAAGCATCCCAAAAACTTTTTTATTATTTAGATTTGTTTTAAATAAAAACCTGAAATTGGCTCTTTGAGTTTACATATACATGGGAAGCTTTGAATCAATCATTTCCATTAAATGAGATGAAAGTTATGAGGACTTTTAGTTCCAAGAACTAATAACTAAAGTCCTCATAACTTTCATCTCATTTAATGGAAATGATTGATTCAAAGCTTCCCATGTATATGTAAACTCAAAGAACCAATTTCAGGTTTTTATTTAAAACAAATCTAAATAATAAAAAAGTTTTTGGGATACTTGGGTTGCCCAATGTCCCCAAATTTTCAAAAATTTATTTTTTACTTCTTCAAAAAAAATTGGAATGAAGAAAAAATTAGGTGCCCACGTAGATTTTTGAATTCCCCATCTTCCATAAAAGTCTCAAAAAATCACACAAAGTAATTTAGCTATAGGTATGTTCCCAAAATCTCATTTGTCCCCTAAACGGATAGTCAATCCTTTAGGGGTTAAAGAATTTTGATTGAAAGGTGCATGTTAAAAAGGGGACAAAATAAGCTCTATCCTTGTTTGAAGACAAAGTTGACCTTTAAATGTCATAAAAGTTAATTCAATGTCATAGAACTGATAGAAGTCAGTTATTCTAGAAAATGAGAAAAAGTGTTAAATATCTACATGTGTTTTAAGACATAAAGACATATTTTCATGATTGATTATAGAACCACGTGGTTTTGTCCTAAAAAAATTCTATGTATAAATCTCTCATAAATTAAATATTTTGAAACCAAGATCATTACTCTAACTACTCAATTGGCATATTCACATTCATAGCCCAATAGCTTGAGGATGATTTCCTCTATCATATCATGATCATTTTCTAAAAGTTACACAAAAAATCATGAAATTATTACCTACCAAGATGACATTTACACAGTCCAAAAAGTTTTTACACTTGGATACTAAATACCATACTACCTAGCTTGCACAAAAAAAATTAACTTAAACTGAGGAGGAGGGACAGCAAGGCTACCACATCAAACCTAGAGCGTCTTGCTAAAATTGGCACAATCTATTGTACTCAAGAGTTATGCACCATAACCATATGCAAACATGACAAACACCAAAATCCATATTATTACATCATAAGACAATATACATACTGGGATTGATATGTGTACCACACCCTTTCAACTATTCTACCACACCTGGGGTAAATTTTAGGTTTCTACCATAAAAAACTGAATTTGAGAGTTTGGAATTCAGATTTGGACTTAGAGATCTTGATTTTGTTTAGAATCATAAAAAGGTTCTAATTGAATAACACCCTTAAATGAAAAAGCTTATCTTTTTTTGTAAACAAAAATAAAAAATAATGCTTTTCCCCTGAACTAAGCTTTTTCATGGGGTGTTGTTCAATTGCAACCTTTTTATGATTCTAAACAAAATCAAGGTCTCTAAGTCCAAATTTGAATTCCAAATTCTCAAATTTAGATTTTTATGGTAGAAATCTAAAATTTACCCCTGGGTGTGGTAGAATAGCTAAAAGGGTGTGTGCTACACATATCAATCCCCTATACATATCCACAACTTCAAATAAAGTTGGATACAAATACTATATGCAATCATCAACTGGCCACTACCGCGGATAGCTTTTGTCTTGAAGTTTTGACTTCACTGGCTGAAATCCAGCATTTCCAAATTTTAATCAATTTTTCAATGGATTGCACCAAATGTTTCCTGCGTTTATAATATACTATACTATAATTAGATTTTGTAAAGTTTGACTGATTTTTTAACCAATGATTTCAAATTCATCTGCTCTTTAGCAATTTCAACAATTGGCAATACACTAAAATTTGGTTCGTGCCTGACATTGACCATGTATGTATCCAATAACGACCTTGTCACTACCCCGGATATAGCACTCAGCCAAGTATATAGTATACATATATTTTTACTAAACATGCACTAAGTATTGCATTTAGATTGCCTTAACCCTAAGTGATCGTTGTCCCTGGGGGACAAATGGGATTTTGGGGAGGTATCTATAGTCTCCATTTTTTTCCTTGTTTTCAATTTTTTTATGATAGAAAAATACATTAGCTTTTGAGGAATATAACTTATATTCCAATATATGCGTGGGAGCAAAAATTATGCCCAAATAAGCACAAATTTGAGGAGACTAGGCAACAAAAAAAATTCACAAAAATTTGAAACTTTATTTTTTATTTTTTTATCTCTTAGATTATAATTATTTTTACATTTGAAGCTTTGATTCATTCCATGACAACTAGATATGAGAAAGTTATGGACAATCCTGTTTTTTGAGCAATTTAACCTCTAAACTCCCAAGGGGTAAGGGCAAAATATAAATGAGTTATAAAATGATACTTTTGTACCTTTCATGAAATTTGTTTCAAAAGAGAAAACAAGAATCATGATGTGTAGTAATTATCCATATGGTCAAACATTCAAAAAAGTTTTGAACTTCTATTTAATGAATTTAGAAGCATTTACCATTTAATATTCATCAAAATTTTAAAAATTATTCATAGAATTTAAAATTTGGCATGATTGGTTAAAAATAAACATTATATTCTAAAGTTCATAAATGCAATCTTTTTGAAGGAGAAATCATCATTAGTTTCCTAGAATAGTAAATTTTGTAACACTAGCAAATATTGAAGTGTTTGTCTTTGAAAAATTCTCCTTGGTGAAGTTTAACCCCTAGAGGACCAATTGTCCCCTTGAGGGATAAATAGATTTTGGGCATGTACCTATAGCTAATCTACTTTTTGAGGTTTTGAAACTTTTACTAAAGGTGGAGAATTCCAAGAACTACGTGGGCATCTAATTTTTTCTTCCTTTTGACATTCATTCAAGAAGTTATGCATGAATTTCTGAAAAAGGGGGAGTGTGGGCAGTCCAAAAAAAAAATCAAAAATTGCATTTTTTTGAAAACAAAAATCTGAAAATGGTTTTTTAGATTTATACAAATGTGGAAATCTTTGAATCATTCAATTTTGATTGATAAGATGAAAGTTATGAGAAGATTTAGTTTGTGGGTAGATGTGGTACTCCCAAAACTCCATTTCTTTTGCCCCTTATAAAATTTGGTGCTTTACTTTTTTGAGCTTTTTGTGTATTTGTTTTTTGACTCATTTTTTCCCAAGTTGTAGTAGACTAAGATTCCTTAGTTTTCACCATTTGGATCAAAGTACTTCAAATTTTTGAATTTTACATAAATCCTCCAATTTCGCCTAGTGTATATGCAAATTTCATGGCCTTACAGCATTGCAAGATTTTACAAAGTATGATTCACACCTCCAATGCATTTGAAAATTCTCCCACATTTACCTAACTTGGTCTTCTACATGGAAAAAATAAATCTCAACTTTGCATAGAGCAATTTTTTTGATAAAAGAGTCGTCAAAGGCTTCTAAAAGTGTTGGGTAGTAGGAAAAAAAACTTTTTTCCACTTCAGATGTCTATTTCTCACTCTTCTACATCTAGAATGAGCTGATATTTTTCCACAAGTACCTCCCATAGTCTAGAGCAAGATCTTACAGTTGGATTTTCAAAAAAGCTTTATTTTCCTACCTTCCTACTCATTCCCCCAAAAGTGGCAATTTTCAGTGATTTTCAAAGAAAAATGGGCTTGGTCCTTTAGGGATTAACTTGGATTGACAAGACTCAGATTGGGTTGGATAGTGGACTTACTTTTCTATGAGAAGGTGTTTTTTTGTTTTTTCAAAAAATTGTTTTTTTTTTCATCTTGGGCAGTCCACAAAAAAGGGCAACCAAAAAATGGGGGATTGGGCATTTAGGGATTAAGAAACTTTTTGAAAAAATAACTTATAAGTTCATTTTTGAATGCGAGTTCAAAAAATTTTCAAAAAAATTGTTGGAAAGGGTGAAGTTTGCTTGCTAGAACAATCTCACCATTGGGATTATTGTGTTTCAATTCCATTGGAGGGTTATTGACAATTTAAGTTTTTGTTCAATCTTGTACCTTATTCTACCTAAATTTTTTTAGAATGAAAATTAAGTATTTTTTGTTTTGTATTTTTTCCAAAGATTCTCAATTCAATTTTCCACAATTAAGATTTAACCTTCCAAACCCTGTAGTGCAAAAAATTTAAGTTAATAAAGTTTAAAGTTGAATAATCTAATCAATCAAGGTGCAAAAAGTTTATTTTTTACACTTTAAATGAAAAAATCTTGCAATTTGTGCGGTCAAAGTTTTTGAATGTTTTTTTACACATCTTTATACTAGTCTAGTGCAAGATCCTACGGTTAGATATGCAAAATGACTATTTTTCAAACTTTTTTACTCTTTGCCATAAAAATGATAGTTTTGAGTGTTTTTTGACAAAATAAAGGCCGTTGTCTTTTAGGGGTTAAGAATTAAGTTGTTTTCTTCCAAAAAGTAATTTTGTGATTCATTGCTTGGCCACTTGGAGGTGCATGCAGCGCCTTAAATATTAGAATTTCACATGGTTTACTACATGGACATTGCTAGTTTGTTTTCCCCTAGCTTAGTTGTTACCAAGCCCTTTAAAATTTATTCATTTTAATAAGTTTTGCTGAAGATTACTGTAGTATTAATAATTATATATATATACTGTAGTATTAATAATTATATATATATACTGTAGTATTAATAATTATATATATATAGTATAAAATGTCAAGAAATTAGTGCGGGGCAACCTAAACGCAATATTCAGTGTGGTTCTGGCCTCTCAGCAAATTATTATTATTATTATTATCTCCGGTTAGTTTTCTAATAAAGAGAATTTGTACTCAAGTAATGGAATCTCACATGATGAAATGAGGAATCCGGAGGAAGAATTGGAAGAAAGCCGTTATTTTTTGATCTCATCAGTCATCACAGTCATCACAACTTGATGATATAAATAGTCTACATAGTTGTAGTTGCATTCATGGCTTCGTAATTTTTTGATGAAGTGAGTTGGCTTTTCAACTTTAGTACTGAATGGAGCCCTTCGAACTTTGGGTCTTGTGGCGTTGGCCCAGATGCTTTTTCACATTCCTACATTTTCTCAAAAAATTCAAAATAGTTTCAACATATTGCAGAAGATGCTAGATTGGCAAAAATAAAAACTGTAGTGAAACAAAGTATTTGTAAATTTACGTATCTTTTGGAAATAGCATTAGCATCTAGTAGTATGTCGCACTTGGTGTTAGAAGGGGTATTAGCAATATGAATGTAGTCTAAAAGCATGTCCAAATGCATCTAATTTTTTTTGTTACTATCACTCTTAACACCAAGTATGAACATACACTTAAGTATAGGTATTCTCACAATAATTTTTGGAGGTTCATCTTGTTATATAATTCTCATAATTTTACCCATTTACATACACATCATGTTTAAGTGGCATTTTATTGGTTAGAATGAAAATTCACTCTTTAACCCCTAAAGGCCCATTGTCCCTTCGGGGGACAAATGGAATTTTGGGCATGTACCTCTGGCTAAACTACTTTGCATGATTTTTTGAAACTTTTATTGAAGGTGAGGAATTCAAAGATCTATGTGGGAATGTAATTTTTTTTTCATTTTGACATTTGTTGAAGAAGTTAAACTTGAATAACCAAAAAACAGGGGACTCTAGGCAGCCCAAAAACTTCTTTAAAAATTGAGTTTTTTTCAAATAAAAATCTAAAATAGGTTCTTTAGACTTCTCAAAATCACACCTACCCGCAAACTAAAACTTCTCATAACTTTCATCTCATCTATGAGAATTGAATGATTCAAAGCTCCCCACGTCTACATAAGTCTAAAGAACCTATTTCATATTTTTATTTTAATAAATGCAATTTTTAAAGAAGTTTTTGGGCTGCCCAAAGTCCCTTGTTTTTTGGTTATTCAAGTTCAACTTCTTCAATAAATGTCAGAATGAAGAAAAAATTACATTCCTACATAGATCTTTGAATTCCTCACCTTCAATAAAAGTTTCAAAAAATCACGCAAAGTAATTTAGCCATAGGTACATGCCTAAAATTCCATTTGTCCCCCAAAAGGGCCCTTGGGCCTTTAGGGGTTAAATTAAATTTTAGAAGTAATAAAACAAGAGTTCAATGATTGTGGAAAAATTATTGAGAAATGTAGACTTGAGGAAAAATTCAATCCATTGTTCACTCAAACCCTTCCTACACCATTCAATTCCTCAATAAATTTAAAGTTAATTATATATTCTAAAAATTGAGAAGGTGAATAGAGGTATATATTATTGCTCAATCATGCTTTTGATTTTTGTCAAATGCTATTTGCACCTACTACTCCAAATGAGTATGCCTTGCTCATCAATTTTCACCAACATATTTCTTTTTGCTCTAAACAATTTTTTAGAACTTGAAAGCTCCTCAACTCAAGTTAGCAACAGATTGGTGGTAGATTTATAAGAGATTGGATCTATATTTATAATAGATTGATGGTGGGTTGTTTATTTTTGTTCAATTTAATCATGGTACGCTAATTGAAGGGATCTGAATTTGAATGTGAATTCAAAGTTTCTTAAATTGACTTACTACAATAAGTTTCTAAAATCAAAAGTTTTCCTAGGTGAATATTTTGAAGATTTTCACTAAAGATCACCTCAAAAGAAAATAAAGGACTTGGAAACGATGAAGGCAAGTTCTATGGCTACTAAAAAAACTCACCTCTCAATTGCTTCTAGCGTTATGCCTAATTGTTACAGTTTGTAAAGTTTTTATTGAAGTTAGTGTCAAATTATAATCTATTATTTGCTTATAACCACGCACTACACTAATAATGATATTTAATGTTATGGTACTTATAGTTTTATATATCATATTGTGGATCTTACAATAATTCTCAATCGATTGAAATTTGATATCCATGTTGAGTGTTAGATACTACTTTAGTGCAAGCTTAGGATGCTAATATATTTTTTTGATAAAAATACAATTGACAAAGAGAGTGTATATTAGCATTTAATATTGATAACAATATTATAATAATGCAGTTAACATTTAGTATCACAATTTGTAATGAGTGTTGCCAACATTAATATCATTATTAGTGTAATATCATACCCACTAAGCTTGGATGTCAAATACGGAGAATATTGAGCCAGACGGCACCTTGAAGGTCTTCCCCTGAGACATGACGTTGGGGATTCCCCAAATCCTTAAGTATCCACTTAGCACCTAAGCTTGTAATTATCTGTAATTAAACTTTCACAAGGCCCATGTCAGGATCATTGAAATTGATCTCACTTTTAAGCAGCAGTTGTGACAAGTTCCAAAAGGGCTGCACCTCTAAGCTTAATGCATTATTAAGTTAATGCCTCCTCATCTCATTTGAATGAGAACTTGCGATCATTAGAGCAAGTCTCTTCCATTATTACTCTGCAACTTAGGGTTACAAATGTCATGAAAGTATTGACCTTCCTGCATTCAAGTCATTTAAAAGGAGACCCTCGTGAAGCTTTTTTTTCCTTTGAAAAAGATTTCATAACTTAAGCAGAATCCGAGTCACTACATCAATAATGAAGTTTAGTGTTAAGTACTGTTGGTACGTATAGAGTTATTTAGCTTATCGTGTAACTCACACTGATTTTGATTTGGTTGACACTTAACCCCTGAGAGCGCAGAGTTATTTTAGGGTTTAGAAGAAAATGGGGGTTTAATGGTCACCACAGCTTGGAAAATTACATTCAGAAAAAGTGACCATAGGATTTGAAAAAGGACTACCTTCTCTGCTGATGGGATCAATCATGACCATTTTCATTGTACAAATTAAGAGAAAAATGAGATAAAGTTGTGGACCCCAACAACAAGATCCTGTTGCTGGGACGTTTAAGGGTTAATATTCTTGTTGATAATTAAGTGTTCATTTTGAACAATATTTTGGAGAAAGAGGAACTAGCTAGGTACTCATTTAGGGCATTTGAAAAGAAATCTGATTTAACAATCAGTGTTCATGTTGGCATTTGATGTTGGTAATATCAACTTTGTTGAGACTCAATGTTAGAGTTTGTAACTAGTGAATCCAACAATAACTTTCATTATTAATAAAATGGGTACTAGCTAATCTCAAGGAATTTTTTTATGAGAATCTTATCACATTTGGACATCAGCTACTGTTTGTTGAAAAATTTGGATGAAAAAATGGATGAAAATGGATGAAAATTGGATGTAGTCGTTAGATTTCTCTAAAAAGGAACATAAGGTTCACCGATTTTTACTTGAAAGTTGGTAAGATAAGCTGATTTAACGGATGAATATGTGTAAATAGATGCTTATATATATATTCTCTCCTGACCTATATGCATTCAAGGCCTCAAGGGTGAGTGCCAGCTAACCAATGAAAAACAGCAGAAATTCCATGATGGTACAATACTAAGCTATTGTTGGGGTACATACTGCATGGAAATGGTTAGACTCTATCAAGACTTGAGTATGTTGCTTGTACTTTATATTATTGTTCTGGAGAAAGTAGCCTTTTTTCAGAGCTTTTACTCAAACCTCCTGAATCTTCATGCAATTCTGGCAGTAAACTTACGTAATTGAGATGTCTGAAGGAGTCAAGTATTTGGAATATTTGGAGACATAACTTTAAGTTACCGGGTTTTGTGCGCTTCAGAGCAAGGACAGCAAGTTCTGCCTTGGTCGAAGTGTTCGGTACTTGAGCTAAAGACTTTGCCTGGTTGCCAACTTTTTATTAAATGTCAAAAACGGTTAATGGCTCATAAAATCTTGTAGGGAGGATGCATGGGATATTAGAACCTGTTTGTAGAATTTGGACGTATCTAACTTACTCTGTGTCTGAATTATGTCTTATTTATTTAGCCCCTCGAGGATGTTGCGTACCAAAAGTGTTGGCTGGGGCCATTTAATACTTGAATAATTGGCTTTATGACAAATACCAAAAATTTCCCCAAAATTCTAGTTGATCATTAGTAAGGGCAGCTTTACATTTATGGGGGTTGGGCCAATTTGGCTTGGGGCTGATTGCCTCAAATTTTAGCCCACATTTTGCTTAACCCCTAAAAGCCCAAGTCCTTTTTCATGTGAAAGTCATTGAAAATTGTCACTTTTGGGGGAATAAGTAGAATGGTAGGAAAATAAGTTTTTTTTCTCAAAAATCCAACCATAAGATCTTCACCTAGACTATGGGAGGTACTTGTGGGAAAAATATCAGCCCATTCTAGATGTAGAGGAGTGAAATATTGACATCCAAAGTGAAAAAAAAATATTTTTTTCTGTGCTGCTCAAAAACTTCAGAAGCCCTTGACTACTCCTAAATCAAAAAAATTGCTCTATGCAAAACTGAGGTTTTTTTTTCCCTTGTAGAAGACCAAGTTAGGTATGTGTGAGAGAATTTTCAAATGCATTGGAGGTGTGGATCATACTTTGTAAAATCTTGCAATGCTGTAAGGCCATGAAATTTGCATACACACTAGGCAAAATTGGAGGATCTATGTAAAATTGAGAAATTTGATTTACTTTGATCCAAATGGTGAAAACCAAGGAATCTTAGTCTTCTACAACTTGGGAAAAAAAAGATTCAAAAAACAAATACACAAAGAGCTCAAAAAAGTAAAGCAACAAATTTTATAAGGGGCAAAAGAAATGGAGGTTTGGGAGTCCCACATCTACCTGCAAACTAAATCTTCTCATAACTTTCATCTCATCAATGAGAATTGAATGATTCAAAGCTTCCCACATACATAAAAACCTAAAGAACCAAATTCAAATTTTTATTTTTTAAAAATGCAATATTTTTTTGAGCTACGCGCTTTTCCCTTGTTTTTCAAAAATTCATGCAAAACTTCTTCAATGAATGTCAGAATGAAGAAAAAATTAGATGCCCACCTAGATCTTTGAATTCCCCACCTTCAGTAGAAGTTTTAAAAAATCACATAGATTAGTTTAGATGTAGGTACATGCCCAAAACCCCACTTGGCCCCCAAGGGACCACTTGGGCCTTTAGGGGTTAAGGCCGGTTTCTATTACTAATTAAAATGAGATTATAGTGGAGGCCAATTATCTCATATGTAAAGGCCTTGAGCCAAGGAGTCGGACCAATTCAATAAAGTTAAGCCATCTTTACATTAGAGGTGAGAAGTTATGACAAAAATCTTGTATGGGCCATGGCTTGTTTTAATTAATAATTAATTTTCTTACTTTAAATTTTTTTTTGAAACATTGATATGATGATAGACACCCAAAAAATAGAGTTGGACAAAGGGGGACATTGCCAAAATGTGCATGAACCCTAAACATGAAGTTTGAAACAAACTCTTAAGTTTTTTGTTTACCTTATCAAGGTATGCTATACCAATTACCTTCATTATTTTCTTTTATCAACCACAAAGCATTTGTAATGTTTTGCATATTGATTAGTTCTTCCAAATATCAAGTTTTATGCAGATAGTATCTAGGAGAATAAAACTATGAGTTATAGATCATCAAGAGTATCTTGCATAAAAGATGATAGAAACAAAAATCAGCATATCAACGTTTGCAAGGTTTAAAACTTTATGAGAGCATAGAAGGAAAAAAAGATTTGAAAATAGATACAAAATATACAAGCCTAGTGTTTTTTATACACATAAGAACTAGTTAGTAAACGTATTTAGCAAGCTAAATGCCCCCCTGTAAAGGGATATAACGGATTTGATTTGAGAATATATATATATATATATATATATATATATATATATATATATATATATATATATATATATATATATATATATCTATATATCTATATATATATATCTATATATATATATACATATACATATTCCATGAATTTTGTTTTTTTAATGAAACTTGACATTGCCCCCAAGGTCAAGAATTGGCCTCCCATTTTTGGTGCACCCAATTCAGTGAGATTCATGCAATGTCAGATCTTGTCTTTGTTGAATAAAATATTCATTCCACCAAATTGACTCCATACGCTATGTGTAAAGAGGTTGGGACTGATTTCAACATTCTATCCAATCACAAGTGAGAATTCTTGGCCTTTCACAAAGTGGACCAGGCCTACCTACAAGTGTAAAGCAGCCCTAAATTTGTGACTTAGTTTGAAATTTATCACTCCAATGAGATTCATGTGCTACCCAAGTGCCTCCTCTGTATACAACAAAGGAGAGCGTATGCAAAACGACAACATCCTTTATGGGTGAAGTCTTAGTTTTTGTCTAGGATGTGTCAAATATGTAATTCAGTGTTAAGACATCCATGAAGACCAAAACTCCTATACCTTATTTTAACCCATAATTTAGAAACAAGTATGAAAGAGTATGTGGTATTGCAGTCTTATATGAGGTTCACGTAAGCGGCTTACTTTAATCATGAAGATGTTACATGTGCATAAATAATGTTGTTGTTATATCTTATATAAATGTCATTGCAAAACTACAATTTCTGTATAGATTATTTTGTACCACATGACTAAACAATGACTATATATTGTCCACAATGACTCATTTCAGTCATTGTTTAATCGCTAGTTAGTCATTGTAAACATTACTTTTTTCTAGTATATGGAATACACCGTTACATGACAAATGCAAATTACATCGAAAAATGTCTTTATTTGATAAACTAATAGAAAACAATTTTGAGTATCTAGATTCAAAAACTTGATACACGATACACCTTTTTTGATGTTAGAAGTTCCCTTCAATTATATCCCTTCAATATGGTGTTGTTTGAAGTTTTAAACTTTGAAGGCATAAGAGGATGATAGTGCAATGGCTATATCATTTATGAAAACTAACATTGTTTCTTCAACGTATTTTTCCTAATATTTAAGCAGTTCATTCAGTTATGACTGAATTTTCATCTAGATTTGGACAAAAATGCACTGAACAATTTCCCAAGCATTACTTGATAGTGAAATGTGCTCAATCAGCTTTGAGTGAGTTTGAACAAAGTGATGTAGTAGGAGGAACTAACATATCTCTAATCGATTGAATTTTGCTATAATTCTGTTGGTAAAAGAAAGTTTGGCACATCTCTCCCAAATACACATGTCTATATCTAGGAAATGCGTGTTTCGAAAATAGCTGCTAATGAGAAGAAGAAAAAAACTACATCTACTATACGATTTAAAATAAATGTTTTTCTAAACAATTTGAACCCTGTTATTTTTATGAGTTTCAGTTTCACATAGGTCAAAGTTTCCTAATTATATTTAAAGAAAATTGTGACTGAACACGCACAGCTGCACAACAAAGCAACATGGCTCGTGGCATGGGACACCCAGATTATACTATTCCTGAGGAGAAGTTGTGAGGTGGCCCAAAAAATATGTGAGCAAGAAATAGGGCTCACATAGCTCCACCACTGGGACATGACTAATCACAAGGCTTCCATGATGAAGACTCTCAGGGTGCTGGAGGCCCATGTCTGCCTCAGTTTAGCTATGATTCCGCCCACCCCATTTCCATGAGGGCATCCATTTGCATTGCTTGGGTTCATGAATCTGGCTCTCTAAGAATGCGCTCTGAGCCTGAATTTACAGCCTGCAATACTCCCCCCAAACCTCCCCATTTCTTTGTTCATATTTTAGGAAGTGCTTGAATGGCAAACCTAAACATACGGTGAAGCCATTCATGTATCTTCCGACAGAAATGCATCTCTAATATTCCCTCTATTCCAATATAAAGCTCCAAATCAGGCATAGTTCTTGTCCCACTAAAAAGCTTCTTTTTGCTAATTTCAATTCCTGAGAAAGCGTTTGTCATGTCCAATGATTTCATGGGGGCAAGTTAAGCAATTAAAGAGCATTCCTCTCCTAACAGGCTTGGTCTTGCCCATATGAGGTACCATTGTTGCTACTAATTTTCAAATCATCAATAATGAGGAGCTTGCAACATGTACAAATATGGTACTTTTTGCATGGAATTTGGATGCCCAAATGGCAACATCAAAGCAGGAGATTTTGCACACACTTGGTAGATGGTATATTGATTTTAGAATGCATGTGTCATTATTACAAAAACTAAAATAATGAGGAATCGACAGCTTCAACAGATTATGCACAAATTTGATACTTTTGGCATGGAGTTTGGGTGTCTAAATGACAACATAAAAACTTGAAATTTTGGACATATTTGGTAGGCGGTATATTGATTCTAGAATGCATTTGTCACTAGCATAATGACTAAAAATACATTTAATTCCTTGTGAAGAAGTTTTTTGGAGCTTTATATTGGGACAGAGGGAGTAACATTTATTGTAAAAGTCCATGCGCAATGAGGAATCAAATCATAGCTAAACAAGGGTGTTGGCTACCACCAACTTCTGCAATGCAAAGTTGTAAAATCTTCAAAGTTATTCTTCTTTTTTGCAAGGCTTTCAGAGTCTACAAGAGTTCAGCGATTGCAAACTTTTTTACAAGTTGACTTGAACAGAAGGATACTGCACCACAAGCACTTTGGAAATATTACAAGCATTATTAACCCCTAAAGGACCAAGCCATTTTTTCTGCCAAAATCCCTGACAACTGCCACTTCTAGGAGATGAGTACGTAAGAAGGTAGATTTTTTAAAAATCCAACCATAGGATCTTGTCTTAGACTAGGAGAGGTACTTGTGGGAAAAAATCAAGTCATTCTAAATGGAGAAGAGGGAGATATTTACATATGAAGTAAAGGGAAAAGTTTTTTTCCTTGTTGATGGTAAATTTCAAAACCCTTTGACCACTCTTACATGAAAAAATTTGCTCTACCCAAAGTTGTGCTTTTATTTTACCATGTAGGAGATCAAGTTGGGTATATGTGGGACAAATTTCAAATCAATTGGAACTACACAACACATGCAAAAAAATAGTAAGTAAAAAGAAGTAGAGAAGGAGTAAAAACACTAAATCGTTAAGAATTGAATTATTTGAAATGAAAAGCAAAAATCCCAATGGTTATAATGTTGTAATAAACAATCTACTTTCTTAGGTTTAGTTTTTTTTTTCCAAAATACTAAAAATTGAGTACTGTAGGTTGAGAGCAAATTTGGCATAAAATAATTGCCCAAATTTGCCCAATTATTCCATGAATTATTCTTCAAAAATGCTCAGTCTCAAACAAATAAAAAAATTGAAATGCCAAATATTACAAAAACATTAAGCTTAGCTAACAATGGAAGGTCAAGGTTGATTCCAAGAGGGCTCAATCTACTACAAATTTTTATACCAAGGGCTAATTTTAGAAAGTGGAATATGGTTAGAAAAAGGCTTAATTCTACTATAAAAATTTGGTTGAATACCAAATAATAACAACTTTTTTGAAAGTGCCTAATCTTGTTTAATTACAAAACTGGATGCCAAATTGGTTTTTTCTCAAAAAATAATTGATTCAGCACAAACATGTAAAATCTAATCTCAACCTACAATAAAATAAAAGACTTCAAAGTTTACTTTAGAGTAGAGAATGCATAACTACTCGCAAAAAAAAAAAAAACTCCTCATAACTTTCATCTCATTGATTGAAATTGAATGTTTCAAAGCTTCCCACATATAAAAAAATTCTAAAGAACCAATTTCAAAATTTTATTTATAAAAATGTGAATTTTAAAAAAGTTTTTTGGACTGCCTAGATGGGCAGTCCTCCTCAAATTTTCATCAATTCATACATAACTTCTTTGTTGAATGTCAGAATGAGGAATAAATTAGATGCCCACATAGATCTCTAAATTCCCCACCTTCAATAAAAGTCTTAAAAAATCACACAAAGTAGTTTAGCCATAGGTACGTGCCCAAACTCCCATTTCTCCCCAAAGGGATAATGATTGTTTAGAGGTTAATAAAATAATGCTTTATTCTATTACAATAAGCTCACCTAAATCTATTGATTTCAATCAACGCTTTATAAAAAAAGGGGGAGTCTTCCTTCTAGCAATACAACTTTTTTTTAATGGTTCATCACATTTAATTGCTGCAATTTTTGCATTATTTTACCGTAGTTCACACTATGTCTCACCTCCCAATTCTGCAAAACCTCAATTCATGCAGAATCTAAACTTCATTGGATTATAAAGGGGGCAAAGGTTTGTAAGCTTAGTTTAAAAAATTGGTACAAACAATCCCAATATCTGATGACAATTAGGAAATCCTACACCACTAATTTTCTCAGTAATGATCAATTAATTATTATTTCTGTCTATGTAAGGAAGTGGTTTACTAGCTCTACCAAATATCTTCTTCTAGGCCCTTTACCCAAATTTGCAGGCACATGGAAGCCGACCATTAGTCAGAGGGAGGCAGCCATTTTCTGTAATGGCTGGAGTCTGGAGACCCTAATTTAAAGCAGCAAATTTGAAAGGAAGGTCAGGGAACGAAAAGCCCATCATCATAATTTGATTCAGCTGAACTGAGTACAAAAAGTAGGGGCAGGCCATAGAACTATCATGAAGAAAATCAATATGGGCATTCGAGTCCCACAATCACAACTGTCAAGATTTTTTGCCTTTTACCCTTCAGAATGGCATGCCTCAAACACACTTTGCTAACTTACAAGCGCAGATTTACCTTTCTTGTAAAAGATGAGTAAGGAAGGAGGCTCATGAATGGAGCATGGAAGGGCTGAAACTGAATTTGGGCCTGAATTTGGGTAGGTGGAACTTCTTGAAATATTTTTCAGTAAAATTTCCTTGAAAGACAAGAAGAATTGGCATTTAACCCAAGTTGTTTTGTATTTTTTGAAACTTTGAGCAATTAGTTATGAAATTTTGAAGTGGAAAGGCTATAGGGCTCTAAAATGGAGTACCTCATCACATGTATTGTTGAAGTCTTATGAAAAATAACATACACAAACAAACGGTACTTTTGAGGAGGTGCTCCATTTTAGAGTCTACTCCAAACTAGAACTTCTTACCTTAACACTTAAATGACTGAGCAGCCCTTTGCAACCAATACAATAGGGGGTATTTTTCTTGTATTTGGAGTGCTTCCACACCTTTATTACATTTGAGATCAACAAAGAAGTCAAAATATAGACCAATGCTTTTCTAGTGAGGTAGTCAAGATCCCAAATTAAAACTTTTTGTTGGTAGCAAATGCCAATTATACAGCAGTTTACATACTATGTATTATAGTAGCTCGGTCCTTTAGGGATTAAACATTTCCAAAAAAACTAACCAATATTTATCCAATTCATTCAAATTTTAGCTAGATTTTTAGACATTTTGTTAGGCTAATTTTATATTGTTTTTTTAAAATATTTTTTAGCTCATTGCTTCCACCTTGCAGATGTGATTTTTATTTTATCGCTCAAATTGATAGGAGTACAAAATTCATTATAACTATTGCACCTTGCAATAATCATATTAAGTTGCACTATTTCAAGAAATTAGTGAATTTGCAGAGAGCCCTAATAAAACAATTCATGTCAATTTTGGTTGTGTCAATATATTATGGGTTATAGTATTTAAATACTAACTCAAATAGTGTGATACTGCGATTCAAGTGGCCAAAATTTTGAGGAGGTTTATTTTACTTTTGTCCTCAATTTGCGAGTGTGTAAATGATACCACGTTTACACAAGTTATGCCACCAAGTTGCTACCTCGGAGGCAATAAAATGTTGTAACAAAAACCCTACTTGAAGATAAAAGGTGTGCAAGGCATGCCACATTTTTACACTACTTGGATAAAATTCACCTCAAATTAGTAGGAAGGGGTCTTGCATTATTTAAAGTATAGCATTGAACAAACTATCATGTGTACTAAGGGCAACTTTACGTTACAAAAATAGATTTTTTTTGGAGCCTCTATATCTTCCAATCTCAATATTTTGTTGGTTGATTTTTGAAAAATGGGCTTAAGGCCTTTACATTAAGAGTCAATGGCAAATCTTCAAATCTAATTCAATTTTAAAAAGATATAATCTAAGAAGGTTTCAAATTTAGAAATTGGGTCTTCCAAAATTAACACCATATTCATTAAAATGGGAGATTGGCACCTCTCAAAATAATCAAATGAGACATAAAACCTTTCAATTTTAGGTTAATTTTGAAAGGTTTTTATTGCAATTTAGCTCAAATCAAGCTGAATTGCAATAAAACTTTCTAATTAAGACAAATTTGAGAGGTTTTATGTCAATTCAGCTCAACTTGAGTTGAATTGACATAAAACCTTTTGTCAAATTTCCTTTAAATTACCTCGTTTCAAGGGAAAACTTTCATTTTAATGAATATGGTGTTAAATGAGGGAC
>OY987250.1:11952430-12103550 GCA_963920765.1 Ulota crispa
ATAACAAGAAGAAAAAAAATCTAATTTTTTTTCAAGTTTTTATAAGATTTTTTTTGCTGCCCGGAGTCCCCAAAATTGTACTTATTTGGGCATAACTTTTGCTCCCTGGCATCAATTGGAATGAAAATTGTATTCCCAAAAAGCTAATGTGTTTTTCTATTTTCAAAAAAAGTTTCAAAAAATTAGGACAAAAATTGAGGCCGTAGGTACCTACCCAAAATCCCATTTGTCCCCTGTAGGGAGAATGGTCCTTTAGGGGTTAAGGTCAGAGGCTTGAACTCCGTTAGGGCACTACTTCCGCTCACCTTCCCAAATGATCTTTTTCAATACATGTCTTATTCATAGCCTTTCCATAATGTACAATAGACATAAATTTGAGGAGGTGCACCATTTTAAAGTCCTATGACTTTTCCACTTCAAAATTTCATAATTAATTCCACATTGCTCTAAAAAATACAAAATTTCTTGAGTTAGATGCCAATTCCTCTTGTCTTCTAAGAAAAATTTACTGAAAAATATTTCAAGAAGTTCCACCACCCCAAAATTCAGTTTCAGCTCTTAGATGGTTGGTTTACAAGCCTCTTACCTTAACCCTTGAACCAGTCTTTAAATTTTGTTTTCTCGTCATCCGCGCGACAGGCACCCAACACTGCAAGCATGCAAGTGGGTAAGAATATTTTGGAAAAAAATAGATAGAATCAATGACTTGTACATGTTCATCCACAAAATTTATTAATTTCAATAGCTTTCGTCAAAATTTTGGCAAATGTCGTGTTTGTTTAAGGAGGGTTATGGCAATTTCATCCACTTTTTCATTAGTTTTTTTTAGTGTTAATGTAGCCAATCCAGAATTGAGGTCAGATTTAGGCAAAATTCATCAAGAATTTAGAGGCTACTTTGAACACCCAAGAGTATCAACAATGTCCTCACATGATTTTGCAAGTCAATTTAAGGCACCATATCTAATTTTTTGACTTTGTTACAGATTACAATTATCAAAGCATTCAAGTGATTCATGCAAGTGGAGTAATGGCAAGGTGAGCCAAATGTTGTACAAGTGCATGTAGAGCCTTAATTGGGTAAAATACCATACAAGGTAAGGTGTCAAACAACATTAGATTGCAAACAACCAATACCCATTGCAAGCTTCTATGCGTGTACTTTGAGGTGACAAGAGATTGGCCAACAAAGGTTCAAGTGTATTTGAGACCTTTGTTGTGGCAACCCTCACAAACTGAGTCACTCACAGTTTTCTATGCAACAGTAATTCAAAGCCTCAAAATTAAGCATTCAAAGAAATATAGCCTTCAAAAATACGCAAGTGTGTGCATTCACATTTAATCTTGCTACTCACATATTTGAGATGAATTTAGGGGCCTTCAGAAGTTTGTAAAAATCAACAAGCAGCAACTACCTATCAAAAAATGAGATTTTGCCATGACATGTTGTTTGGTGAAATGTTACAATCTCTCATCTCCCACGGTTAGTTATCCCCATATTTTACAAGCCACCTTCTAAGGTGTCACCGCATTGTTTTCTACAATCACTCTTTATGGATCATTGAAATAAATAACACAGTATTCATTAATTTGGGAATTCTAGCACTTTTTGGGACTTTTGGCCACACTTTCATTTCATGCCACGCCCATTTTATTTCCACTTCTTCATGACTAATTTGGATCTAGACATCTGTCATCTGTAAAGTATTTGTAAAGTATCAATTGTTTTCTCACAGATGTGCCAAACAAGATTAAGATGAGAGTTTTAGAGTGAGGAGACATACAAATTGGGAATTGCCGTTTCCCAAATTAATGAATATTGTGTTAAATGAGATAAAATGCATCAAAGCTAGGTCTTCCTAAATCCTAATTTTGGTGAAAATGACTTGAGCTCTTATGGGTTAAGGGTTGCTTTATACTAGGAGTTAAAGTCATGAAAACTTAGGATATTTCAACTAAAATGGCCTCAAGAACAACTTCAAGCATCCATCATTTTAACTCCTAAAGGACCAACTGTCTGTTCAACAGACAAATGGGATTTTGGGCATGTACCTATGGCCAAATTACTTTGCATGATATTTTGAAACATTTATGGAAGATGGGGAATTCAAAAATTTGCTTGGGCATCTAATTTTTATTTCAACTAATGCCAGGGAGCAAAAGTTATGCCCAAATAAGTACAATTTTGGGGACTCCGGGCAGCAAAAAAAATCTTATAAAAACTTGAAAAAAAATTAGATTTTTTTTCTTCTTGTTATAGATTATATCATTTTCTACATTTGAAGCTTTGATTCATTCCATTTGGACTAGTTATGAGAAAGTTATGGACAATCTTGTTTTTTGGGCAACTCAAGCATCTTCTTGAAAAAATAACTTATAAACTTCATTTTTGAATGCAGGTTTAACATTTTTTCAAAAAAAATTGTTGGAGAGGGTGAAGTTTGCTTTCTAGAACAATCTCACCATTGGAATCATTGCGTTTCAATTCCATTGCAGGGTTATTAGCAATTTAAGTTTTTGTTCAATCTCATACCTTCTTCTACCTAGTGTTTTTTTAAAGAATGAAAATTAGGTATTCTTTTTTTAAATTTTTTTCCCAAGATTACCAACTCAACTTCCCACCATGCAAAAATAGAATTCCAAACTCTATGGTGCAAAAAATTTAAGTTAAAAAGGTTCAAAGTTAAAAAATCTAGTCAAGCAAGGTGCAAAAAAAGCTGTTTTTCATTTTTTAAATGCAAATATCTTCCAACCTATACTATCAAAGTTCTTGAGTTTTGCATGACACATTCTTATAGTAGTCTAGTATAAGATCCTACGGTTAGATATGCAAAATGACTGATTTTCAAACTTTTTTACTCTTTGCCATAAAAATGGTAGTTTTGAGTATCTTTTAACAAAATAAAGGCCATGGTCCTTTCGGGGTTAATGTGCCAAAAGCTCAAGGTTTGACACTTGTATGTTTCACTTTTTTTGTAATAGTAAATCGTACAAGATGCGTAATTGATTATTTCTAAATTGTTCAAAGTCCATAAAACTAGAACCATGTGAACATGCAAAGAGAAATCTGGAGTTATAGCCAATTAGGATCTCTAGCACAAAAAGATCCTTTGACATAGCCAAGTCTACGCTTAGAGAATTTTGGGTTTAGAAAATGTTCATGGAAATAGAACATCTCCCGAACAGCGTGGCCACATATAGTCCAAAATTTCCTTTTGTAGTGTAAGGTCATTCTAATATGGCATGTGAATTTTTTTCTAATTTTTTTTTAAATTTAAAAAGGTCAATTTATAATATGGAGCAAGTTCCAACAATATAACTCCTTACTAAAAACTAGCCCACAACCTTGTTGCTGTAAAGAGACAATAAGAAATGTATAAAAAAACCATAGAGAATTTAATAAAAAATAATTGATGAAATCTGGTTTTGAGTTGGGTATTTGTTTTTGCTAGATACAACTCTTAGAGCAAAGTCCCACTTTCTTGGTGTGCAAAGTCCTGAAAAACAATTTTCATGCATTCATTTCTAAGTGAATCAAGAATTGGAACTAGGATATAGAATGAAGGTATAAGCCCCATTTCAACCACATGACCAATCCAATATTAAATATTTAGTTGAGCTTTGGAACTCAGTATGAATTTTTTCTAATTCTTACAAAAGATTGTTGTGTATGATCCTTTATTGGATGAATTACAATTTTAATGCCTAAGAGACTCACTTGTTCAATGGTTTCTTTTTTATAATATACGAAGTTTGGAACCTTAAGGCATCAAGTTAAAAAAACTATATAACGTGGTGAAAATGAATAAATACCTAAAAATTTAAGGGGTTTCAAACTTTGAGAATTTGTATTTATATCAGATATAGGCTTTAAACACGATATTAATTAATTTAGGAAAAATACTTTCCCAAAATGGATTTTGGGATACTAATTTGCATTTGTGAGAATAATTGGGGATGTAAAGTGAGTTTTTTGATAATTCCTTGAAGACATTTCATCATTGACGTAGAGTCTTGAAGAAATCATCATAAAATTCACTTCGAATTGCCTAAAAAACTCTTAAAATGAAAAATTCAGAAGTCCCAAAATTAGAGTATTTTTCTCAAATTAACAAATATTGTTTCTTTCTTTTCATAAAAAGAGGATTATACCAACACCATGTAAGCGCTTGTGCAATTTGGCAAAATAAACACCTCTAAAAGTGGCTATATGATCATATAAATATTTATATGGATTCTTTGATTCTTTTGAGTAAATTGTATTATGTTCATGATATCCATCAAAGTGAACCATTTGTTGTCCAAGACATTTCTTAAGATTCAAAGTTACTACTCCATGTTGTGCAAAAGTCCCCTTTGAAACAAGACAATGCAACCAACCATTATAGTGTTGCACTTGTGTGAATGTTTATTTTTCAAACAACCCACAAATGCTAGTCATGGTTGTCATATTGAGCCAGTTCCTTTTTATCAAACAACCCACAATATACATGAAATATACCACTATGAATGCTTTCAACGTTTTATATGTACTTCTCATGTGCATAACAAAGCATTTGATGAATAGGAATCACTCCAATTTGACAACTATGACCTTAGTCCAACAACACATGACAAGGACCATACAATCACTTCTTTGAAATGATCTAAGCATGGGGTTTCAACTTTGAAATATGATAGATGCATGCATTGACTAGAGTTAACATATTCAAAAATTCAAAACTGTATAAGGGGCTTAAGAAACAAGGGAGTGTCAAGGTTTTGAAGATTTTTCCTAGGTGTAGTCTTTGCTCAACTCATTTTTGAAACTTTGTCATTTTGATTTTCATGTTTTTGGGCCATGTGAAGAAAATTCTAAAGAATTTAACACACAAAACATCACTTTGCAAAAGTATTTAGTTTAGGAGGCCTACAAACAAACAGGTTGGCATTGGTCTAAAAAACACATGTTGGGTTTTGAGGGGCTTAAACGATCAAACCCCCACCCTAAAATAATGACAAGCAATGGCAAATGGTGATTTATTCTGTGAAGACGTATAGTAAATCAATTGTTCCATTGTTTTTGGTGCAACTTAGTAGATCCTTAATTATGGTTATAATATATAAAATGGCATATTTTTATGTTTTTAAATAAAAGATAAAAATGATAAGAAACCCATAACACATATCTACATGAAAAACAATAAACACCTAAATTTTAATCTTGCACAAGCACTCAAACTCATTCAACTAAACCGAATAAAAATTTGAATTTCAAAAAGGTTAGACTTGGCTAGATGCAAATTAACATTTTGGCGTGACAGTTGATCTTGACATTGACTTGTGGCACCAAAAAAAAAGGGAAATTACAAATAGGGCACAAAAATGAAAAATATTATAAATAGGGGCACAGTTTCAAAATAATTACAAATAGGGGTGTGATTTCAAAATATTTTGTCAATTTTTGAATTATTTTTGGTTTTGACAGTGGTTGATTTAGATGTATCACATTAAATGTTAGCTAGCTTCCAAAAAACTGAAAGGCCTCTCCAAATCAAACTAAAGTTTTAGTAAAGAGGATGGCAATTTTTGGAAAGACCTCTAATTTTTTTGGAAGTTAGCTAACATTTAATGTGATATGTCTAAATCAACCAATGTCAAAACCAAAAAAAATTACAAAAATTTACAAATTATTTTGAAATTGCACCCCTATTTGTAATTATTTTGAAATTGTGCCCCTATTTGTAATATTTTTCATTCTTGTGCCCCTATTTGTAATTTCCCCAAAAAAAAAAACTAGCTCATGGCTACCAAGCCTACCATAGATGACATATATTATGTAAATTTGTGTGAGCTTATATCTTGAATCCTTCAAGCTAATGCTCCTTGGGTGCTTCCAAATTTGCCATGTGACTCCAAATTTCTACCTTTCCATTTAGATCACAACAAATATACATGTGTGTATTTACTGTTTTTTTCAAACATAAAGGGACTTCTCAAAATTTACTCAAACATAAAAAGTTTAACAAAGTAACTACCACATCTTCTCCTAATTTGTTGAAATTAAATAATTCTTCTTCCACAATCTCCATTCCAAAGCCAGCTTCTCAATACACAGGAAATCATCATAAAACATTTCAAAAAGTGGGCTCGAAAGCCGTCATTTGCATGGTCAGTGCTCACAAATGTAGCTAAATTTTGCACAAATCTACCAGAATTGTTCTGTACCTACAAAAATGAACGACATCCAGAGTAAGATTTGAAGTTTTAGCTAATCTAGAACGTTTTGAGCTACTTGAGCTAATTATTAACATCACACACGGGCCCACTTGGTGCTCACGGTGTGCTCATATTCACTATGAACCATCAAACTCGTTGTCAGGGCAGTGTTTATAAGGTAATCGCCATATTCGTTAAATTGGGTCAAAACATACATTTTGGGACTTCTGAAGGTTTGGGGTGATTACTCCAAATCAAGCTCCAGTGTTTTTTTTGGTACATGTGTCTTCACATGAGAGGAGGAATTTGTGAGGGAAAAAATCTTGGTGGTTCAAATTGAATCTGATATTTTTGGATTTGGTTTGAGGTAATTTTTTGGGTTTAAGGTGGAGTACAAAATGGTACCTCCATTATTCCCAATTTAACAAATATGGTGTTGGTAGGAGGACTTAAAACCGACACTTCAAATGTGGTGATGTTGAGGATCTTTTTAGATTATAATGGCACGTGCTTGTTTGGAAATAGGTACAGATGCAAGCAAAATTGTTTTTGAAATTTTTTGAGATCATATGAATTAATTAGGAATTGTTGAAGGCAATTTCCTAAATCCTACCTATTGTAAACCCTAAACCCCCATTGAAATGTTTGTATTGAAATAAAAAGTGATGCCAAAAAGATTGTGTCACATGCTTAGCTTTTTAGTCATTTACACAATTTGTGTTCCTTATACCCCATTATTGTAACAGGTTTTGTAAAGGTGTGTCTTCTTTGTTGCTTTGTTTGCACAATAAACAACTGATGTTACCTTTAGGTTCTCCTACCTTACGTGCCACTAAAATTTGCAAAAGTCCTACCAAAAGTATTCTGGAACTGCTGAAAAGCGGAAATTTTAAAGTTGAAATTTTGAAGGTTTAGTTGGATTAGCCAGATTTTCAGCCACATGTGGAAATTCTGTGTGCTAGTGAGCAAGAAGATATGGCATCTATAAACAGTTTGTGTTTGAGATTTTTTTATAACTGAAAAACCTTAATAAAGCGCACTTTTCTATACACTGTAATTAACATTTTAAAGCCATTAAACCCATGAGATAGCGAGACCCAATTGCATGTACAATCACCTACAATGAATATTGCATTTAGATTGCCCCACACTAATTTCTTGACATTTGACACTATTCAAATATTTATTGTTACACCAATAATTCAAGGGAATTGATATGTATACCACACTCTTTCAATTACTGTATCACACCTCGGGGAAAATTTTAGATTTCTATCATCAAAAAGATGAATTTGAGAATTTTGATTTCAGATTTGGACTTAAAGACCATGATTTAGTTTAGAGCCATAAAAAAGGTTGCAATTCAACAACACTCAATGAAAAAGTTTAGCTAGGGAGAAAAATGTTACTTTTACGTTTATTTGTAAAACAAAATAAACATTTTCATTGGGTGTTGTTGAATTGCAACTTTTTTTTATGGTTCTAGACTAAATCATGGCCTCTAAATCCAAATTTGAATTCCAAATTCTCAAATTCAGCTTTTTGATGGTAGAAATCTAAAATTTTCCCCGAGGGTGTGGTATAGCAATTGAAAGGGTGTGGTACACATATCAATTCCCATAATTTAATTAGTAATTACTGCAATGAACAATTTTTAAAAATCATGACAATGACAATGACGCTATAGAAAAGTAACGTCCACATTGTAAACTAAGTGAAATCCTAGAATATGGAGAGTTGCATGTGCTTCCAAGTGGCCAAACAATGAGTTATGAGGTAACTTTCCAAGGTAACGGCAACCTAATTGTCGATACAACCTAAATGCAAAATCTTGTCAACTCATTCTTCATTCTCCTTGGAAAGAGCCAGTACTAGATAGAAGCACCCCTAACTATCATTGTACCCATTGGTGCTGCCTACTTTTGTAGTATGTGTCAGAGACTAATAATATGAAAAGTTCTAGTTATCAGTGACAAAGTGATGGTTTTGGGTGATTTGTATGACGGTTTTGACTTTTGAGTGCCCTATCTCACTATTCAAGAACTCCTCAAGTTAGTATTATGAGTGTGTGAGCACACTAAAGACATCTCTTACACATATCTATACATTTTCAGTGATTTTGAACTTTGAAAAATCTTTTTGAACAAATGCTTGCAAAATGCAAATAGAACTTTCAAACTAATATCAATATTTTTAGTTTCCTCTTCCTAACTTAGCACTATTTTTTTCAAAGTTCACCAACTGGTTTTCCTACTCCAAAGTCCTTAACATCATATTCAGTAACTTGGGAAAACCAAATCAAGTTATACTTCACCTTAAACCCAACGTTTCTCTTTAAACCGTTTAAATGCCAAATTTGAAAATATCAAATTCGGTTTGGGCCACTAAGATTTCGTCCCTTGCAAATTCCCCTCTCAAGCGAAAGCACGTGAACAACAAAAACGTTGCGTAGAGCTCGGTTTAAAACTTTAAGGTGATCATCTTAAACCTAACCTTATTCCCATAATGGGCGTTCCTTCCCAAATTAACAAATATGGCGTTCCTTAGTTTCACGCTTATGGGTGTTGCTACCTCCCTTCAATCCAAACCTCCTTGCATTACCAAAGTGAAAAAATGAAAACCACATGGTTTGTGGGACTGTGGTCACTGCCTGCTCCTGGTAGTCTCAGATTCCCTATGATTTCACTGGTACAAAAACTACAAATCCCGAAGCAATCAAGAATTAAACTTACGAAGCTGAAAATATGAGGAATCGATGATCACGCTGCACTGCTCTTGCCCTGCCAATCTGCCATTCCTTCGCAAGCCAGCGACCATTTCTGACGATTCCGACCAACAGCTTCCCATGACGCGCTCCCCGAAATATTCGGCGCTACAGTCCTTTGTGGTCTGCCCACTTGACAAGATGATCAGCTAAATTTTTTTCAGTTTTACGGTGATCAGAATATCCGATGCCACCAGTCAGTTAACCCCTGAGCGCCCCCAGGTAAATTCCTGAAACTGATCGGTTATAGAGCAACCTCCACGGAAAGGCTCCTCCAGGACTGGAAATCTAATTGCACGAGGTTTCACCGTTGGAATGGATATAAGGTTCACGTCCACACCTTATCCTGAAATTTTCGAAAGCTTTGAACGGTTGGATTTTTTGTTTATAATGGTTAAAATATGCTGACTTTTTCTAGAATGGCAGTTTTTGAGCCTGGTTCTGGGTTCAAAATTGTGTGGCAGGCAATTGATGTGGACGCTTGACCCCATCTTTTCTCAGAGCCTGCACTTCAGGGTTAGTGAGCAGGCTGCCAAATTTTGGAATTTTAGGAGGTTGGGAAGGCAAGGTTGTAATCTGGCTTGGGCAGTAGGGTTTACAGCAAGGTCACCGGGAGCAGGTGCTAAACTGGTCAACTTTTCTTGGGCGCTGCTTCTGAAACCCAGAGTTCCACTGAAACAACTCACAATCCGTGGCTCCCACGTTGATGTACGAAATCCTAAGCGCTGATCGGGCCAGTAAGACAAGTACGTGATGTACCCCCAGTCAACTGAGTACCACCTTTCAAGCGGTAAACCCGGGGAAAGATACCTTATTTGCACAAAGCAGGGAATGGAGAGGCCACATTATGTCCTACGGGGCGCTCAGAGGTTAATCGCTGCCCTGAGAAAACTCCATTCTTTCCCATCTTGGGTATCATGATACACCGGATCATTACAAGTTCACCAGTGGATTCCTTGTGGCACGGAGAATGAACTGTAATTATGCATTTCTCTTGTGAGTCCCTGTAATTATGCACTTCTCTGGTGAGTCTCACATTTCCCTACTAATCTCAACATTCGCCACCTGTGAAACTTACTTTAGTTTTAAGCAGATGATCTGGATTCTGGACAGATGTCCTGTGCTCAAGATTAGTGGGAAACTGAGACTTACAGGGGGTCACAGCACACTTGCAGTCATGCACCGGAGATATTTGTTACCACAGAGCCGAACAAAATAACCCTGGGAGCTACTTTATAATTTCAACAGGATTTTGAGCTTGAATTGGCAAACTCCAAGAAATGGTAAGGTTTATTTTGTGAGGTCACAGTCCGAACAACGACCGACCTATTTCAGGTGTTGTTGAGCTAAATCTACTGTGACATTTTGCTGGTTCATTTTTCTTGTTTCAGGTCATATTTTCTGAACATTTCTAGAGAACTGATGATTGGGCTAGCAGATGGATGTGACGAGTAGTTGCTGTACTGAAACTTCTGTGGTCAGAATTTTTGCGTTGGCGTATTCAACAGTTTCAACTGTGGACAGGATCGGTTTGGGCACTCAAAACTGAACCTTCAACACGATATTCATTAATTTGGGAAACGGCAATTCCCAATTTGTATGTCTCTTTAATCTAAAACTCTCATCTTAATCTTGTTTGGCACACCTGTGAGAAAACAACTTATACTTACAGATGATGGATGTCTAAATCCGAATTAATCATGAAGAAGTGGAAATAAAATGGGCGTGGCATGAAATGAAAATGTGGCCAGAAGTCCCAAAATGTGCTGGAGTTCCCAAATTAATGAATATCGTGTTCTTCACAGATTTAAGGGCTGTACGATTTTGAAAAGGGTTCTTGTAAGGTAGCAACACCCTTAGCCGTGACGGTCACCATTGGCGTGACCTACATTTGCACCCATGTTAATGGTTTTTGGTTCCATGATTGACGGATACACCATTCAAGTACCCCAAGCATGGTATTTTGTCACCTTTCATACAGTTTTGGATGCTCCATTTAACTATTTAAGTGACTATTCAAGCTAATATTATGAGTGTATGAGCATAATGAAGACTTCGTTAAGCTATCTTTTTCAGCATCTCCTACACGGCACACGCAAATATACATTTTCAACTATTTTGGACTTTGAAATTTTTTTGTGAACAAATGCTTGCAATTGGAACTTTAAAATTGATTCCAATATTTTTGGTTTCCTCTTGCTTACTTAACAATCCTTTTTCCAAAGTTCATCAATTGATTATCATACTCCAAAGTCCTTAGTTTCATGCTTATGGGTGTTGCTATCTTCCCCAGGAAATGGACCGGTTTGACATGTTTTGAGACATGTGTAAAAAACCTAATCTCCAAGTAGACAAGTAGATCACAGAGAATTTGGTTAGACAACTACAGACTTATCTGAGGATTTGTTTTAAGTAATCACATGGTTACGGGAAGAATGAGGTCACTAAATGGTCATTCGTGGTGAAGTCAGCACTCTGCCATCAGAAGTAGTTACTAAAATATTTTTGAAGTACTTCCATCATCCCAATTTCAAGGCACAAAATGACAAAACTCTGATGAGGTGGCAATCTCTTTTCACCCGTTTTTGAAGTCGCTGGTTAGTGGAAAGCTTTAAGGAACATTTGAGAGTACATTCTTGCTTGTCAGTATCACTTTATTGTTCACAACATTCTCGATAATCAATTCGGTAGGGCGTCCTGAAAGAAAAACCTAAAATCATTCTACTGTCTAGCGTTATGTGCAGTCCAACGACACAACTTTGGGACTTCGAAAGAAATGATATTGAGATTAGTACGTTTTGTGTTTTGACACTTGAACATTTTCACAATCTGTTAAGAAACACTGAAACTCACCCACACATTTAGATCGTATGTAAGGTTGTTGTTTAACGCTTGACAAATGACAACTGACAACTTGCTGTCAATCACCTATTAAGCTATGTGTGTAATTCCCCATGCGAATGACGTGGAGCTTTGATCCCTACGTTGATATTAAAACCGTTTGCTCTTACATATATCGTTCTCTAGTTTCTTCACTTGTCAGATAGTATGGTCAATCGTACTCATACATCTCCTTGATCAAGATGGCCGCTTTTACCTGCCAATTCTCATTGGTGCTAACACCCAAGAAATACTTGCACTTGTAGTATTGCAACGAACACTTGGGGAAAAAGGGGCCAAATGAAGCATGTAAATTTCCCATATAGAAATAAGAGGTGAAGTTCCGAGTCGTAGAATTGCGGTACTGCAAGGCTCTAAGTCGGATGCATTCGCTGACATGTCTGTCAGAATCCTGAAACCGTGAAACTCTCATTCACAGATGGTGTGGCAGGAGCGCTTGGCACTTGTAAAATTCATTAAATTTGGAAAACACACTTTCCCAAAACGTAATTTGGGAATACTAAATTTTGCATTTGTGAGAATATTTGGTGATTTGAAGTGAGTTTTTTTATAGATCCTATAAGATATTTCATCATTGATGTACGGTCTGGAAGGAACCATCATAATATTCACTCTAAATCACCTAAAAACTCTTTAAAATGAAAACTTCAAAAGTATCAGTGTGTAAACTTTTTCTCCGTGTTGCCAACTATTGCTACATCAACTGCATATCAGCTCGAAAAGTACTCAAGAAAAATAGTCATTTTAAAATAATCACGAGGAGAATTTCTAGTAACTGGTAATTTTCTTCTCCTGCAAATGACGAAAAATTGGGCACTTTTGGGGGCACTTTTTGTGTCACGAAGTTGTAGGCCTTGTTGATTCCAGGTCGAGGATAGGGGTAGTCACGACTAAGAAAATGGAGATTGAGAATGAGAAGTTGCGGAGAGAATAGAGGAGTCAATATGAGCTCATTCTTTGTGAAGATGGTGTAACATTTTGTTTGTTTATATTGGAGAATGAGAATGGGGAATGACTCCCTACTTTGACAAGATGCAGCAATTACTGCACTCTCCATCAACGGGAGTAGTCAATCGACAATAAAAGCAAAGCAAGCATGATAAAAACAAGCACAACAAGGTGGAAAATGGTTTGGGAGAGGTGGAACTTCTCTTGCTAAACTTTTCACCACCCCATTCTTCACATGTAGAGGAGAAGAATGGGACAGTGAGAAGTTTCACACTGTAACTAAAATGGAAGCTCTAGCAGCCAACAACAAAACAACATGTTAGCGTTCTCAATCTCCACATGCAACCAAGAAAGTGCTGTGACTACCCCTAATGCATGTTAACACCATATTTGTTAATTTGGGAAAAAGAGTACATTTTGGGACTTTGAGGTGATCACCTCAAATTGAGCTCACAGCGTTCTTTTGGTACGCGTGCCCTCACTTAAGAGGAAAAATTTGCAAGAGAAAAAATCTTAGCGACTCAGACTGAATTTGATACCTTCGAATATGGTTTAAAGTAACTTTTTGGGTTTGAGGTGGAGTACAAAATGGTACCTCTGTTTTTCCCAATTTAACCCTTGAGCACCCCACAGCCCCAAATATCGCCTCTCACATTTGAAAAAGTTCCATCTTTGACTGTTATAATCAATTCATCAATACAAGCAAATCATGTGTCTTTTTTTCTTGTACTTCTATGCTTATGTCCCCTATCAATGAATACGGTTGGATTTTATGAATCTTGTTTGTCATGACAAATTAGTTGGATTGAGTGTGACTAAGTTTGCATTTTGGTGCATATGGCCTGGGCGCTCAGGAGTTAACGAATATGGTTTTTGTTACATTAACCGTGGAATGCTCCATCGATGTGCCGGAGTATCTAAATTGACGCAGAAACTGGGATTTACATATCAGACAATACGAGCCATGCATGCAAGGCATGCGAGGCACGTTGGTGAGGCGAGAGAGCTGGGCTTGTCGGTCGGTGACTCGCCCTGCACGGTGGACCCGGCATGTCTGAGCATCGGGCTCTCATGTGCGACATGGGCCAGGAATACTCGCAATTGTTTCAGAACGAGGAGCAGTGAACAGAATGTTTCGCGTGACGACGGACACGACCGAGTCACCGTCGAACGAAAACGGAAGGAATCGCAGAGTTAACGCCGATTCAGGGCAGCCCATTGGACTTCCATGTGCCGGCGAAGTTGGCTTAGGTGTAATGCGTTTGCAAATAGTTTCCTCCTTGGAAAACAAGCTGTTACGTTAGTAGAGGCTCTGTGTCCCTGTACCACTAGCTCGGTTTTTGAGAATGGTACCTACTCAAACTTCCTTAACCCATTAACGTCTGTGGTCGATTCTGGGGTGGGCAATCCTTTGTATGGTCATTTGGGGCAAATTTTAAAACTATTGAATACAGATGTTTACCACAGATCTAACCGTATAAATGGAAGTATCTAGCAGGGTTTAGTGTTATGCATCATGAATTATGCTCACTCTTTAGTTGTTATGGTTATCTTTCTGCATTTATTGGTGTATTTCCAACCAATACTCTTTTAGTTTTTTCAACCCTCTAGCCACATGCCACCTCAAATTGGCCTGGTTATTGTCCTAAACTCTTCACTTTTCAATTTCCCAAACCTGTCCCCTTTGCCATGTCATCAAATTCCTTGACATGCTCTCTTTATAAATTGAAAAGAGTAAAAATTAACCAGGAAATGGTCCACTAGACATTAATGGGTTAACCCCTAAACCTGTTGCCTACCAAAAATGTTGTCTATATTTGTACAAGAATCATTTAACACTTGAAGAAATTACTATATAACAAATGTCAAAAATTCTTCAAAAAATCATGATTGATTAGTAGTATGTTTATGACTTAACATGAAATTTACAACTCCAATGAGATTCATATGCTATCCAAATACCCATCTGTAAACAACACGAGAGTCTGTATACAAATCCGCAACATCCTTTAGGAGGTAAGAACGTCATGTTTGTTAATTTGGGAAAAAGCGTATAAAGTGGGACTTTTGACCTTTTTTTTCCAGAGAATGCCATATTCATTGAATTGGGAGTCTATTGACTATTTTCCAATGAAATTAGATATACATCTTCTAGAAATACACTATTTTTGGACAGAAAGTTCATTAACTTCTGAAATTTTGAAATTTTGGACAGAAGTTCATTGACTATAGCTAGGTTTAAGGTGACCTTCTTGATTGAATTAAGGTGGCTATTTTGAAAGGTGAGGTACAAAATGGTACCCATCATTTTCCCAACTTAACAAATATGACATTTAAGGCTTCTCTAGAAGCAAAGTCTCCTCTTCTCTTTTGCAATTTAGAGCCCAGTAAAGTTGAGCTAATTATTTTCATGTGAGTAGGATAAAAACAAGTGCAAGAACATGATGGCCATTAGAAAAAATATGAGTCCTCCACAAGGCCCCTAAGACTCTTAGAGGAAAAATGAGCACAAGAGAAGGCCCCTATGGGAAGTGGTTGGAGGGATCAAAAGCATTTAAATGTAATGTCCTATTTCAAATAAAAAGAGACAAAACCCCTGTAGCAGCTTACAAGTACTTCATGAGAATTATTTCTTTTTACAAAATCATATGCTTTTTGTTTTATGAGTGTCCTTGTTTGATTGGGAATTCTAGTCATAGTTTATTCTTGTGTCCTACTAAAGGTCCTTGCATTTGTCATTGTCATGTTATAATATTGTTTTCCATCATCAATCCTTTTGTTATGTACCATGGTCAAGACCATGGTACACTTGAGTAGTTCCCACAAGGTAGAGACACTTGTGTAGGTACCTTACCTATGCTTCTCCTACCTAAATAATTAGGGTGGTTTGTCAAGGTTGGGAGGCCTTCTCTTGAGCTCATTTTTCCTCTAATGTGAACCCTTTTCAAGGGGTCTCCTTAATTGTTTTAATTTGTACTTCAGGATAACAAAAACTTCTTACACCCTACTATGCCTTTGAGTACAATCATGGCTCACATTGGCATGCCCAATTTTCATTGGGTGTCACAATTACATGTACATATTACCATGGTCCTTTTTCTCTATATTAAAATCTTCAACCTAGTACTTGTGAGGGTAACATTTACTTATGATTTTGTACAATAGCAGGAGAGTAATAAACAAATTGTGACATAGTACTAGATTGCCATTTTCTATTCATAGTTTTTGTGATGTACACTAGGAAAGTCATACGAGGTAGAGACACTTCACACAAGTTCTCACATGCTTCAAATGTACCCGGCCTAGGCTCCATAAATGTTAAGAGTGTCAATGCTTAAGGGCCTTGTGGAGGGTCCAAAATTTTGCTAATGTTTGGTGTAGAAATATGTGAATTGAGTTGAAACTTACAATTTATTGGCTCTATATAGTTGAGGCAAGAGGTTTTGCATCAAAAAAAGTGACCTTGAGGAAGTTTGAGAACATATTAGGTACTTTACTCAAAAAATAAGCTAGTGCTCCAAGGAGAGAGCCTCTTGCAACATAGATATTTGTTGTCATCGGTTAGTACTTTTTAACCCTTAAAGGCCTATATGTTTGTTTAACGGACACTGGAGAACTTGCGTAAGATTACATGAACTTAATTTTTGATGGATGTTCTTAAAAGTTTGACAAGTGATACGCTTGTTCATCCCCACAATATTTATTAAAAAATTGCTCAAATCCACTGGTTAAATTTTAAATATCATACTTGAAAGTTTTTGGGCAAGTTAAACATCATAATATGACCTAGGCTGAGAAGTTGGGCAAACAAAAAAACAAGGAGAAACGAACCATCTTGCAAAGGTCCCTAGCTGGCTAGGGTTCCTAGTTGGTCAAGCTCTAGTTATGAGGCTATCCAATTGCGGACCTTCCAAAGGCTCCTAAGCAAGGTTCTTTTTTTAGCAAGTTTATGCCCAAATCTTACCAATTTGCCACTAGCTACCATTACAACAAGCACACAAAAAAAAACAAGAAAAAGTCCACTATACTTTCACAAGCTACCATTACAATGAGAAAATTGAGTGAAAAAATGAATGATATTGTCAAATTCCTCTCCAAACAAACACCAAGTTTTGATTTTGGACAAAATTTATTAAAAGTAATAGTGACTCTCCGGATAAATGTGCACGTATTACTTGTTCTTTCTGAATTCATCCAATTTTTTCTTGCTTGCATTCTAGGGTGCCGGTTGCTTTATACTAATTAAAGCTAAAAAAATTTTGCTCCCAAAAGCTTGCAAGAGTGTTTTGGACTCCAACGTGCTTAGGCTCCCTATTTGTAACTTTGTGATTGGAGCTCCAATTTTTTTATTATTAACCCCTAAATGCTCATGACCATCTTTCACCAAAAAACACATAAAATGGGTTGTTTTTATAGCAAAGGCAAAAAAAATATGGAAAATAAGGTCTTGGTGCAATACACTAAAAGAAAAATATGGTCAAATCTACAAAAATTTGATAAAAATTGTAACCTAATCTATAATATAATAGATTAGGTCACAATTTTTGTCAAATTTTTGTAGATTTGACCATGTTTTTCTAATTGATTGTAGGATATAGTATTAGACTACATTAATATGATAATAAAAATTCAAAAGATATATTTATTGCACAAATTGTGAGATTATAAGTTTTGAAGTGAAACAAAGTTTTTTTGGGGGGCATTAAAATTTTGGGCAACTATAGTTTAGGGAGGCTTTTGCACCAATTGATTTCACATTTTGTTTGCACTTTTTTAGATTGACTCTTGTAATAGAGCTAGTCATATACCTAAACTTTTATAACATTTTGAATTGAGAAACATATACTAAAAATTTGATGAATAACCTTGGAGTTTGAAATATTTGTGTAGATACCAAAGATTTTTCAAAAATTGCACAAATGCACTTGGACCATAATTTTCAAGCATTTATTATGTTGTGCGTGCCACTTCATTTCTTTGTGCACAAGTTGCTTCTTTTTTGTTCCATTGCACTCCCTTCTTCAACATTGGTCATGAAAGAAATGACCAGCACAACAAATAACTACTCAAAATTATGGTCCAAGGGTGTTTATGCAATTCTTGAAAAACCAAGGGTAAAGTAACAACACCCACACATGAGGAGTCCCCAAAGTGGAGCCCTACTTTTGAGGTGTTCACCACTCATTGTGAACCCAAAGTGGAGCAGTGAATGTCCCTTGCACAAGAAAATCTTACCACATGTCAATTGCTAAGTTGTTGTGAGATAGTTGGGATTGGGTCCATCAAGCATATGTATAGGAACACATCAAAACAGCTTCAAGACCAATCTAGAGTATAAAACAATCTACAATACTTTTTTCTACAAAAATTACATTCCATGATACCTTGTTGGAAGGCTAACCCTACAAATTACATTCCATGATACCTTGTTGGAAGGCTAACCCTACAAGTATGGGTGCGGTTACCTTATCTATACAAATATCGCAAACTTCAGGGGTATCCATCAAATTTACCCATAAAACAAATTTTCCCTTGTGGCTGGTTGCCACATTGGGTTATTCCACTAAGTCAACCATGCTCGACTTGCAATGCAAGAAGAATGCTTACCACCTCTCAACCATTTCCCACCACAAGTGGCGTCCACCCAAGCACACTTGTACAAAAATGGTACTCAAATGCAACCACCATAAGCTGTAGAAGAGTGTCTACCTTGTTAAATTCCGCCATGTCTGTGTGCTGCGGGCAAGGGCTCGGCAACTGTGCTTACGTTGGCAAACCTCTCAAAAACTTTCATCGGCACGATTTACTGCCGACTTGACCTGATAGCGAAAACCTATCACACTCTACAACGCGGGAGCTACGACACCCATAGAACATTCAAGAGAAACAATATTCACAAACTTCATGAATTTTCCTCTCATCCATGTACAGTATGAGCATTCTGTGGATGTCAACGAAACGTTAAAAAAGGAATTGATATGTGCACACCGGGGGGTTGATATTTGCACACCCCCTGGGAGGTATGTAGATTTCTACCAAAAATCTGATTTACTCTAGAACCATAAGAAAGTTTGCAATTGAACAACACCCAACAGCTTACTTTTTTTTACAAAAAAAGTAGAAGTAACACTTATTCCCCTAGCTAAGCTTTTTCACGTAAGTGTTGTTTAATTCCAACTTTTTTTTATGGTTCTAGAGTAAATCATGGTCTGTAAGTCCAAATCTAAATTCAAAATTCTCAAATTCAGATTTTCGATGGTAGAAATCTACAATTTACCTCCCAGGGGGGTGTGCAAATATCAACCCCCCGGTGTGCACATATCAATTCCCTTAAAAAATCCTCAATACAATTTGTACTTAAAAATTCAATATCTTGCAATGAACTCTGAAATTGTCGTACCTTCCGAGCGTGAGGAGGAAGGTTCTTAGTAAAGTGAATAATAAAATACACCACTAAAGCCACAAGGAAACCAGTAAACAGCCAAGCAAAATGCACATAATAACAACGCTCAAGCAAATGAATCAGAAGCCAAAGAAGATGACAAAAGCAAGACACCGCAAAATAAGCAAGAACAAAAGTCTTCTAATATGTAACATCACAACAACCAAATACTGCAAAACAAGACTCAAGGCAATAAAATCTTGCTAACTCCAAGAACATAAATTACCAAACGGCCAGAAGGAAGATTCTCGTGATCTGCCCCCAAACAAAAATTCAACATCCCTCTCCAGTACCCCAATCTCCATGCGTTCCGTGAATTTCAGCCCAGATCTGCCCAGACAGACCTGCCTCAAGCACTCCTCTAAATACACTTCTTCCACGAGATACTATGCGTCCACGACGCGAAGAGCTTTGAAACCGTTCCTTCGAATTCCCAACCGATGCGACACTTAACCAAGGTCCTCTACACCCATCGACTCAGCGCGGCAACGTTCCTGACAATTGCTTGACGAGCTCATCACCTCCCGCATTAACCGAGAAACCAGACACATGCATAAAGAATAACAAATCAAAATTGCCACGGCTACGGGCTCACGATGCCAGGCACTCGACTCACAACCCATCGTTCTGCGATCTGGTATCCCGTGGCCTGTGCAGACATAAGGATCGCACTGAACGGCCCCCTGACAACCCCTCGTCGGACATCAAACCGGTCACGCAGCGACTCCACGCTGCTAAATGCAAACACTCCCAGCCAAACCCGGCGCTGGTGAATGCGCACGCCTCCGTCACATCACGCACAACTCGTGCCCGTTAAGACCGTCAACACCGCCACTAAACAGTTCCCTCCAGCCCTCCAAGGAACGCGAACCCACTCCACAACATCCTCTTCCCAAACGCTCAAGGAACCCACCTCCCTCCCAACGCTCACCGCGCAAATTCTCACACATTCGCGACAACAATCGGCGTACGCCTCCAAACGCCCCGCCTGCCAAGGCGTGACATGGAGATTGCCAGTGCCGTGGTCCATCTCAGGACGAAACCCAGGGGAACGAAAAGGGCCAACGAAAACGCCGCTTGCATGGCAAATTGAATAGACCAAATATAATTGTACAACCACCTCGCCTTCACGGCTTCCACAGCTTCATCGTGTTGTCGTTGCTGTACGTCACCAGCAAGTTGCGATGAGGATGGTGCGTCACTCCGATGATGTCCTTGTCGTGAGCCTGCCAATCCACACACCCAAACCATTGTCACGCATCCACGCAAACGGCAGCCACTCGCTGCACCAGCTCGCTCCCGCGCGAAAGTGATGCCACCGTCCAGCTCACGCGCGGGACTGGCTGCAGCCTCGGCGTGGATTCATTCTCATCCGTCCGACGCCGAGCTCAGCCCAAACGGCCACCTCCGACGAGAAAACACACACTTCCACCACCAGCCACACGTGTGCAGACACTTACCGTCATCAGGTGCTCCAGCTTGCCCGACTGATGACTGAAGCAGTAAATGTTCCTGTCACCAAAACCGCACCACCGATCAGTGCCACGTTTCACAACCGCACTTCTCTCTCCACACCCCCTTGCCACGGCCTACGCCATGAAGCTAGAGTCGACGGTACTAACTACTCCTTGCCGCCTCGCAAGCCAAACCACGCCCCCGACACCGCCAACTCTCACCGCTCAAGCAGCGCCCACCGCCTCGTCCAACTCACGTGTACCCACACCTGCCTGTGACCCATTGCGTCACCCTACGCACAAAAAAAATCCCTAATCGACCGTCCCCGGGAGCTCACCGATCTTCGCCTACGCAGTATATCCAGTCCCCTTTCGGAGATACGCACGCGCCCACGAAGTCGCCTCCTTCTCGCTTCCCCGACGACAAACTCTTCACCACCTGCCATGCCATGCCATCCCCATTCCGTCAGCGTCCGCATCCGACGAATACCCACGCCGCCGTCCACCACGTCCGGCGAGACGCTGCCGATCACGTGACTGATGAACCTCCTCGCAGAGGCGACCGCGACAGAGCAAACGTAGAGATCCGATCCGACACCAAAACGAACGGCCCGACGAGCCACAAAGCGCCCACAACTACAACCCTGGTGTGAGCGGGATGAGAGCGCCAACCTGGCCCTGCAGCGTCATCACGTACACGGCCGACGCTCGGTTGCACACCACGATGTGCTCCGGGTTCTTCGGCATCAGGTGCACGCTATTCACCGTCGCGTCGCCCCCCTGCACACCACGCCTCCGGGTTAGACCCCCTCACCCGACCACGGAACCACATCCACTCGCTCCACACCCCATGCCGTCGCCCGGCCCGCGTCCCGCTCCCTGCACCCAAACGGGCCTCACCCCCACCCAACCTTGCGACACGCCCACGCTCAAAGAATACTCACTCGCAGCGGAGGCGGGGGCTTGAAAGTTTGCAAGCAGTCCGTGCTCTTCATGTCCCACACCTGCCCAACAACCATGCACGTCATCAGCCCTCCTCCTCCACGCCCTTCCAGCTTAACTACCACAACAACACCGGACCACCTCCCGCTCAAGAACACGAGTACAACACCCGCGCCTCCCCCCGCCGGGTGGGTTCGTCCGACCCAGAGAGACCGCCCCCACAAAGCATGTCCCCGCGTCCATTCTAAAGTCGGCAGCCCGCATCTGCCCGACAACGGCCAACCACCCCGCTCACAACCCCGAACCGCAGCAGTCTACGGGCGCCTGCTCACCCCGCCCGTTCCACCCCAGAAAGGCGCTCACCTTCACCGACCCATCGCTGGAGGCCGTAATCACTCGACCCCCGTCGCTCGTGAAGATGGCGTCGTTCACGTACGAAGAATGCCCTCGGAACTCCTTCAACGTCTTCCCGGACTTCAATCCGTGCAACCTGCCAACCCGCAACCAAACCAACCTCAGTCACGCACCCCGTCCACTCCTGCACCGAACGGTCCGACAACCCAACCAGCGCGCCGTCGCGGTCCCGGCGATTCGCCGGAACCCACCACCGGCTCCCTCCTCGGCACAACAAAAACCTCCCCTCCACGACCTCCATCGCACATCACAACCCCAGCCACGACAGTTCCACCAGTCACCCCTCATTACCGCGCCGTGCCGTCGAACGACGTGCTCAGCACTTGCGTGCTGTCTCTCGAGAACGACACGCTCGTCACTCCCTGCCCGTGCGCGCGCTCAAACCTCCGCAGACACTGTCCCGTTCGTATTCTCCACACCTGCATTGCACACCCGCGTCCCCAGTCCGTTACGTCCCCTCACGCCAGCCCCACCAGACACATCAGATGCCACATATCCAACCCTTCAGCGCGTTTCACGCCCACCGCACCAACACTCCGTGTGCGTCGTGGCTCATCGCTTCTGCGCCACTGACCCCGGAGCATCACGCACACAAACCCTCTCCCCACACACATCCATTCCCCCCAAACACCACACCGTCCACTTCCCTGCCCGCACCCATGCACCAGGATCCCAACCTTGATTTTGCCGTCCTGAGACCCCGAAGCCAGCATCTCCGAATCCTTGCTAAACGCGATGCACAGCACCGCCTCGTCGTGCATCATGAACGCATCCTGCACCATCCACACCACACCCCGCATTCATTCTTACTGATCCGACATCCCCTCATTGATTCCACGCTCACGCCGCCCCAACGGACACCACGTGCCGGCCCAGGCCGCGGCAGAACAACACCGCCGCAAACTACACTGCGTTCGGGATGCTTACCACCGCCTGATACTGCAAGTCTTTCTTCAGCTTCCCGGTCAAGTAGTCCCACACCTGCAAAACACCAAAGCCTCCCCGGTTACTGTCCGAATCCCCAAATTCCCGCCCGCTTCAAGATTTCGCGGCTGCAAACCAGCCCATGCGCGGAACGGAACGGAACGTCCTCTGCCCATTTGCACGCGAACCGTGCTATCCAGCAAGCGGAGTTCCACAACCGTCCCCAAACACACCCAATCGCACGACGCTCCATGCCTCACCCACACCTACCTCGATGAAGCCATCCACCGAAGAAGACACCAGAAACTGCCCATCCGGAGAAAACCGCGCGCACTCCGGATGACTTTGCTTTCCAAACTGCACCACTTGCAACCCAATCGTCAGTTCACAACCACTGCCTCCACCCTCGGCCCTTCAAAACGTGCAAATGCACCACCTCACAGCCACGCACAAATCCCACACACGCTCGCATTCAAACCCGCTGCCAGCCAGCCTTGCCCTCGCCAACCGCACCTTGATTGTGTGCTCCAGAACCGTCGGATACATCTCCTCCTCGTCAGCCTTCACAGCCGCCGCCCCCTTGAACAGATCGAACTGCGTTCCCGGTGGCAGCAACCCTGTCCACGCCAAACACACGCCTTTAACCACCCCCGCGTCACGCCGCACGCCGCCCCCCGAACCACCACCGCAGAAACAAACAAAGAAAGAATCACGCAGCGTGGACTGCGCCTCCGCACTCGCTCCGACGCCCGATCCGGGACATCGGTCAGCGACGGGTCATCCCAACATCATCCTCCTAGCAACTGCTCGCATCCCTCACGCCCCGAAACCAAATCGTGACACTCGAGAACCCCTGAGCTTCCGGGCAACGCGTACCCTGGTGTTGTTGCCACTTTAACGCTTGACCGATCAGAGCCATCAGCCTCGACGGGGGCACCACCGTCACCTCCACCGACAGAGCTGCACAGTGCCCACGCTTCCAAGCTCAGGCACACACCATACCAACACGGAACAAGAAGCCACCGTGCACTGACCACGACAGTCTCCACAACAAACAAACGCCCGAATTGCGCTTCACCGCAATGCCAGGAGCCCCACACCTTGCGCTATCTGTGCTCGTCTCTTCTCTTTCGACGAATCTTGGTACGCCTGTCACATCCAACACGCTTTCAGATTCTCGCATGCATTCGCCTTCCAAGCCCTAACGCTGGTGCAAGCAATGCCGTGCCCAGTTCACGTCGTTCGACTGATTGGTTCCCAGCCCACGCGACCATACACGCGGCCCGGCCCCGGCGACCCTGCGACGGCTCTCACCAAGCGCCGTGCGCTCTAGGTCGTGGAGCAAAATCAAAAGGAAGGGATCCGATCGGCGCGTCGTGCAGCGCAGTAAGCTTACCTCGCGAGGGTCGAAATAGGTCCGGACCAGCAGGTGCTCCAGCTTGAGGTACCGCTCCGGCTGCTCCTGCTTCATGAACCCCATCGCCTGCGTCTGCCTCAAGATGGACCTCGCCGTGTCCAGCTCCCGAAGCTCGATCATTTCCAGCACGATCTGCCACACACAAAGCCGCCCTCCATCAGGCTTCGCCCGTACGTGATCGCCACGAGCTTGCACGTCTCGTGCCAAGGCCACATCGTCCCGCAAAATGCAGGCCCGCCTCGGAGAGAGAGGAAGCTGTCGGTGAGAGAGGCCGCACCTGCTCGTACAAGTCCTCCAGCTTCTTGCGCGGGAGCTTGAGCTGGGCCACCTGCGGCAACAGAGCGTCCCAGCGGCCATTGTTGATGTCCGCCGTGAACGTCTCCAGGCTGTCCACGGTGTTCAACGATACCTGGCACTCATTCTGCAGCGTCTGGAACGTCTGCTGCAGCGAATTCTCCTTGCAAAACTGCAGCACTATCTTGATGACACTGCAGCACAGCGCCCACAAACCCTAATTCAGTCATCGCCATCGCCGCGTGCGGGCGGAACCGGCGCCAATCGGCGAAAGCACAGCGCAAGCGCAGACGGACGGATTGCTTGACTTACTCGCGCGCTTCGATCTCGAGAGTGGACATGACCGAGTGCCACAGCTGGAGGCAAGAAAATCGGCACCGGTACAAGGGCGACGCACATGCGCTCTCGGAGCATCAGCAAGCAACGCATCCTCGGGGAATGGGGGCGGGGCGCCATTTCCCGTCCCGTAAGTTTGACGGTCCCTTTCGCCGGTCGTATCTTCCGAGTAAGTTATTAGGGTATCGCCAATGCAGCCGTAACCAGGCCCGGTACACCCACGTACACGTACACCCATGCTTAGTGTTTGATTAATAATATTAATCATAATAAAAAAATTAGATTATTTGAATGGTATGACTCTTTTTGTAAAAACATAATAAAATTTACGTTTAGGGTTTAGGGTGATTTAGATATATGACATCAAATGTTAACTAGAGTTCAGAAAATTTAAAGGCCTCATCGTGCATTTGGCTAATTTTCTCCTCTATATGCTTGATTTGGTGAGGGCTCTAAATTTTTTGGACTCTAGCTAACATTTGATGCCATATATCTAAATCACCCTAAACCTTAAACCTAAATTTTATTATGTTTTTACAACAAGAAAAGTCATGCCATTCAAATAATCTAATTTTTTTATTATGATTAATATTATTAATCAAAAAATAAACGTGGGTGTACCGGGCTTGGTTAAGGCTGCATTGGCGATGCCTTTAGAGCATCACCAATGTGTACACTACGAACGAGACTTGGAACGGGATTCAGAAGTAGCCAATTCTGCATTGCTTCTTGCCCCTTAAGTATGCAGTTTCTTTCACCGAGCAGATCTTCCCAATGATAACTCAGCTCCTGCAGCAGATTCAAACACGGTAGCAAAAAAATGTAATTACTTGCAAGGTTTTGCTAAGAAATTGCAAGCTATTGAAAGCTATTATAAGCTATTACAAGCAACGCGTCACTCCGTTAGCAAATGCAGTGCGCATTGGAAAAACAAGCCGGGGCACAGAAAAACAAGACAATATGCCGCTCCAAGAGGTGTTTTAACAGAGTCACGTTCGGCATTTTCGTTCCGGTGGCGATATTGGAGCCCTAAAAAACCCTAAAGTTCTCGCTAAAGTGGCTCCCACCCATTGAAATGCAGGCCCGTCTCTTTCCAACTGTACACATTGATGATGCTCTAAGGTAGGCGCATCCATAAATGTGGAAATAAGGGCTTTGGAGTAGGTAAAACAATTGACTAACTTTGAAAAAATGACTGTACGTTAGGAAGTGGAAACCAAAAGTATTGTCATCAGTTTCAAGGTTACAATTGCAAGCATTTGTTCACAAAGATTTTTCAAAGTCCAAAATCATTGAAATTGTAAGAACCATGTGTAAGATATGCTAAAAACAAGGCTTGTTGGTTTTTAAATAGTGAGATGGGTACTCAAAACTGTCATGCAAGTCACCCACAACCATCATTTTGTCACCCATAACTATCACTTAATTACCCGTAACCATTTGATTTATAATTTTTAGTTCTTAACAATGTCAGGTAATTCCTATGGGGACATGACGGGGATGGGTGCGCTTATCTTAGTAGTGGGCGTCAAACCTGTGATTTTTAAGGGTTTTTGGATAATTGTGTGGGGATTGATATGTCTAACACACCCTTTCAACTGTTCTACCACACTCTTGGGATAAATTTTAGATTTCTACTATCAAATAGTTGAATTGGAGAATTTGGAATTCAGATTTTAACTTACAGACCTTGATTTTGTCTAAAACCATAAAAAGAATTGTAATTGAACCACATCCAAAGAAAAAGTTTAGCTTGGGGGAAAAGTAGTACTTTTACTTTTGTTTATAAAAAAAATAAAGCTTTTTCATGTAGCGTTGTTCAATTAGAACCTTTTCATGATTTTAGACAAAATCACGGTCTCTAAGTCCAAATCTGAATTCCAAATTCTCTAATTATATTATTTGATGGTAGAATTCTAAAATATACCCCAAAGTTGTGTGGTAAAATAGTTGAAAGGGTGTGGTAAACATATCAATCCTCTAATTGTATTAGGAAACTTACTCAAAGTTAGAAGGTGGTGCTCATAGTGCAATCTACAAAGTTATTACCCTTGCAAAGCTTCATAGACTACTTGTTAAACATTTCAATAAGTCTTCATAACACATGTATGGGATAATGTCACAAAGATTGATGTGTGATATTATAAAGGGACATATGTAATTTTAAAAGGGTCAAAATGTGATATTTCAAAGGTCACTATGATTGTATCTATAATATCATATAGAATAGAGATGTGATATTAAAGAGGTTAGGATGCAATATTGAAGAAGTAGGGTTTGATATTAAAGAAGTTAGTATTACTACTAATCATATTACAAAAATCTCAATTACCTTTATAATATCAGATCCTAATCTCTTTAATATTACATTTCTATTTTCTATGATATTATGAACACAATAATAATAACCTTTATAATATCACATTTGATCTTTGTAAAATCAATTCCTAACTTCTTTAATATCACATCTTACCCTTTTTAATATCACATCTTACCTTTTTTAATATCACATCCAACTCTCTTTAATATCATGGCGTAACTCTTTAATATCACATTCTGCCATGTTTAATATCACATCCTATTCTCTTAAATATTACATTCACATTTTGTGTGATATTATAGATACAATCAAAGTAACATTTGTAATATTACATTTGACATTTTTAATATCACATCCTAACTCTTTAATATCATGTCATAACTCTTTAATATCACATCTATCATAAAAACTCACAATAATGTTTCTTAATGACAAGCTTTTACATTAAAGAACACGGATTTTGAAAAGTGTTAAACAACAATCGTACAAACAATCTCAAGAACAAAATTGTGTTAATTAGAATTTATAATTTAGTTGTGAGATGAGATTAACATGCTAAAAGAGAGCTACAAGATCACTTGATAACTTTTTTGAAGAAATGCCATAATTAGTTTGAATTGTTATCTACTTTTAAAGATTGATGATAAAGTTATTAAACTTAATAACTTGGAAAAGTGTGATTGAGTTATGGAATAAACCCTTCTAGAATTATTTGAAAGAATTCACCAAAATTTGCCACCCACTAGTGTTGTCACAAGTTGACGACAAGATATATGTCAGCTCAGCATGTCTGTCATCATGGAATGTACCAACGCAGCTCTATTGTAAAAATTTAATTATAGTAAATTGAAACTGGTGTAGGAAGTGGTGCAAGCTGGTCCAAAATGTGGTATTGTAGCTGTGAAGTGATTACGCTAGTGTTAGATTAGAATACAAATTATTTGGATTATTATAAATGATTGATTAGCTTTAGTTTTTATTCAAAACTCATTTTTTTGCAAAGTTTTGTATTTGATTTGGTAAACTGAATTGTTAGAGTGTTATCTTGGAGAAGTAAATTGTTGTGCATCTAAAGATTTGGATGATCAAATTGATGAATTTTTTTTACTTCTTTGATTGGAGGTGAAAGCAATTATCAAAATGTTATGATAAAACTTTCTACAACTAAATTCATATCGACGTTCCAGTTGTACAAACCGCAAGTCTAACAAAAATCATTATGAATAAAAACAACGTAATTTGAACATCTTAAATTTTTTTAAATAATATTTTGCATGAAAAACAATCTCAACTTTTTAGAATCAAATACTCAAGTTGATGTATGGAATAAAGCTACTGTTGTTAAGTAGAAAACAGCGTATTATGGGAACATGCTAAGTGTTTAACTATGATTGTGCGTCGCTAACTAAAAATGTCGTCACTTTTTAATTTTCACTATTTAACCTTTGATTTTTTGTCTTTCGTTGACCTATCTTGTAGTTGGTTCTAAGGGTATAAGGATCAAGGTAGGAATAAAAACCTACAAGATACAAGATGGATAGAACATGAAAGCAAATACAAGCATAAGTCCGAATGATGAGATCTTAAAATCAAATTCACAATCAGCAAGCCAGAATTCTAGATTGTAAGAATAGAGCAAGTATTAACCATGTAAATAATTAATTTAGCTTTGTCATTAAGACAATAAATAAGATTAAATTTGGTGTAATCTAAACTGCCCGCAACAAGGTTTACAAAACAGAATGAAAATAAAATGACAAATGAGCCTTTAAAATCAACTAGGAATAACAAAGCCACGTTCCACATATACACAAAAAATAAATCCAAAATATTCTTCCTCAAATCTTCATATCTTCAAGTATTCAAATCTTTATGCCTTCATATTTTAAAAAAATAATAGAGAAAATTACATTCAACAAGTCATAAAAATGGTGCGACATTCTATTTAATATTACAGATGACTCAAAAATTCAAATGCCAAATATAATGGCAGTTTAAAAAGCTCTTCCAATCACTTAAAATCCATTCAAATCTCAGTTCATTCTAAATTACTGTCTAAAAGTTATGCGGATCAAAGTAAAGGCTTTCTCTCCTCTTTGTAAACTAATCGCTATTTCTTCAAACGTCCATACAGGTTCTTCTATAACTCGCACAAACAAGTGTGATACCAATTTGAAAAGACAATGTAACAGAATACAACTCATAAAAACTTCATTACAAATAAAAACTTTGTTTGTAAATTTTAGCGCATCAAAGTTTGGGTCTCAATTTCATAGAGGACATCCAACTTCTCAATTTCTACACATTATAACTTCTTTAATAAAACTCTAAATGAAATGAATAATGACAATCTGAAAAGCTATCACAATAATTTATTACTTCTAAATTTTTGAAAAGAAACCTTTGAATTGTCCAAAAGTTATAGCTCCTCAATGTTTTGGGCTTCTCCATATGAATGGACAGCCACTTTCAATTTTTTAGATCACTATAACTTCCTCTACAAAATTTCGAGTCACGAGTTTAATAATTTTTTAGAAAGATAAAATTAAGATAAATTCTCCTTTTAAATTTTGTTGCACAATGATAAACAAATTATAAATTATGGATTGTCAAAGTCTCATCATTTTTTTATAGTTTAACCTTTTAACTCCAGAATTCAAAAACTTATAACTTTTGCATCTAAACTCTCAAACAAACTTCAAAGCAAATTTGTAAATTCATTTTAAAAAGATAATAGCACAATGATCAATTTTTTCAAATTTCAATTCAATATATTATATATACAAAAAGATGTGTCACTACAAAGTATTGGATTTTTCCTTCTCTTCAAACCTTCACTCACATATCAAACTCTAACACCCTAAAAAATCTCTCATACAAATTTTTGATTCTATCCGAGGTACGCAAATAAAACATATCGGCCCATACCTCTTTCATTCATTACTCTACCAAAAATATCTATTCCTTTCTTCTTTCACGTTTTTTCAAATCAATTCTGAATTCTTCGTAATTTTATTTAAACAAAGACTGAATATATGAATTTTTCAAAACATCTAGATAAACATATAAAAAGGATTAAATTTCAAAGCAAATACCACCGTAAAGTATCACTGTAAAGTATTCACGTGCCCTTGCAAACATACAATAGCGTCAAATGCTTACGTTTAGTCTCCAAGTTGTGAATTTTGTTAGATAGAAAAGCGATTGTCTTGACCGCCCGCCGATCTGAGTTTAAAATTAACCGAACTCGTCAAATGGTAATGGCGGCCTACGGCTTGGCACGCTAGCGAGATAGAAAATTGTCTTGCTAACCTGCTATCTACTCTATGAGCTGTACATATGACAAGATAGTATAGCGCTTTGCTAACTATGGCAGCTGCGCTGTCATCAAACCGTGGTTCTCACCATAATTACTATTTTACCTTGACTGTTGATTTATTGAAATCAATATAAACAGAAATACACAGCATGTATCTACATGATAGAAGCATTTTCATTAAGACACCAGTGTCCTGATGGAGATCCTTCCATCATGTAGATACTTGTTAATTATTTATGTTTGTGTTGATTTCAATAAATTATCAATTGAGGTAAAATGGTAATTCTGGTGAGAACCACGGTTTGATGACAGCGCAGCGGCTATAGTTAGCAAGGCGCTACACTGTCTTATCACATGCACAACTCATGGAGTAGGTAGCAGATTGATTGGGCCAATTTTCTGCCTCACTAGCTGCTAAGCTGTGAATCACTATTATGGCTCAACGAATTTGATAAGGTTTGAATTCAGATCGGCTGGCAACCAGAGACGAACGCTTCTCCGGCCAACCAAGTCCACGACTTAGCGATCAAAGACAAGCGTTTGACGCTATTATATGCTCTTGATAACACGTGGTTATTTTACGATGGTGTTTATTTTATAATTTAATCATTTTTATATGTTTATCTAGATGTTTTGGAAGGCTCATATATTTTGTCTTTGTTTGAATAAAAATACTAAGGATTTAAAAGTGAATGAGAAAAGCGTAAAAGAAAAAAGATTTGGCATTTATGGTGGCTGTAGGATGGAGAAGGGCATGGGCTGATAAGCTTCACTTCTATATTTTAGATAGCGTTAAAATTAAGGAGGAGAGATTTTTTCATACGTTGAAAATTAGTGTTTGAATGTTGGTGAAAAGATGAAAGAAATCTCGATATTTTGAGGTAAGAGAACTTTTTGTGTATACATGATTTGAATTGAAATTTGAAAAAATTGTTCTTTGTGTAATTACTTTTCTAAAATGAGTTTGCAAATTTGATTTGGAGATGTGATGCAAAAATTATGAGTGTTTGAATTTTGAAGTTAAAAAGTCAGACTATGAAAAAAGTCTGAGACTTTGACAAATTATAGATTATGATTTATATATTATTTAGCAACAATATTTGCAAGAAGTGTTCATCTTACTCTTAGTTTTCTAGAAAATTTTTAAATTTGAGATTTGGAGATTGGAAGAAAAAGTTATAGAGATGTGAAGGATTGGAAGTAACTGCCATTTTGTTGGAAGAATGTTGAAATTTTGAAGAGTTACAACTTTTGGACGGTATGAAATTTTTTTTTTAAATTTTTAAAATTGATAGTTTGTTATTATTACTTTTTGAATTGTCTTTAATCTTTACATTTAGAGTTTTACTGAAGAAGTTATTGTGTATAGAAGTTGGGAATTTTGGTGCTTTCTAAAAAATTAAGATCCACACTTTGATTGACTAGAATTTTTGGACACGGTTTTATTTTATAATGAAAATTTTATGGATTGTAATCAATGGTATCATCTTTTCAAATTGATATCACGATTCTATGGATAATATGTAGAACAAAAATTATAGAGATTTATAGAGGCAGTGTTTAGTTTGCATGGAGGAAGAAGAGCTTCCACTTTGATCCCGCATAATTTTTGGACAATAGCTTAGATTGAGTTGAAATTTGAAAATATGTTAGAGGGTTAGAAGAGTTTTTCAAAATGTTTTTATTCTTAGCATTTGGATTTTTGAACTATTTGTGACATTAAATAGAAGGTTGCAACCTTTCTAGAACTTGTTATTTGTGATTTTTCCATTGTTTTTATTAAAATATAAAGATTTGAAGATATAAAGATTTGAAGATTTGAAGACATAAAGACTTGAAGATTTGAAGACATAAAGACTTGAAGATTTGAAGACATAAAGACTTGAAGATCTGAAGATATGAAGACTTCAAGAAGAATGTTTTGGGTTTATTTTTTATGTATGTATGGGATGTAGCTATGTTAATCCTAGCTGTTTTGGAAACTCATTTGTCAATTCATTTTTATTTTGTTTTGTAAACTTTGTTGCAAGCAATTTGGATTAAACCAAACTTAATCCTATTTATTATTATGGTAACGAAGTGAAATTGATTACTCACATGATCAAAACTTGCATTATTCTCACGATTTGGAGTTTTGGCTTGCAGATCATGAATTTGATTTAGGATTTTGTCATACGGACGGCAGCTCGTGTCTGCTATCTTGGTCTACCTGTTATATATTTAGTAAGCTTTTATTCCTACCTCGATTCTTATATCCCTAGAGCCAACTATAAGATAGGCTAACAGAAGACTGCAAACTGAAAATTTGAAGAGTGAAGATCAAGACCAACAACAATTTTTAGTCAGCGACGCTTAATTGCAGCGAGACACATTGCGTGTTCTTAAGGCACACACTTTTCAACCCAACACCGGATGATCTATTGGATGATATGATTCTATCTCTGATACTGGCCGTTTAGTGTTATTTACAGAGTTTTATGTTTTTTTGTGCGATTGAAAGAGGAGTTTAATCCCTCATTCTTACTGCAGAACTACCAGCTTTAAATCGTAACAATCTATTTCAAAATAGTATATTAATAGGCTTTGAAGACATTTAAGTAAAATAAAAACAAATCAAATCTAAGCATATAAAATCCATATAATATAAATAAAGGAGTAGTAACTATGTAGACTACGTTTTAGGTGCTAAAAAATGGTCATCGCAAATCGATACGCTCATAACCAATATCAGATCATGTTGAACCTCATAATGACAACTAGGTAATTGTTTCTCTATAGATATGATGCACTCTTTATAACGGTCGTACGATCGCTATTCAACAAATAACGTGCTGTTTATAAGTCGTGACGATTTCGTATAAAGTTGTCGACAATGATAACGTTAAAATAACAGGTGGCAATATGGATGGTGATAGTCTACCAACTGAGTACTCTAGAAAGTGCACAACCATAAATTCTTCGCGTTTTTACAGGGTTTGTAGGCTCTACAATACTCGAATATGTACAAAACAAGATTAGTTCTACCAAGATAGAGAAGGATTAATATCGTAGATTATTCATTGACATCCATTCAAGTTTAATAGGTTAATTAAATTAAAATGATAATTGCGAAAGTCATATAGAGTGAAAAAAAAATTTTGTACGTTGTATGTTTGACAAGTCTAGTTGTTGTAATAAAACTAGTAAAGTTCGTTATTTTCATTTTCGATGGGTTTTGTGTCATATATTAAATGTCCGCCAACGGTAGTTCACTTGTTACTTGTCCAAAATCCAAAAGAATCTGTTCATTAAAACAAAACACGTTAAAGTCGCTTTCAAACATCCAACAAGCAAGTATTACTTGCCAATAGAATGAAATGCGCTTCACAAATTTTTTGCAAAAAACTCAAAACAAATTCATACAACAAGCTTCTACTATTTCTAGAGTATAAAAATTAGAATAACATAAATCTTTATTCACTCAAAATTTCTAAAACTCAAATAAAATACCGAGTTTGAGTAGTCCTAACAACAAATCTTTAAGCGTTAATTCATTGTTATCTTTGTCATCACTATGTCTCTCTTTGTCCAGTTCATAATGTTTGGTTAAGATTTTTATACTTATAAGAAAAGTCTGGCCCGCGTAAAAAATTTGGAAAGCTAAAATGGACTAGTTCATTAGAGGATAAAGCATTGGAAGGATCGGAAGCCCACAAATTCAAATCCTTAGTAATATAGTTTTAGCGGCAATTTTGACACTTGTTATATCCTAACCATCTTATAAACAAAAAAAATTAGTGATACTTCTGGCAGACGCATCGTTCTGTGAGCGTTTTTTCCTTCATCTCGGAGGAAGAAATAAACACAACCGGGTTGTAAAAAAAATAAAAAATAAAATTGAAAATAAATGAGTGAAATGCGTTAGTTTTAACTAATACCTTTGAAACAATGAACAAACTTTAATTTTTAGAAAATTTCTCTTTAAAAATTAAAAGGATTTTAAACATTTGACAATTTAAAGTAAAAACAAAACTCAAATTCAAAATATGAAAAAATAAAAACTTAATGTAAAGATAGAAGATCATACCTCCATCTCTACCTCGTCTACAACCCACGCTTCATCTCCGGGCTCCATGAGAAAACAAAATCAAATCAACGTTAAAAGGAAATTCATTTTTTTTCTTTTATCTTTATTTATTTATTTATTTTATTAACCTTTGATTAAAAGTTTGCTAATTGGAATTAAGCCCTGTAAATTAGCAGATTCAAGAGCATTTTTTCATAAATCTTGAAGTTCAATGCTCTAAAACTTGAAAAACTTGATCTAATCCTTGTTGTCGGTAGCCACCGATAGTTGTCAGATCTTACTGTACCGCCCGTCGTGGGGCATAGAAAGAGGGAACAAATATACAACTGTATAAATTGACCGTCGATTTTCTCCTATTTACTAGAGCATTCGGCTGAGGTTGCCAACCCACTACCTTCAGCCGGGACACTTGTTTTGCAAACTAGGGATTCCGGTTTTGAACCTCGACATTTTTTTTTTTGTCCATCAAGGTCGCTATTTATCCATCAAGGTCGCTATTTATCCGTCAAGGTCGCTATTTATCCGTCAAGGTCGCTATCTGTCTGCCCTTTGTCGTTCGTTATCTCCCATAGAGTTTTACAACATTTAGGTAAACTTCTATTTTTAATCCAATCTCCTTAAATCGTGGCCGATTTAAAATTAGCTCTACCCCTATCATGTTATTTATAATTTATCTTTTTTAATTATTTATTTATAAAAAATAAGAAATAAGTAGTAAGAAGTATAGAGGATATCTATGTACATCAAATTATTTTTAATTTTAGCTTTATCTATTTTTTAAGTGTTTTTAACGCTTTTTTTAAATAAAAATGCAAAATAAAAATAAAATGTGAGCTTTTCACCCAAGGTATTAACCTTGAAACTCACAATTGATAACAATAATTAATTCAAAGTGTCAAAAAATTAACAAATAACATTTAATTAAATTTCTATATATAATCATGTATATAATATATGAAATGCAAAAGAAAATTAAATTAGAATTTTATGCAAAATTATTATTATGATAGTAATTTTTTTATAATGATAACTATTTTTTTTCTTGAATCAAACTCAATGTATACGTAGATGTTAAATTCTTAAAAATGATACGGAAAATCACTACAAAATGTTAAAAAAAATTCAATTTGATTTTTAAAGTAGAAAACTACCAATAATGCAATAAATATTACAACCAACTTTTAATTTTTGTTGACATTTTTTCATTTACTTTATCAAACTATGATATCAAAGAAATGATTATCAAAGTTAATGTCTAATATATTAAATGTATAAACTATATCCAAATAGTTGTGAAAATGACATTATAAAGAGGTTGAATTCTTGAAATAAATACAAATTAGATTTAAATAATATTCAAGCAACGCATGTTATATTGCATAAAACAAATCATACACCTTTAATTAGAATGTAAGTATTTTGACTTGAAAAAGTTGATTTCATGTTGTAATATCATTCTATCTTGGTATCTTCTATATATATATATATATATATATATATATATTTTTTTTTTTAAGATTATGTATTTTCTTGAAATTAGTCAAGTATAGTATCCATATATAATTTGGAGTTCAAAAACTTCATATTTTTTAAGTGTTTATTGTACCACAACCCATTCTTATAGCGCATATTGTTAATCCAATAGATATTTAATTTTTGAACTACAAGACTTGAGTTTATTTAGTTACAAGACCCGGTCTAGTAATCCAAAATTTACAAATTTTTAAAAAACTCTAACAATATAGTTTTGTTTTTAGTTTTTGCAAAAGTTTCAAACTCTTATAAAATGAAGGTGAAAAACAAACTGGATATTTTGTAAATTTTATAATCTTATAAATAAAGATATTAATGCAACTTTTTTCTATGATGTATTATGAAATTATGTGTTAAAATTATATATTAAATTCAAAAAATTATATTAATATGAACTATGATGTTAACCCTCATAAACCTACTTCTACATAGTTCAAGAAAAATAAATTTGGTACATATAGAAAGCATAACAAAAAGTTAGTCTCTTTCATATTTTGTTATTTTAGTAAATCTTGTACATATATATATATTAAAATTTACTAAATATAAATTATAAAAATATAGATTAAAAAATCATTAATTAATAAACAATTATTCACAATAAAGATTTTTTTAATACATTACAAAAATTAGTTGTACAATTAAAAAAATTCATACAATTCAAAAAAATCAATAAATACAAATATTAGCAATACTCACATTCTAATCAATTATTTATACAAGACCTTACTCACAAAATTTTTAACAATAACAAAAAGGTCTCAAATTATTAATATATTGCAGTAAGGAAGTCCAGTTGCTACATAAACATCCCTTATAGCCCAACTTATTAAATTTGAAATTATTATTATTTTGAAATATGAAATAAATCAAAATAATATTTTAGCGCACATTTGCATCTACAAACAATGGAAACATACAACAAATTTATCCCGTTTGTGACATGATCAAGAGTTAACCTTACAAATGAAAAGAGCGACTAGTTTAACTCTTGACCATGTTACAAATGAGACATAAGGTAGGAGCATCCATGCTCACGGGTGTCTCCATTAGCGTGCCTCAACATTGTCAAATTAACAAATAGTAAAAAACTGGTTATGTGTGATGAAGAGATGGTTGTGGGTAATAAAGTGATGGTTGTCAGTGATTAATATGACAGTTTTGAGTACCCCATTTCACTATTTAAAAACTAATAAGCCTTGTTTTTAGCATCTCTTACACATGGCTTTACATTTTCAGTAATTTTGGACTTTGAACTTTGTAAACAAATGCTTGTAGTTGGAATTTTGAAATTGATGCTAATATTTTTAGTTTCCTCTTGCTAAATTATAGTAGTTTTTCCAAAGTTATTCAATTGTTTTACCTACTCTAAAACCCTTATTTCCACACTTATAGGTACGGCTACCTTACTTGTTATAAAGATGGAGACACAAAGATCCATTCCTCAATCACACCCCTTCCACACCATCCATACTTCACTAAATCTAAAATTTTAAATTAAATATGTTGAAAGCTCTAATAATGAGGTGAGAATGTATTGGTTTTAGATTGATGGTAGACTTGTAATGATCTTAAAAGTGTTTTAATCATAATTTGATGTTTTTTCAAAATGATTTTTTATTAACTCTTCTCCTAATTTGATTCATGTCAAATTTAAGTGCATTATGTCCCTCTTTCTATCTACAAGAGGCTTGCTTGAGTTGAAGCAATTTCAAGCTCTAAAAGGTGGTTAAAAGGTAAAAAAATTGTTGGTAGAAGACTAAAAGTTGATGAATATAGCACACTTAATGGTGCAAAATTGCACTTGGCATGGGTCAAGGCATGGAGTTGGAATACTCTACTTTTCCAATTTTAATACATGTTTTCCCCCTTTATTGATTTTTAAAACATGTAATTGGTTTTAGATTTGGTGAAGAATTGATTACATGGAAAGGGTTTGAGTGAAGAATGGATCTTTTTGTCCACATCTCTATGTTTGCAACACTTGTAGACGTAGATGTGCTCTAAAATATTGTTTTGATTTTATTTCATATTTCAATGTAATAAGAATCTCAAATTTAATAGGTTTGGCTATAGGGGGTGTCCATGTAGCAACTGGGGTATCTCCCTAGTCATTCCCTTGAAAAAATACAAAGATTAGAAAATGGTCTCTATGAGCATGAGAGATTAACAATTGCCTAAGTATTTTGAATTCTTTTTTCCTATTATTATTTTTTGAAAAAAAACAACTTGCAAAATAATATATCTATTGCAAATGATAGAATACAAAGTATAATTTAGGACTATATCCTAGGTCTATGACTACAAATAATATCGGCAAATATTGCCGCCACACGCTCTTGAGAAGCTTGTGACATCTTCAAAATTTCTAACTCCAACTTTTTGTTGTCCGCATGGAGTTGTGCCCTTGTTTCCATCTTCATTCGTTCAATGCATGTGGATAACTCTCGTAAAACGATCAAGTGCACTATTGATATCCGTGGTTGCATTTTGTTGACACTTCATATTTACATGTCCTCAAACTCCAAGCAAAGTTGACGCTCAGTTACTTTGCTCTACAACTGGTGTAGCTTCATCTTCCAAACCAACTAGAGCATCCACCGTACCAATTACAAGGGCCCCTTGATCAGTGGCCTTTGGTACTCCATTAGCTTTTGAGGTCTTACTTAGCATGGCATCCACAACATTAAACCATGTCCACTTTAATCCCCACCAATGACATTGAAAATGTTCTTGTCCTCCTAATACTTCTTCCACAACTTATTCCATTTGTCCATGACATGCTTAGGCTCTCAAAATGACTCATTTGGACATAATAAAACATTTTTGTCATGAAATCTTTCCCAATCTTTTGGACAAAATAAAGCATAACTGGAGTCCACAATGTGTTCTCCCACAGCCTCAATAAGCTTCTTTGTTGCCAACTTAACCCCTAAGCGCCCTAGCGTCCCAAATAAGGGCTCTCAGAAATGAAAAAGTTATTGTTTGACTTGTTATAATCTTTCTATTGGTACAATCAAACCATTTGTTCTTTTTCCTACACTATGGAGCTTGTCTCACCTACCATTCCATATTGTTAGATTTTGTGAATCTTGTTTGTGATGACAATTTGGTTGAATTGACAAGTGGTAGTCACGGTTCGACTTTTATTTTTCTCAATCTTCACAAAAACCAACGTGGCGGTTTGTCCGCAATTGGCACTTGAGGTTTTCCGTGAAAATTGAGAAAAAAAATTATCCTCGCTCTCAAGTGTGGAGAAATAGCGCCCTCCATGTTTTCACTAGAGAACTTTTACTTCTTATAATTTTGGGTCCATCTTACGTTGCTGCTCCCATCCTATTGGCTGGGACTTTCACTCTGCCTTTTCTCAATCTTCACGGAAATGTGAATGTCAGACCAACCGTGACTGCCACTTGTGCGCGCGGGTCTAGATTTTGATGAATATGGGCTGGGCGCTTAGGGGTTAACGGCTTGAGTTCTTCTGGTCTTCACGTCCACTTTCTTGTGCCTGTTGCTCCTCCTTCCTCCCTTGCTTGCACAGATTGTTCTTCGCCTGAGGTGGGTTGCGTCTCCGCTTCGACATCTTCTTCTTCAAAATTATACTCATCTTCAGACTCCTCAAACAGGCTAGCTAAGTAACCTGGTCGATGCTCTGCTGCCATGATTAGGTTTTCAGAAGCGAGAGAAGAAGGTGTGAGATGAGAGAGTGTGTTGCGAGAGCACAGGAGATGATGGTTATGAAGGAGTAGGTTCAGCTGAAAATGTGTGTGAATGTGTTCATCGCAGGTAAAAATCAAAATCGACACGGCTGCAAGCCGGACACAGCCGCGCTGGGATCCAGGAGGCGGTACAGCAGGCGCAGCCGCGTCTCGCAACCGCAGCGACGAGAATACATGCGTCGCCCTTGTACCGGTGCCGATTTTCTTGCCTCCAGCTGTGGCACTCGGTCATGTCCACTCTCGAGATCGAAGCGCGCGAGTAAGTCAAGCAATCCGTCCGTCTGCGCTTGCGCTGTGCTTTCGCCGATTGGCGCCGGTTCCGCCCGCACGCGGCGATGGCGATGACTGAATTAGGGTTTGTGGGCGCTGTGCTGCAGTGTCATCAAGATAGTGCTGCAGTTTTGCAAGGAGAATTCGCTGCAGCAGACGTTCCAGACGCTGCAGAATGAGTGCCAGGTATCGTTGAACACCGTGGACAGCCTGGAGACGTTCACGGCGGACATCAACAATGGCCGCTGGGACGCTCTGTTGCCGCAGGTGGCCCAGCTCAAGCTCCCGCGCAAGAAGCTGGAGGACTTGTACGAGCAGGTGCGGCCTCTCTCACCGACAGCTTCCTCTCTCTCCGAGGCGGGCCTGCATTTTGCGGGACGATGTGGCCTTGGCACGAGACGTGCAAGCTCGTGGCGATCACGTACGGGCGAAGCCTGATGGAGGGCGGCTTTGTGTGTGGCAGATCGTGCTGGAAATGATCGAGCTTCGGGAGCTGGACACGGCGAGGTCCATCTTGAGGCAGACGCAGGCGATGGGGTTCATGAAGCAGGAGCAGCCGGAGCGGTACCTCAAGCTGGAGCACCTGCTGGTCCGGACCTATTTCGACCCTCGCGAGGTAAGCTTACTGCGCTGCACGACGCGCCGATCGGATCCCTTCCTTTTGATTTTGCTCCACGACCTAGAGCGCACGGCGCTTGGTGAGAGCCGTCGCAGGGTCGCCGGGGCCGGGCCGCGTGTATGGTCGCGTGGGCTGGGAACCAATCAGTCGAACGACGTGAACTGGGCACGGCATTGCTTGCACCAGCGTTAGGGCTTGGAAGGCGAATGCATGCGAGAATCTGAAAGCGTGTTGGATGTGACAGGCGTACCAAGATTCGTCGAAAGAGAAGAGACGAGCACAGATAGCGCAAGGTGTGGGGCTCCTGGCATTGCGGTGAAGCGCAATTCGGGCGTTTGTTTGTTGTGGAGACTGTCGTGGTCAGTGCACGGTGGCTTCTTGTTCCGTGTTGGTATGGTGTGTGCCTGAGCTTGGAAGCGTGGGCACTGTGCAGCTCTGTCGGTGGAGGTGACGGTGGTGCCCCCGTCGAGGCTGATGGCTCTGATCGGTCAAGCGTTAAAGTGGCAACAACACCAGGGTACGCGTTGCCCGGAAGCTCAGGGGTTCTCGAGTGTCACGATTTGGTTTCGGGGCGTGAGGGATGCGAGCAGTTGCTAGGAGGATGATGTTGGGATGACCCGTCGCTGACCGATGTCCCGGATCGGGCGTCGGAGCGAGTGCGGAGGCGCAGTCCACGCTGCGTGATTCTTTCTTTGTTTGTTTCTGCGGTGGTGGTTCGGGGGGCGGCGTGCGGCGTGACGCGGGGGTGGTTAAAGGCGTGTGTTTGGCGTGGACAGGGTTGCTGCCACCGGGAACGCAGTTCGATCTGTTCAAGGGGGCGGCGGCTGTGAAGGCTGACGAGGAGGAGATGTATCCGACGGTTCTGGAGCACACAATCAAGGTGCGGTTGGCGAGGGCAAGGCTGGCTGGCAGCGGGTTTGAATGCGAGCGTGTGTGGGATTTGTGCGTGGCTGTGAGGTGGTGCATTTGCACGTTTTGAAGGGCCGAGGGTGGAGGCAGTGGTTGTGAACTGACGATTGGGTTGCAAGTGGTGCAGTTTGGAAAGCAAAGTCATCCGGAGTGCGCGCGGTTTTCTCCGGATGGGCAGTTTCTGGTGTCTTCTTCGGTGGATGGCTTCATCGAGGTAGGTGTGGGTGAGGCATGGAGCGTCGTGCGATTGGGTGTGTTTGGGGACGGTTGTGGAACTCCGCTTGCTGGATAGCACGGTTCGCGTGCAAATGGGCAGAGGACGTTCCGTTCCGTTCCGCGCATGGGCTGGTTTGCAGCCGCGAAATCTTGAAGCGGGCGGGAATTTGGGGATTCGGACAGTAACCGGGGAGGCTTTGGTGTTTTGCAGGTGTGGGACTACTTGACCGGGAAGCTGAAGAAAGACTTGCAGTATCAGGCGGTGGTAAGCATCCCGAACGCAGTGTAGTTTGCGGCGGTGTTGTTCTGCCGCGGCCTGGGCCGGCACGTGGTGTCCGTTGGGGCGGCGTGAGCGTGGAATCAATGAGGGGATGTCGGATCAGTAAGAATGAATGCGGGGTGTGGTGTGGATGGTGCAGGATGCGTTCATGATGCACGACGAGGCGGTGCTGTGCATCGCGTTTAGCAAGGATTCGGAGATGCTGGCTTCGGGGTCTCAGGACGGCAAAATCAAGGTTGGGATCCTGGTGCATGGGTGCGGGCAGGGAAGTGGACGGTGTGGTGTTTGGGGGGAATGGATGTGTGTGGGGAGAGGGTTTGTGTGCGTGATGCTCCGGGGTCAGTGGCGCAGAAGCGATGAGCCACGACGCACACGGAGTGTTGGTGCGGTGGGCGTGAAACGCGCTGAAGGGTTGGATATGTGGCATCTGATGTGTCTGGTGGGGCTGGCGTGAGGGGACGTAACGGACTGGGGACGCGGGTGTGCAATGCAGGTGTGGAGAATACGAACGGGACAGTGTCTGCGGAGGTTTGAGCGCGCGCACGGGCAGGGAGTGACGAGCGTGTCGTTCTCGAGAGACAGCACGCAAGTGCTGAGCACGTCGTTCGACGGCACGGCGCGGTAATGAGGGGTGACTGGTGGAACTGTCGTGGCTGGGGTTGTGATGTGCGATGGAGGTCGTGGAGGGGAGGTTTTTGTTGTGCCGAGGAGGGAGCCGGTGGTGGGTTCCGGCGAATCGCCGGGACCGCGACGGCGCGCTGGTTGGGTTGTCGGACCGTTCGGTGCAGGAGTGGACGGGGTGCGTGACTGAGGTTGGTTTGGTTGCGGGTTGGCAGGTTGCACGGATTGAAGTCCGGGAAGACGTTGAAGGAGTTCCGAGGGCATTCTTCGTACGTGAACGACGCCATCTTCACGAGCGACGGGGGTCGAGTGATTACGGCCTCCAGCGATGGGTCGGTGAAGGTGAGCGCCTTTCTGGGGTGGAACGGGCGGGGTGAGCAGGCGCCCGTAGACTGCTGCGGTTCGGGGTTGTGAGCGGGGTGGTTGGCCGTTGTCGGGCAGATGCGGGCTGCCGACTTTAGAATGGACGCGGGGACATGCTTTGTGGGGGCGGTCTCTCTGGGTCGGACGAACCCACCCGGCGGGGGGAGGCGCGGGTGTTGTACTCGTGTTCTTGAGCGGGAGGTGGTCCGGTGTTGTTGTGGTAGTTAAGCTGGAAGGGCGTGGAGGAGGAGGGCTGATGACGTGCATGGTTGTTGGGCAGGTGTGGGACATGAAGAGCACGGACTGCTTGCAAACTTTCAAGCCCCCGCCTCCGCTGCGAGTGAGTATTCTTTGAGCGTGGGCGTGTCGCAAGGTTGGGTGGGGGTGAGGCCCGTTTGGGTGCAGGGAGCGGGACGCGGGCCGGGCGACGGCATGGGGTGTGGAGCGAGTGGATGTGGTTCCGTGGTCGGGTGAGGGGGTCTAACCCGGAGGCGTGGTGTGCAGGGGGGCGACGCGACGGTGAATAGCGTGCACCTGATGCCGAAGAACCCGGAGCACATCGTGGTGTGCAACCGAGCGTCGGCCGTGTACGTGATGACGCTGCAGGGCCAGGTTGGCGCTCTCATCCCGCTCACACCAGGGTTGTAGTTGTGGGCGCTTTGTGGCTCGTCGGGCCGTTCGTTTTGGTGTCGGATCGGATCTCTACGTTTGCTCTGTCGCGGTCGCCTCTGCGAGGAGGTTCATCAGTCACGTGATCGGCAGCGTCTCGCCGGACGTGGTGGACGGCGGCGTGGGTATTCGTCGGATGCGGACGCTGACGGAATGGGGATGGCATGGCATGGCAGGTGGTGAAGAGTTTGTCGTCGGGGAAGCGAGAAGGAGGCGACTTCGTGGGCGCGTGCGTATCTCCGAAAGGGGACTGGATATACTGCGTAGGCGAAGATCGGTGAGCTCCCGGGGACGGTCGATTAGGGATTTTTTTTGTGCGTAGGGTGACGCAATGGGTCACAGGCAGGTGTGGGTACACGTGAGTTGGACGAGGCGGTGGGCGCTGCTTGAGCGGTGAGAGTTGGCGGTGTCGGGGGCGTGGTTTGGCTTGCGAGGCGGCAAGGAGTAGTTAGTACCGTCGACTCTAGCTTCATGGCGTAGGCCGTGGCAAGGGGGTGTGGAGAGAGAAGTGCGGTTGTGAAACGTGGCACTGATCGGTGGTGCGGTTTTGGTGACAGGAACATTTACTGCTTCAGTCATCAGTCGGGCAAGCTGGAGCACCTGATGACGGTAAGTGTCTGCACACGTGTGGCTGGTGGTGGAAGTGTGTGTTTTCTCGTCGGAGGTGGCCGTTTGGGCTGAGCTCGGCGTCGGACGGATGAGAATGAATCCACGCCGAGGCTGCAGCCAGTCCCGCGCGTGAGCTGGACGGTGGCATCACTTTCGCGCGGGAGCGAGCTGGTGCAGCGAGTGGCTGCCGTTTGCGTGGATGCGTGACAATGGTTTGGGTGTGTGGATTGGCAGGCTCACGACAAGGACATCATCGGAGTGACGCACCATCCTCATCGCAACTTGCTGGTGACGTACAGCAACGACAACACGATGAAGCTGTGGAAGCCGTGAAGGCGAGGTGGTTGTACAATTATATTTGGTCTATTCAATTTGCCATGCAAGCGGCGTTTTCGTTGGCCCTTTTCGTTCCCCTGGGTTTCGTCGCTCCATGGCACTTGCAACGTCCATGTCACGTCGTGGCAATCTGGGTGTCGCCTGCAAGGCGGGGCGTTTGGAGGCGCACGGCAACTGTTATGGCAGATTTGTGAGGGTTTGCGCGGTGAGCGTTGGGAGGGAGGTGGGTTCCTTGAGCGTTTGGGAAGGGGATGTTGTGGAGTGTGGAGTGCGTGAGGGAGCTGGAGGGAAGTCTGTAGTGGCGGTGTTGACGGTCTTAACGGGCACGCGTTGTGCTTGATGTCACCGAGGCGTGCGCATTCACCAGCGCCGGGTTTGGCTGGGAGTGTTTGCATTTAGCAGCGTGGAGTCGCTGCGTGACCGGTTTGATGTCCGACGAGGGGTTGTCAGGGGGCCGTTTGGTGCGATCCTTACGTTTGCCGAGGTCGTGGGATACCAGATCGCAATGCAATGGTTAGTTGAGTCGAGTGCCTGGCAATGTGAGCCCGCAGCCGCGGCAGGTGTGCATTTTTGTTATGCTATTTTTTTTTTTTGCAGATGTCTGGTTTCTCGGTTCGAGCATGAGGTAACGATCTCGTGAAGCAGTAGTTGAGCATGTCGCCGCGCTGAATCGGTGGGGTAGGAGGACCGGCATCACGCCTCTTGTACGTTGGGAGTTCGGAGGAAACGGTCGCAATGCTCTTTGAGTCGTGGACGCATAGTACAGCGTGGGAGAAGGTTATTTAGAAGCGTGCTGGGCGCAGGTCTGTCTGGGCCGACATGGCCTGAAACTCACGGAACGCATGAAATCTCGGATTGATCATAGCTAGTTTTGCTATGAATTGCGTGGTGGTGAACGTCTCCGGCTACTCGCTAGCTTTAGCGGGGGTTCATTTAAAGCGTTGACCATTAAGTTCCTCTTTTAAATGTGAGTAGTTTTAGCATATTTACAACTGTTGAGGAGTTGAAGAGATCTGGGGTTATTTATTTTATCATCATATATTCATCGGAATGCTGTCTGATCTCTTTTCCGATGGGACAATCCAGTTATTTCGTTTCATTTTTGTGGAAAGTATTGTCCAATGATGTGTTATCAGCATCTTGAAATGTCTCAATATATATCGTTGCTGACATTTTTTCCTTCATGCTACGGGTTTCGCTCGAGTGAATTTCGATCTTACAGCTTGTCAAGTTGTCGTTCTTGAAGGGCGTTGTCGACTTGAATTGTTTCTGATTCTGAGCAAACGTGTTGTATTTGCAACGGAGTTATCAAAATTATATATGCTTTTGATATCAAATGAACAGAGGTTTAGATGTGCTGAAAAGTAATTGCGTTCATTAGATTCCTTATGCTAAAGTTAGGAAGGCTCAAATTTTGGTCACATCTCGAGGTCTAAAACCGACTCCTCAGGAGATATTCACCCTATAGACCGTCATGTATTACGTGTATAATAATGAAGGGTTTACCCTCCCAAACAACACCTGCCCATTATGCAAACACTTTTAGAGTAAACCAAACTCTTAGAATGGTGATAAGTATATAAGCTCGTGAAAGATCAGATTTTAGGGCGGCAATCAAGATTTTGAGATGGCAAATAAGGGCTCAGGGTGTCTAAGTCTTTCGGGCGGTGATGTAGAGTGTGGATTAAGAATAAGGTAGTGATTTCGGGTCAGTGATGATTGTAAGTGTCATCCTAAATATATTTGTAGAGGCGTTCAAATTGAAATGCAGCAATGTGCTTCAGTATTGGACATCGACTATATCTACCAGGTGTACTCTTCCAGAACTAGTCAACTATTACGATATTTCTAAAACAATGTGAGGCCTCTTGTACAATAGACATCCTGTCTTAAAAAGGTGCCAGGATGCAAAGCGCTCAGACTATGGTACAGGTAGTTTACCCTATTATCATTGGGCCTTAGACAAAAAATCAATAAAAAAATAGTTATAATATATCTAATGACATGGTTATGGTCTCATCTGAAAGATAATCAAGTCAAGGTTTTGTATCAAGTTTCAAATTCCTACATGAGTGGAGTATGAAATAGTTATCAAGGTTACAATGAGGTAAGGTCAAGGTTCAACTCAAATTTGAAATTGCCCTATAATCACTTCCTTACCACTTCCTTAGAGATTTTTATTGTCATCCATGATCATATTTGTCATTTTCATCTTTGAACTTCTTCTTCCTTTCCTTAACCTCTATAGTCATCCATAAATGCTAACTTAGTTGACAATTTTCATTTATTTTAGATATTTTGCAACTGAGATTGCTTTAGCTAAGGCGCGGGGGCAATAAATTGTATATCTAACTAAGGTCTTCATAGCTAATACGCTATATCTTTTGCAAATTTTGGTCAAATGGAACAAAAATTTCATGATTAGTAAAGGACTCTAAGGCCCTTTTTGCAATACTTGTAAATTTGGATTTGAAACTAAACTCTACAAGATATGAAATTTTGAAGATAATAAAGTGATAATAGGAGCGGAGTGATAATAGGGTAAACTACCTGTATTCAAGTTAAAAAAGTGGTGTACAAAATGTAAGGAAAGAGGAAGAACCAAATTACTCACTCTACAATCAGAGAACAGGAAGAGCTCAGATACAGATAATGATACCTACTCTTCGTACAAATCCTCGACCGTGCACTCTCCTGTGTATACAGTGGCACTTCTGGGAGTTCCGCAATTACCTTCGGCAAATACAGCTCGGTCATTCGCTGCCATATGGGAAATAATCTTGTAGACCATCTCCACCTGTACAATGAAAAATATGAACTTGAAACTGGTATGTGTGCTATCTCAACATGATGTAAAAGTGCATAGTAGGGTTCATTTCTGTTGCTCATGACTGTACTGCAAGACTTCTCCGACTTCAGATTGATTAATGACATATTAGCGTTATTTGTCATTTAACTTCCATACGTAGTGCTAATGCTATACAAGCAGATCGAGTTTTTAAATTGACCTGTTTTGGAACTTGACACCTCTTCGCGATCTCTTCGACTGTGAGGGCTTCCACTGGATCCCTGCAACTGTAGATACACGTGAAACCACTTCAATTAGTGACCCTATTCAGTGATCTGGTAATTAACGAGTGTTCTTAGCTCTTGCTCTCACTGGTTTACAAATCTAATGCATGTAGAAACAGAAAATCTTTCATGAGGGATTGAGATCTATATATATGCTCTCAATGAAGTGTAGACAGAATTTGAATGCAACAAAATGCCTTGGTTAGACCAACCTAGCGTCGTTCAACACACTTAGAACTCGTTTTTGCAGTGCTAACACCTCCGCAGCAGCCTTCTTTCCTGCCTCCACTCCTACAATAATGAAACAAATACGAAATATCAGCAAGATCACCACAGCTCCTTTTCAGCAGTGACCGAGTGACGCAAGTTAAAGCAGCCTCATTTAATCCACAACGAACTGAAATCCAATGCTGAACTAAGGAATGAGGCCAGGCAGTTGAGACATAAATAAATATGTTAAGAAGGTAGCAGGCACAAGACGAAGGAGTTAAAAGCAAAACTCAAAAATAAGAAATCCCAGGCACTCGATGGTTAAGGACCATTTGAACCTGGTTGATGGTAGGCGTTGATATTAACAATGCTAGCATAGAGTCCAACAGCACGCTCATAGAGGGCAACCATTGCTCCAACTGTCTTGGGATCCACCTCCTCAACCGTCACCGTAATAGATTGTCGTTTGTTTGCATACAATGCCGACCTAGTCCCCTAGAAGTAGAATACAAACAACGAAGTCAAAATACTTCATCAATTACATAATCTGATAGCCGTAATTCAATCTCCTGAATTCTTAGTGTAAGATCCCGAACTTGAACAATTTGCTGCCTTATGATCAGACCAGGTTTGAGCAGAGTAGAAAACATGGTGTACCTGAAGCATCCCAAAAAGATAATCACCACAAGTGACTCCTGGTTCTAGTTCCCAGTCATGACCAGGAGGCCTATCTCGAAGAACTTCAATGAAAGTAGCAAAAAAGTTCGGTACACCTTCCCTCAGTTGCTGAATATAGCTGCAAGTAAGAGAACCCCTTATCCATTATACGTCAATATACAAACATCTATACTGAATCTCAAGATCGCCATGTTTCGTAATTCAGGTGCTGAAGTAGACTATATATATTGAGATCAGAATATCAATACAGGTGGTCTACGTTCTTTCAACCTGTGTCATTTCTAAAATGAGCCAAACTCTTCAGGTTCAAAGTGGGCGACTTACGCATGCTGGTCGGTACTTCCTTTATTTCCATACACAGAAATTCCTTGATTCACCTGAAAATGGCCAGCACTTTTGATTACTTTGTTCCTGTACCCCAATCTGATCATAATATGACAAAATACACTAGAGCCTAATGCAATACATAACAAGAATTGTAGTATTTCAGAAGTAAGATTTCTAGAAAGGGTTACAATCTCGTATGACTTCAAAAGAATGATCAATGTCACTGAATTCCCTAGAATGTTTCGGCCTAGATCTCACAGGATAGACAAGCGTGACAAAAGTTGAATGGAAAAGCTTATCATGCGGTCCAATGCCTGTGAAGCACAAAATTTACCTTCTTTCCATTTAAGTCAAACTCTTTGCCCAAAGACTCCATAACCAGCTGTTGCAAGTAACGGCTGAAAAGCAGCAGGCTGTCCTTGTACGGTAGCACAACCATGTCCTGAAGATAGAAAAAAACTAATAATTACTTCCTATAGTGGTGAGCCAAGTTGCACAATCAATATGCAAGATCAAAGATCAGTATTCTATTAACTAGTTTAAAACTGAGATTGATACAAACTGAGTAAAGAAATGAGGTAACCACCTTGGCACCAATTCCGCCAGTTGCCCAAAACCAGCTCAAAGCTAAAAGTGCAGCTGGGTTTTCCTTTACCTGAAACCAAATAAACACGTTAAAATCTTACATAACTCCAACGAGTTTCCTTGTCAAAGTGATCAACCTAAGAGACATTGATACATTCAGATCTGGAATCCAGCAGAGAAATAACGTGTTCATCAAATTCACCAAGAGGTAGCAAATCAAGACAGAGTTTATAATGGACCTGCATTATTGGAAAAAAAGACATAGACAGAGTACTGATCTAGACGAGGAACCCGTCAACCTTGCAAAAAAACATCCACGACAATAATGCTCTCTAACATACCGGTAGTGGAGAAACAGAAGCGGATATCACAAAATGAGACTAACCGATGTGTTTCTCGTGGCTTCATCCATTATTGCAGCCCCTTCTAACATTCCACGAATGTCGATACCCTGCAATTTGTACAGATACGTTCAAATTTAATTCCAGGTAAAGTTTGTGACCGCTCAAAGTGAGACAGAGATCGGAATCTAGCTCACGACAGAAAATGTGGCGGTTGATGCAGTAAATTGCTTACTTGTAGAGCCGCTGGGAGCAATCCAACGGCAGACATTTCAGATGTTCGGCCTCCTACCCAGTCAAACATGGGGAACCTTGCTAACCAACCTTCAATTTTGGCAGTATTATCCAATAAAGAGCCCTCTTGTGTAATGGCAACACCCTGTAAAGTCCGGGTATAGAGAAAGGCAATTAGGTGAATCACTATGGCACAAGAAACTATATACTTTGGCTTCAAATTCATGACCTTCCAAAGCTATTGAGCTCTCGAGGTTGACATACAAGAAAGCCCCCGTCAATTCATTCCAATCACTCGAACTAGAAATAAAGACCGGACATTGATATGTAAAATCTTTCTCATTTACGAAAATACAAGTTGGCTAGCACCTATAACCATTCTTAGTCACCCACCTGCTTCGCAAATTCAAGACCCGCCTCTCGAAAGGCCTTCTGAACCTCCAATAGCCCATTGCGAGTTTCTGGAGTCCCTCCACTCTAAAAGAGATTATAGAAGTAGGCAGTGTGTCAGAAACACGACACTGAAAAAAAAACTGACACAAACACCAGACCGATTTTCTCTTTCTTTTTGTATATCATCCGACTTGTACTCTGGATGTGAGCAATTCAGCCCAGGCACAGAAGGACTTACAAGTTCTACGAGGAAAGACAGAAGCGTAGGAAATGACCTTCGAAATTACAACAACGAGAGTTGAAGAAAGCTCAGGACCCAACTGAGCTATTTGATGATCAATGCCAGCGGGATCAGTGTTGTCGATAAAGCGTAACTGGAGTGACACGTTACAGAACACGCGATCAGCTTACAAAACAGTACAAAGCACCTTGATGTTCCCTTGAAATGGAAACATGATGCAAAGTACAAAGAGTATTTAGCTTATCCAATCCAACGCAGATGACGGCCCCCTCAACAATATTACACGTGCATACAAATCCACAGAGTGGCCTCCCTACGCAGTTCAATCTACCAATGTGCCACTTAGCCAAATGTGCGGTTGCATCATTTTTAAACAACACAGGCTTACCTTCAAGGGGGGATTATCAGGAGCCAAAGCCTCGGCAACAAATTGAGGACCAAGCGCAGAGCCTCCAATACCAACCGAGAGGACTTGAGTGAAGCGACCAACAGGTGTAGGGGGTGGCTTGATCTGAAATTTTACACACAGAATTTGTCAACTCCCTGCAGGCGCCTACATTACGTTCTAGGAAGCTGAATACACATATCCCGGTAACAAACCCCTCGAATCAAGGAAGAATTCCAGGGAATTCTTAGCCAATACTACTTTACTATGTAAAATATCTCCATATCAGACATAGGTAAATCTTGAACTCGATATTCACATCTTAGTACTTACCAGAACACGTAAACTATCAAAGGAATCAAGATGAGTACGAACGTTGAAATACTCGAAAATAACCTTGCCCTAACTGCTCATGTCCAGCATGAAACCTGAATAAGTAGAATAAAGATAGCAAACTACTGTTTACTAAGGCACCCTGGCCATCGTCACCGACTGTTTCCAACCCTAGAAGCTCAGAATTGGTAAGCTCTACCGGAGTGTTTCAAGACTACCAAACCTAGGGCAAGCGAGAAGATTGTAAATTTGCACTCAGCTGGTCTTGGGATCATAAGTTTCACCTAAGTTATACAACACTCGTGTGCAGGGGAGATTGAATTATTTAAATTCCAGGCACAGCGACATTCCAGACCACAAGTAGGATAAGAGCTTCAACATAGTGTTATATGAAAAATTTCTTAACAATTGATGTCGTGCATAAGCGTACATACAAAAGAGCAAAGACTTGGTTACCTTGGCACTGATCACGTCATCAGCGAAACTTTGAACTTGCTCTAGAGTGTTACGAATGAGCTTCTGAAGGGATGGCGTGGGGCAAGTTCGGGCTTTCGAAGCCAATAGTGTCCAACCATACGTCCTTCGTCGGGATTCGCAATTGAGCCGCTCAGCTCCAGCTCCGTCATATGCTTAAACGCTTGCTCGAATCTCGGCAGCATGGCCTTATAAAACTCCTCAGAAAATCCAATACGACTCACATCGAGGTAGATCCCTAGCTCCTTGTCCTGGTACAGCCAATCCACATACCTATTCCAAAGAACCGATTGGATCGGTTTCCAATTCAGGCTCTTCCAGGGGAGACGTGGCGCTTACTTCGGTATTGATCTTACTCGACACAGCCCGAACGGGAAACGTCGACGACGATCCAGACACAGGAATCGACGACATTGCACTCCTGGCAACCTTTAACGCAGCTGGAACAGCGAAGTTTGCGCACTGGCTCATCCCGGACGGCTTCAGTCCATTACATGCCGCGCTCTCTGACGTCGCCAATAGCGACGATGTGCTGATTGATCCGACACTACACATTGTCGCAGCCAAACGAAGCGACAGCGACGTCATCGCTGATCACCTCTACCAAAAAAATTTAAAACTCAATATCACACAAACAAACTCTCTTCAAACAAACTCTCTTATTCCTCCTCGAATTTGTAACCTCAATCACTTCCAGCTCCACGCACTTCTTGATTACTCAAACGACCTCTACAAACAACCAAACGACTGCCTTACACCACCACGGCAGCAATCCAGCACACCGGCTGATAATTATAACGCCGAAAATAGGATTAACAGAATAGATAGGTTAACAAACAGTTCGCCGCGGCAATGCAGTCCCTGTGCAGGTTTCGCCGACGGCCGTCTGCTCCGGTGCTGGCAAACAGCATATGCTAAAGAAAGCTGTTAAAGAAAACCTAGCGCCGTGCTCGGAATATGCAATAATCGGCCATTTTGCCAGGTTCCGAAGCAAGAGCGAGATCCGAGTTCCGGCCCGACCTGTGGTGCGTGAAATTAGAGCAGCGCATGGTCCCGGGGCAAAGCAGATGCGGAGGAAAAAGCGGAGGAGATACAGGGGGAGGGCGAGAGAGTGTGGTCCGCGGGGGAGGGACGAGGGAGGCAGGGGTGACGATGAAAAGCGAGCGGAAGCGGATGGAGGTGTTGATGAATTGGAGCCCCACAGGCCACAGCCGAGCTGCGGTGGAGGGAGAGCCGAGGGGAGTGGGGACCCGTCTGTGTTCGGGGCTTTTCTCTCCTTTTCGCCTTTCCGGTAAGGCTCGCCGTCTGTGTGGCTCTCAAGCCGCCATAGCCGAGCCGGTCGCGCCCGTTCTTGTTTACTGCTTGTTGCCGGTTGTTCGAGGAATCCGAGAACTCTATGCTGGGGGCACATTCCGGGATTCCGTATCATCTCATGAAACATTTAGCTGCTTGTGAGCAGGGATTATATTTTTGGTTTTCTAAATAATAGGGGCTTCAAACATCAATTTTTTTTAGGGCATCTTCAATGCATTCTCTGCAAATGGGGCTGGGCCTAGGACGGGAAAACACTGCTTACTATTGGAAGCATATACAAAAACTCGTGAAACAAATAAAATGACATATGGTATTGGAAATTGGACAATCAAACTAATGCCCATTGAAAAAATAACTAAAGGACAAACAACACGGCAAACTATGCTTAATAAAAAATTATTAAATAATGGCACTCCAAATTTTCAAAATTTGGAATTTCAAATTTTGGAATTTCAGAATTTGGAGTGCCACTATTTAATTATTCTTTATTAGGCATGGTTTGCCATGTTGTTTGTCCTTTAGCTATTTTTTCAATGGGCATTAGTTTGATTGTGCAATTTCCAATACCATATGTCATTTTATTTGTTTGACGAGTTTTTGGATATGCTTCCAATGATAATAATCTCATATTCTAATTATACACTAGTCAAAAAATACCAATGTTTCCCCGTCCCAAGCCCCGCCCCATTTGCAATGAATGCATTGAAGATGCCCTTAGGTGACTCCTGTAATGGTTCACCTTGGTGAATTCATTAATGAAGAGCAAGGTGACTCACTTATGGAATTCACTCCCAATGTGATGCACGTTAGGAGTAAACTCCAGAAATTCACCTTTGCGTAGTTCATCTCACGGGTGTCTTGGACGTTCAAGCCCTCGACTTGTGCACAAAACCCTACTTGAGGTTGACCGCAAACTAATGTGTCTCAGACTTTGGCATGCAAGTGAACAAAAATAATTCATTAGTGAGTTGGGACCCTATGAGGTGAAAAACTCGTACACCTGATTTTATGTTTGAAGCCCCCTAATGGCTATGTGACATTTTTTGAAAATGGTTTGTAGCTTGGGGGCTCCACCCTTATTTTGGTTGGAGTTGGAGTTGAAGGTGGCCTCTATGCATGAATTTTTGTAACATCATGGGATTTTTTTTGTAGGCAAAAAATATTCATTGGTCTTTTTTGGAAAATATCCAAACAACCATTGGCAATACAAAATTATTGCATGGAATTGGATTAGGGAACACCTCAAATAATTTCAACCCCTAAAGCCCCAAGATCCCTTCAAAGAACTTTTGGGATTTTGGGTAGGCTTGTGTGACCTCAATTTTTTACATGATTTTTTGAAGCTTTTTATGAGTGTGTAGGAATGTATAAGGTTTGTGGGATGCAAAAAATCATGTGATTATGTCACATGGTTCACAAGTTATTGGCTTTTTTTGGCCTAAAGAAATTTGAGGGGCAGCTTGGGCAAGGGAGAAAATGTTGACTTTGAAAGAGGGGGAGCAAGGAGAGGTTGCCACATGTTACTCTAGTGGTCCCCATTATGTCCCCTTTCATTTCCAATTAAGATGTCAGATTGGGCTTTGGGAGTTTATAAAATTTAGAGATTTTGAGTTTTTAATTTTTTTTGGTCATTTGAAGTACATGTTCATCTTCAATCACAATATTTGGATTCTCCATATCTAAAAACATGTGATGAGAAAATTCACTTAAAATTGTCATAATGCATTTGCAAAACTTGTCATATATTAGTGGCATTGCAATATTTTTTAGGATGTGTTTTGTGTCTTTGATTGTCTTGAAAATTGGTGTACAAAGGTCTAACTTGATTACCTATAAGACAAAATTACATCTTCAAGGTTTGTAGTGCAAAAAAATCAGCAAATGTCAGTCAAAGCCATTTGAAATTTTTGGGCACAATGGGAAAAAAAAAAGAAATCGCTTCAAATGCTCATAACTTTCAATCCATATGGTCAAATGTCACAAAAAATTTACCACTTCTACTCCTACAAGTGCATTACAAGATTCTATGGTTAGATTTCTAAGAACAGCACTTTGTTGAATTTTTTGATGCATGCATGCAATAGGGGCAGTTTTGAGTGGTTTTTGGCAAAAATGGCCTTGGTAGTTTAGGGGTTAAAATGATGACATCAAATTTCAATTTGATAAGATTTTTATGAAATCCTAGGCTGTAATGCAATTTTCATTATTGCAATATGGCATTTATTGAAATTTTTCCCCCATTTTTTCTATAGGCTTGAAGCCTACTTTTTTTTTTGAGGCAATTGGGCCTTGAATTGCCCCAAAAAAAAACCCTGCTTGTGAGTAATCATATTAAAATTGTTTAACTTAATGAGAATGAGTAAAATCAAGAAAGAAAATCTCAATAGACACTAAGGTAGGAGGCTCAATTTCCTTTCAGGTTCTAATTGCGTTCACTATCTAAGAGCTAGTAACATGTTCTTTTAAATATCTATTATCGTTATTGATGAGTTAGGTAGGCTTGCCATTTCGGTTCTAATTGCAAACCTACCTAATTCATCAATAACAGTACTAGCTATTTGAAAGAACATGTCACGTGTTCCTAGACAATGAACGCAGTTAGAACCCAAACAAAACTTGAGCTCCTGCCTTAAATCTTGTTTTCTTGCACTTGGACTTATGGTCATATTCTTTCCTTTTAGTAAAATTGGAAAAACAAATAAACCAAAAACTATTTCAAAAGCCTTCTCTATGAAAATTTTGGGTCACAAAGATAGAAATGAAATTCCAAAATATTACAAAGGGATCCTTTGAGCAAAATAATCAAATTATTAATCTAAATGCACTTGGTCAAATGACAGGTTTAAGAATTGAATTTATTATTTAGTTAATACTTGTCATGAAACAAGAATGTGGTTTACAAGAAACTTATAATTGTTATTTTGACTTGTTACTTTAAAGTGATTGGTTAAAAATCAAACATTTACATTGTATTTGATAAAGAATAATTTTTCCTATATGTTTAATGTTCTCAATTCAATCATAGTATGGGGCAAACTATTCCCATAAAGCATTCTCCTCTAAACCTCTCAAACCCTAGTTATGTGCATGTTAACTAAGACCCACTTTTGTTGTGCATAGAATTGTATTTTAGAACTTGAAAAATACATCAAGAAAAAGAAAAAATATGTTTCTTAATACACATGATTATGTTTAACTTGTTTAAATTTTGGTCCAAAAAAAAATGTACTGCAATTGATGTAAGACAATTAAGTTTGGAGGACCTATGTTTTTTTCTCAAACATGGCTATTGCCCAAAATGTGTTGTTCAATCATCTTATTAGGAATTAATGGTTCATTATCATTGAAGCATCAAAACTATGGCATTCACATTTCAAATTCTACATTAAATAGAAGAAAAATGCATTGGAACCCACTAAATTATGTAAGGTAGTTTATGTTAAGTTTCATGTTTCCAACACAAAATTTTGTTGAAAAGCGCAAAATTTTGTGTTGTTCAACAAAATTTTGCATTCGAAACATGGAACTTGACTTAAACTACCTTACATAATTTAGTGGGTTCCAACGCACTTTTCTTCTAGTGATATATTAGATGTCTTACTTGTTTGGATTTGGATGTATAAATTCAAATATTGGATGATAGCTTTAGATTTTGGTTTTCATTTTATTTTAGAAAGTTCAAAATTTCAAGGATTGAATGGCTCATTGTAATTGCAAATTCAACATTCCAAATCTAAAAACGCTTTGTATGGATTTTGACCCAATATCATCTAATGATGCTTTACATGTGTGACATGGTTTTTTATCTTGCTGCTTGCATCAACCATAAACTTTAGTTGTTAATCGGATTTTAACTCCAATACCATGGTTGTTATTTTGGGCAAGTTTATAAGGTTTGACCAAGCAACATGGCTATCCATTCTAGAATGAGGGTGCTGACATCAAGGTACAAATGCAAGGTTGCATCCATGCCTCGACTTTTAAAATAAAATGAAATGAAAAAGCTACCTACTTTTGCATTTGTGCCAAACGGGCAAGTTGTTTAAGGTTAGTCCAATATGGCAACCATGTCCTCAACGCAAGACTTATGACCATTTAGTTGCACATCACATTTCTTCATTGTGAATGTTACAAACAAATGCAATTTTACTTTTTTCCTATTTAAAAAAATGATTACCTCTACAATATTTCTTCGATTATTTCAGATTTTTTGTGAAAACCTGAAATCATTGTAAATTTTTGAAGAAAAAGAAAAGAGCTACAACATGCACAAAACAAGCTTTTTTTTGTGTTCCTAATAAGCTTATATAAAGGACAAGTGTAGGTACCCGTTGTACCAATTAAGGCAACAAGAAAGTCCTTGAAACAAGCAAATTTTGGGCTAGCAATCTTATTACAAAATGTGGCCAATTATAAAATTTAAACCATGAGTGATCAATTAACTCACAAATGCCACTAGTTTGATTCAAAGTAAAGTCTTAGTTTAAACCACTTTATACATGTACCCCTCTCTCCACTCTATACATGTACCCATTTCTCCCACGTAAAAGGACAAACATGTCATTGGAGGTTGCACCATGACTCTCTCTCTCTCAACCAATCTCTATTCTTAAATGTATTTTTCTATATATATAAAAAGTTATATTCTATTATTTATAATGATTAGAACATCATGAGGTAAAGCAAATTTTTGTACAATTCTATGTTTGAATCTTTGAACACTATGGTTGTAGACCTAATGCAATTGGCAATAAAATACTCAATTCTAAATAATATTCAAATTCTTAAATTGGAGTGAAAATTGGAATCAATGACCTTCGTTTAGCTAGTTGGTTTCAAATTTGAAAGAGTTTATTTCTACGCATTAAATTCAGATCAAGAGCAAGAGATTCAAATTTCACAAATATACAAGAAAGGCACTTTCTTGTGATCTTTTCATATAAAAAAAAGTTATGTAAAAAAATCAAAAGTACCTCAATTTAGCAATTTTAGACACCGTTCAAGCAAACCCCAAAATAAGGATTGAATGAAAATATTGTGTTATCATGAGAAAGCACAATTTAGGAGACGTCCTAAGTCCACAACTTGACATTGCGTGGGTTTAAGAGTTTACCCTGAACGCTACAGAGGACCAAAAGTGTCCTTGCATGATTTCAAAGATTTTTTTGAGATTTTGGATCTAATTTTTTGATCTTATAAACTACAACTATGAAGACACTGAAGTTGTGCATGCCAAGGACTAATGGCAAGGTAAGCCGAATATTGTACAATGCCCCTTAGTATATTTACATTTAGGCCCATTTTGCCCTTCAAAGAACTTTGGTTAAAATAAGATATACTTTGCGTCTTTAAAATTGAATCATGATTTTGTTATTCTTATGCAGTCCCAATCCAGCATACCCAATTTTAGTTCCACAAAATCAAAACCCCATTTTTGGTAAAATATTTTGTATTAAAATCATGGTTCTACATGAAAATCGATTGAAGAAAATTGGGGATGAATTTTTAAGATTTGATTGCATGGATATGTAGAAAACATCCATATGCACCTTTTTCATGTAAAGAAAATATCATTGAGTGACAAAAACATAATTTACAAAAAAATCAACATGAAATCAACATGGGATAAGGTAGGAGCAAAATTTGTAAAATAGATATCTCTATTTTCTAACTAGCTTTTGGTTAAGTGAACATATTGTCATGCTCATAGGTACAAATTTAGTCATAGCATATGAGTGAAATAGAAAAATATGACTAAAATAAAGAAATATCAATTTTACAAATTATGGTCCTACCACACCCCATGTTGATTTCACATTGATTTCTTTGTAGATCATGTTTTTGTTACTTAATGATATTTTCTTTACATGAATAAGGTGCATATGGATGTCTCCTACTTATCCATGCAATCAAATCTCAAAAATTCATCACCAATTTTCTTCAATCAATTTTCATGTAAAATTGTGATTTTAATACAAACTTTTTTACCAAAAATGGGGTTTTGATTTCTTGGAACTAAAATTTGGTATGCTGGATTGGAACCGCATAAGAATTGCAAAACCATGATCAAGTTTAAAAAATGCAAAGTATATCCTATTTTAACCAAAGTTCTTTGAAGGGCAAAATGGGCCCAAACGTAAACATACTGAGGGGCACTGGACAAGTGTCTCAAGAGATTTGATTGGATAAAACACCATACATGGCATGGTGGCAATCAATGTTTTACAAGCTACAACCAATCAATATCCTTTGCAAACTTCCTTGTGTGTGTTTTGTATTAGCGGGAAATCTATTGGCAAGGGTTCAAGCATGTTCTAAACCCTTATTGTGGCAACCCTCACCGACTGTGAGGGTCATTGTTTTTGTGCAATAGCGTTTTGAAACCCTAAAGCTTGACATATAAAGAAGGATAACCTTCATTAATTTGCAAGTGTGTTCATTTACATCTAATCTTGCTACTCACAGAAATTGAGATGAATCAGGGGCTTATAGAATTTTGTAAAAATCATCAAATAGCAACTACCTACCAAAAAATGAGATTTTTTCATCACATGTTTGATCATATGTTACAATCTCCCATCTCCCACGGTCAATTGTTCCCAAATTTTGCAAGTTATTTTCTAAGTAGGTGTTCCACCATTTTCAATGGTCACTTTTTGTGAATCATCTGATTGATTGAGATACAACACAACAAAGTTGTAGGTTTCCCAAAACCTTGATTTTGATGAAAACGACCTGGGCGCTTAGGGGTTAAATGTCACATGCACCAATAAAATTTAATCTAGAGTATAGATGTCTTTACTATTATATTACTTTAGAAATCATGTACTTTTTTTTTGATTTTCAATTACGCAATGAAATACTTCTGTGAACTAATTACATAAAATTTGAAAACATTTATGAATTTGAAGAATCCATTTTAAGGAAACGAGATTGGTTATGCGGATGTTGTGTCACATATTATACCTCTGTATTGTGTATAATCTATAGTCTATTGTTCAAAATGTGAAACGACACAAGTTCGCATTCTTGTAAAAACGAAGAGTCAATTCATTTTTTTAGAGTCATCTTTTACAATAGATAGTAAATTATATAAAAGCTTCACGCTTCCAGAAGATGTGAGCAAATCAATAGTCATGTTACAATCCAACAATATATTTTTAAAAAATGATTCAAAATTACTTCAAACTACTAGTAAGGTGCAATTAAAACTACTATGTTTTCCAGAAACATATGAAGTGCAAAAAACAAAATTAAATATCAAATACCAAAGATAACTTGGATTCTTCAAAAAGATGGACATACTCAAGGATCCACGAATACTTGCAGCTGCAGGAATTTTTATTTTTGTTGCATCTTTTCTCATTTTAAGAAGATATCATCAAAACCGCTATCAAAATCGCGGATACTTTGGCGACTAACCCCGTGTATGTTATCGTATGCATTTACAATCTACATTCTTCTAAAGTATAATTTTAATTTGTAGGGAGTGAACCTTATTTAGATTGATTGTATTTGATCATCTTCAAAACACAATTTGTAGAAAAGATACCTTTCTTTATATATAAAAGCTCATGCAGTTATCTCAAAAAATGATATTTGTATGCCATTACTATTTTCATTTTCATTGCTTGGCGCAAATTAGTTATAGTGTTTTTATAATGTATGATTGTGTTTTGAAGGTGGTTAAACATCTTGGTACTGTTTGTTTATATTAGGTGGCAAACAACCAATTGATGAAAATCTCATCAAATAACATAATGACAAGCGCTGATCTTCTACACATATTAGCATGTAACATGGCAATACCTTCCATAGAAAATGTAGAGGTAATTGAACATTTTTTTGAATGACAGTTCAAAACTTTACACATCAAGCCCTACAAACATAACCCTGAAATGTTATAGAAAATTTATACATTTCAAATTAGGACTAAAACATTGTGTAGATTAAATTGCTTATTTTGCAGAGAAGTGTAAGACCGTTAAAAGGTGTTACACACTCCAAAAATTCTTACAAAGTATTTGATACTTTTATTGATGGAAACGTATTTAAAATCAAGGTAGCACAAATTGTAGATAATCTTAAACAATTGCTAAAATGATTTGTTCATTTTCTATGTTGAAATGTCAATGACATTTCAATGATACATTGAAAGCCTATTAATTCATTAAAATAACTTCATTAACTTGCACAATTATAATTATGAAAGTATTTAATATGTACATTGACCATTTCAAAGGATTGATTATAATCCAAGAAGTGAAAGTGTGCTATTTCAAAACCTTATTTTTTAAAGCTCAAAAGACAAACTTTGTAGAAATGACTTCATCAATTTTATAGCATAAAAATCTCAAAAGTTGCTATAGATTGAATTTGCATTTTTGGACTGTTTTAATTTGTTTCAATTAAAATTGACACAATTCTAACTTTAAGATAGTTCATATGTGATTGTAAGTGTGTGTGTGTTTTTTTTTGAATAATTCAAAAACTTACTAGTTGATCAAACCATACAAATACAATCCATAAACATATTGTAAAGAAGGGGTTCAAATGATTGCATTAACCCCTAAACGCCCAAGGGGATAAGGCAAAACACAGATGTATTATAAAACAATACTTTTGTAACTTCAATGAAGTTAGCTTCAAAAGAAAAAACAAGAATTATAATGTTTGGTAAGGATCCATACGGTCAAACATTCAAAAAAGGTTGTGAACCCTTTTTTAATGAATTTAAAAGCATTTACTATTTGATATTTATCAAAATTATATTTTTAATTCATAGAATTTGAGATTTGGTATGATTGGTTAAAAATGGACATTCTATTCTAAACTCAAAAATGCAATCTTTATGAAGGAGAGAACATCATTAGTTTCCCATAATAGTAAAATTTATAACACTAGCAAATGTTGAATGTTTATCTTTGAAAAATTATCCTTGATGGAGTTTAACTTGGATTGACATGATTCAAATTAGGTTGGAAACTAGACTTGCTTTCCAATACATGCTTTTTTTTTCTTCAAAAAACGTTTTTTTCCCATCTTGGGCAGCCCACAAAAAAGAGGTAGCAACCAAAAAATGGCTGATTGGGTGTTTAGGGGTTTAGATATACCACAATTCTGAATTCTTTTGACACATATAGTAGTTGGGTTTTTAGGAACAAAATACTTAACCCCTCAACGCCCCTGGAATTTTGGAGTATCTCAAAATTTGCTTGAAAGTGAACAAAATGTTGGCATTTTGATCAATCTTATCAATTTTCTTTGAAATGTAACTGTACAAATTCAAAGTAGACATGTTATAGATTGCATACAAAAAGAAATCACAACTATTTCACTTATGGATTGAAAGATTATAATGTTTGATCATGAGGGTGTTAAAACTGCAAAAGTGATTTGAAGTCTTTCAATCCTCTTTTTGCATCTCAAACCTAAAATTAAGGGTGCCAAAAAAATATGAGTATGTAAAGTACAACATGCATAACCCCAATCAATTTACGGCTTCTCAAAATCTATTCTACAGTTTTTTTAAATGAAATTTTAATGCAATTTTTTCTCCAAGTTCTAGTGTACTTGAGGCTCATTTCCAAGAGCCTTCAACATTAGAAAGTGAAAGTTTGCAATGGACTTCCTTGCACAAAATCTTGAATAGACAAATCACGTTAATTCATTTTCAAGATCAGAATCTTGATGCTGAAACTAGACTTCAGCAAGAGTTTAGACATGATAATAACCACACAAAAAATCTTCAAAAAACTTTCAGTATCCCTTAACAAAATTCAAAGGGGCGCAATAAACGCCCCTTGGGTGTCAAGGGGTTAATATGGTATGATTGTTTGGAATAATTTTATTGGTGATCAAAACCTAAGAACTAATTTGCAAAGTTTATAATTGTAGTAATTTAAAAAATGTAAACTATACTAAGATTAAGCATTTGTACATTGAAACTTATGTGAATCACAATGTTTTCATACAAAAAACAAAATTACTCTTAGAAAACATTAGATGTACTACATTAATATTTTCAACATTGAAACACATGTGTGCATATATATGTGTGTGAATGCATGATTTCATTAATACCAAAGTAATTGTCCATTCTTTATATGGTAGCCAAAACTGAAATATGACTGGATATTGATAGATATATGTATGTTTGGTTGAGCAAGTTTGTGCATAAATCACTACTGAAATAAAAAATGCAACATTGTCTCCTCTGTTGTCAGAATGGATATTGATTAGTGGTGGAGTGGATGAATTGGAAATTTGTAATGCTTATACTGTTTGTTCATTTGTTGGTTTCTATTCTAAACATGGTTTTTCCTTTACAATGTTGTCAATAATACAAATGCAAAATTGCCAAACACTAACCCCTAAATGCCCAAGCTACCAGATTTGGATCTTTACAAAACTTTGAAGATGAATAGAACCTTATTGAGTCACTTTTTTCAGTTTTTTTAAAGTATAAGTTTGTTTTGAAGTCTATTTTCAACATAGAAAATCTGATTTTGAAAATGAAAATAGATAATTTTTCTAATCAAATTTTTTTACAAGGTTTTCAATTGCAATCTTGAGTTTTTTAGCATTGGAAGATCTTGAAATGAGCCTCAAACAAACTAGAGCTTGGAGAAAAATGCACATTAGAAATCCATTTAAAAAATGTATAGGAATAGACTTTTAAAGCAATTGATTGAAGTTAGACATGTAATGACTTTTAAACCTCCTATTTTTTTGGTGATTAACTTTTTAGATTTGACATGTGAAATGAGAATTAGAAGACTTCGTCACTTTTTAACACCCTCATATTAAAACATTATAGTTTTTCAAACCATAAGTGATGTTGTTGTGTTTTCTTTTCCCATGTAATCTCTAACATGTTTAGTTTAAATTTGTATGGTTACAATTGAAAAAAACTTGATGAAGTTTATGAAAATGTTAGTTAATTGTTTGATTTCACGGAAATTCCAAGAACCTTAGATACGCCTTGGGTATTTAGGAGTTAAAGCTAGGCAATTGGTGAGCTAAAAAAGGTTGTATACACAATTGAACAATAAGATGTGCATATGAATATTGTTAAAGGTATAGAATTGCGTGTTCATTGCCTTGTTCGGATTTTAGAAAGGATCTTAAATAATCAAATTTTTAATCCTAATTGTTCAATCAACTCATCTTGTGTTGTTTTCTCGGATGATTTTTCACATAGATTTGAATACAACTATGTTTTAGATTTGGTTTTCCATTTCACAAAAATTGATGTAAACATGTTATTTGTATATTTGGTTTTTCATTAGTGACATAAGATAAGTTTAGCCAAACTCATGTATTATTCAGGTTTTGAATTTTTTTACAACCTTTGTATAGTGCAATATTTCAAAATTCTTCTTTAACCCCTAAATGCCCAAGGCCTCTTTCCAACTCCTAGGAATATGCTCTAATTTGAACAAAAAGTCAACATTTTGATAAGTTGTATCAATTTAAAAAAAATTGTAACCATACAAATTCAAACTAGATATGTTAAACATCACGTAGGAAAAGAAAAGGCAACAATACCACTTATGAATTGAAAAATTATAATATTTGATCAAGAGGGTGTTAAAACTGCAAAAATGACTTAAAGTCTTTCAATCCTCTTTTCACATGTCAATCTAAAATGTTGGTCACCAAAAAAATATGAGGTTAAAGAACATAACATAAATAACTCCACTCCACTTATGGCTTTTCAAGATCTTTTTTACATTTTTTAAAAATGGATTTTTGGTTTGAAATTTTCTCTAAGATTTAGTGTATTTGAGGCTCATTTTCATGAGCTCCCAACACTAAAAAATTCAAAATTTCAATGGACACCCTTTCACAAAATCTTGAATAGAAAATTCACAACCAATAATTTTCAAAATCACGTTTTTGATGCTAAAACCAGATTTCAAACAGAATAATTCTAAAATACTAACTACTAAAAATAGCAGCTTAGTTAGGTTTTATTGAACTTCAAAATATTGTCAGCACAAAATGTGGTGCTTTGAGCATTTAGTGGTTAAGAAAAACGTAGGATTTGGAATATAAAAGCATGTTTTACCTTTCAAATTAACATTCTTAGTTCAATAAAGTAACTTCTCAAATAAACTTGAGAATCAAAATTTGCCAAATTCTTAATAAGTACTGCAATCGGGAATTTAAATAAGAAGTTCAACCACAACTTTTTGTTGAATATATCCCTAATATTCAAATCTCCAATGGATTTCTAGAAAAAATGAACTATTGAAAAAATAATTTTACTCATTAATATTGTTTGGTGCAATAGAATGTCCAATCACATGGCTATAATCAATGGATTATATTTTTTGAAAATTTTTGAACTCATTCTTGGATCTTATTAATTAGCATTTTAGAAATCTTTTCTTCGATATTATGAACTTAAGAGAAAAAAAATTTGCAAAAAATCCAGAATTTTAACCCCTAAACGTTTGAGCGTGCTGCTCTGACAAGTACAATACGGGGTATTTTTCTTGTATTTGGAATGGATCCACACTTCTATTATAGTTGAGACCAACAAAAAAGTTGGAGAATAGATCAATACGGTTCTAGTGAGCTACTTGAGATCCCAAATTAAAATTTCTTATTGGTAACAAATGACAATTATATGTTAAGGTATATACTATGCCCTATGGACGTTTAAGGGTTAATGAATTCTAAGTCACATGCTTTCACTTCATTTTGACTAATACAAACATTTATGTATACATTAAAATCAGTTGATTAAATAAAGCTGGATTTGCTAACCTTAATTATTTTTTGTATTGCAAATTTCAAGACAGTTGTGAAGCACATATTTTACAAAGTATATTATCACAAAATTTGTTGATTTCAGAAAAAGCTTTTTCCAAAACCAATTTTGGGAATTTTGTGTGTTGCATTTGTGAGAATACTTTGGTGATTTAAAGTGAGTTTTTTTATAGTTTCTTTGAGATGTTTCATTATTGATATGAGGTCTTAACCCTAAATTTTTTTTGTGTTTACATGGTCAAATGGCTCAAAATGGACCTCTCTCAATAGAATGATTAGTGAATCAAAATTTTGAATTTTTTTCAACAAATTAACCATAAGATCTATTTTTTCACTTGCTTATGTACATCCTCTCAAAAAACATAAAACTTTGTGAGGGCATACTCCATTAGATTATAACACTCAAAGTAGGGGCAAAACTTTTTTGAAGCTTCTTTAAGGTGTCAATTTTTTTTAGTCATTCAAAATGATATCTTCCACTTTATGAATTTTTTGTGCAATTTGACTTTATTTTAGAGCATGAAGTTGGCTATATGCCTCACAAATATCATGATCATCCAATGCTTGAAACATAATGGAAAAAATTGGAAATGAGAATAGCTTTGTTCAAATTGTCATTACACTAAGAAAAATTCACAAAAAATATTCTTATTGAAAAATTCTCAATTACAAAATTGATATAGTGTAAAACCTATAACATCATGTGGAGTAATTGCCAAAGTAATTTTTTTCTAAAATTAAAAAGTAAAATAGAAGTTATTACATAGTCAAGGAGAGTTAACTGCATATTTTGCCTGTTGACCAAGCCATTGCAAAGTGCTTTTGAACACTATTTGGGCAACACCCTTCCTCAATCCCATTGTTTCTGAATTTTTTTGAGGATGCCCGTGTTGACATCTAAATCACATATAGTAACATATCTTATTGAAAAATTATTCAATTCCACTTTTTTGGAAGGTATGCAAGCTCTTCAATATGAGCACATACAAACTTACTTTCACAATCTCATCTTATGTATTTATTGGGGAGATGCTTGCCCAAATATCCCAAAAGGCCATAGTGAGCTCCTTGTCCTTTAGGGGTTAAAGAAATCATTACAAACTTCACTCCAAATCACCAAAAATCTCTTAAAAACATAAAAACCAAAAGACCCAAATTGCATTTTTTCCCCAAATTAACAAATAAGACGTTGTTTTATTAAAGACCTTTAACACCATATTTAGTTAAACTTAGACTTTTCTTGAAAATTTGAATTGTGTGCAAAACATAAGAAACTTTCCAATGTTGAGGGACATAGGTCTGTAGATATTTTGCATAAGTCTTTCAATCTTTTGCACATATCTTTAAGTGTTTCACACACACCTTCCAAAGCTTAGCACACATCTCCATTGTTTCTTTCTTTTGAAATTTTATATCTACACTTTGAACAATGTAAAATAAGTTGAATACATTACATCATCTAAATCCCTTAGGAATGGAAACCCTTAAATCTCACACCATGCATGGAGCTAGGCTTTTAGTATATTTTGAGAACCTAGGAGAATTGAAGGGGTACAGAACTAATAAGGTAGGAACACCCATAAGCGTCAATGTCCCCATAACCGTCACCTCTGAAATTTTGGAAAATCTGTGAAAGTGAATAGATGTAATGACAAGGATGTACAACATGTGAACATGAAATCTTAAAAGTGGTTATGGGTGCAATGGCTGTTTGCTCTTTAAAAATTTACAACTTATTCTCATAGTATCCAAATAATACATTCAAAAGTGCAAACTCATTTTTTTTGTTCCTAATAGGACCCTATAATTTGCTAGTTTTTTATTAATAGTCATCATATTCAAAACTCTTAATTTGATGTTTATGAGTGCTCCGACCTTAATGGCTACTTTACACTACAAGTCAAGACTGATTTTCAAACATTCGACACCTCCAACGCTTGGTTCTAATTGGTTAATTTTTTTCAAAATAGCCTCAAGGCCTTCACACTAGGAGTCAATGCCAAATTTTCAAAACGTATTTCAATGTTTAAACAATAAGATTCAACAAGGCATCAACTTCAAAATTTAACTATTCTAAAAAATCAAAGTCAATTTGTGGGCCCGGGGGCATTGTCGAATGTTACAAAAATATGACTATATGAATAAAAAAACATCCTCTTGAAATAACCAACACCCTAGGTTGAAATCAAAATATCCATGGCCCTTGGTCTTTGTTTTATCCCTTTTCTCTTCGAAAATTTCAAAATTTGCTCTAAGGTAGACATACCCATTCTCAACTTTTTTGCAATTCCAACTTGTGTGTGTTCAGGGCGTTCATTTCAGAACTAAAATGAACACCATGGGTACAAAGTGGCAAAAATTGCAAAAGGGCCGAGAATGGGTATGTCTATCTTACTGCCCTCAACTTTTTGGCCATAAGGGGTTTGCACACAAGAGAATTAGCCCTTCTTATACTTGAAATATAAAGAGCACTTAGGAGTTGGGACCATTCTGGATGCTATTAGGACTAAAATTTTGATTAAAACCACCCTAAGTTTTCATGACCTTCACTCCTTGTAAAGTGGCCCTAAATTGAATGGATGGAGAAGTATATTAGGGCCGCTTTACACAACAAGTCTAGGTTGGTTTCCAACCTTGGACATGTTCATTATTGGAAACTCATTGGTTCATATTCTAAAAATGGCTTCAAGGCCTTTACACTAGGAGCTACAGCTAATTTTTTAGAACATATTCTAATATTTAAAAGACAAGAGTTGACATGACCCCAACTCCTGAAATTGGGTTTCCTAAAAATGTGAAGCCAATTCTTGGCCTTAGGGCTATTGTTAGATTTTATAAAAATATGATTTTTTCAGTAAAAATTACTTTTGAGAAACTCAACACTATAGGATGGAGTAAAGTTATCAATGATTATTCTCAATTTCTTTTTTTATCCCTTTTCTTTTGAAAATTTCAAAATTTACTCTATTGGCCTCAAATTTTTGGTCTCAAAGCCTTTACACACAAAAGAGTTAGCCCTCACTATATTCATATTATAATGGACACTTGAGACCTTTTTTTAGGCCATTTGGACTGAAATTTTGGCCAAAATGGTCTCGAGTTTTCGTGACCTTGAATCCTTAGATTGGCTTTGAGTGGAAACCAACCAGTTGAGTTCAGCAATCAAAATTACTTTTTATGGCCAGCTATTACGAATAATTGTAAATTTTTGAACCATAGAGTATATTATATTAGTAAAGAGTACCCAAACTCCAGGGTAAAGTATTCCAAGTCACGGAGAAAAGTTAGACTGACCAGAAATATTGGCTGGCTTTTAGTTACCCTGACAATTCGTATATTCCACTAACTTATTCCCAAAGGGCAATTTCTTTCGTGACACTCACATGTAAACCACGGGCACCAAGAAATTGCCAGCTTCCTAAATGTGAGGATGGATGACTTCGAAGAAGAGCTGAGTAAAACGGATGAAATGCATCCAAATAAAAAGTAAATTGTTCATTCTTCAACGACGTGACTTTCTTTTATTGTTGGATGCTTCATAATTTTTGTAAGAAAGGCTTTGAATCAATTCATGGAAAGTTAAAAGAAAAACGAAACTTGCAAAAACGAAGATAGAATCTTATTAGGACATTTTTTAATTTTGCCTAGAAAGTTTCGTATCTACATGCTACCTACCTCCTTGCATTCTTACGGGTTAAGTGGTAACTCACATTGTGCCCCCACGTCTCAAGTTCAACTTCAATGGAAGATCTCATTTTTGTTAGGTTGTAAAGGGCTATACCAAAATAAAAGGAATTGATATGTGCACACCGAGGTTGATATATGCACACATCAGTGGAGGTAAATCATAGATTTCTATTATCAAAAAGCAAAATTTGAGAAATTTGAATTCAGATTTGGACTTAGAGACCATGATTTTGTCTAGAATCATAAAAAAAAAAGGTTGCAATTGAACAACAGCCAATGAAAAAGTTTATCTTTTTTTACAAACAAATGTAAGAGTAATACCTTTCTCCCTAGCTAAGCTTTTCCATTAGGTGATGTTCAATTGAAACTTTTTTTATGGTTATAGACCACATCAGGTCTCTAAGTCCAAATCTAATTTCCAAATTCTCAAATTTAGATTTTTCATGATAGAAATCTATAATTTATCCCCGGTGAGGTGTGCATATATCAACCCCGTGTGCACATATCAATTCCCAAAAAAAGCTTACAAAAATGAAGATAGAATCTTATTAGGACATTTTTTAGTTTGCCTAGAAAGCGTCGTATCTACATGCTACCCACCTCCTTCCATTCTTAGGGGTTAAGTGGTAACTCACATTGTACCCCCCACGTCTCAACTCCAACTTCAACGGAAGATCTCATTTCCATTAGGTCATAAAGGGCTATACACCAAAAAAATATTAATTTTACTCATACATTTGGTGTAACAAAATACCATAACCAATCAATCATTCCATTTTCCCACCCACACGAGGCGGAGGCAAGCACCGTCCCCGTTGCTACCTACCTACCAACGCGCCATCCAGCCAGCCAGCCCGGTAGTAGGGTTGGAGACCGAACCCCGTTCACACCTATCGCCGGGGACAACAAGCTCTCCGCCGGGGCCCGGGGTCGTCTTGCTCGCCGCACTCGTCTCCCTCGCAGCATTTTCACGGAGCTCGGATGATTGCGCCTTGTTTCCAGGGCCTGCGAGTCGTCGCAGCCGAACCTCGGCTTGCCGCAACTCTTCATTTTGATGTAAGTTAGCTTTGCTGCGTCACACTCATCCCGATCTACCGCTTGTTTGATTGCCAGAGCACCTGTCGCGGGTAAACGAGCGGGGGAATGAAAGGATAGCGGCTCTGTTTCGAGGTGTGATTCTTCGTCGTCCTGATAGATGTGGAAGAGATCTGAGAGTTCTCGAGTGTCACAGGACGGAGAAAGCGTCGTTGTTTTGTTGGAACGCTTTCTATGGTTAACTTTTGCGTTTGACGGAATTGAGTGGCTTTTTATGTTTACCTCACAGCATTGGAGCTAATGCATTGCATTGCAATGTGGCGTTGTTTTCAGTCGTTTTGTGGAATCCTTTACGGTAGCATTTTTCTTGCATCTCAAAATATCGCATCTAAAGTCGTCGTCCTTGTCTTTCTCTTTCGCATCCGGGATCCTCTGAAAGCACTTTACGGCACTGGCTTGCCTTAGTTGTGCGTGCAAAAGTTTCAAATCTAGTCCTTTTTTCTTCGGTTAATGGTGTGGATGTTCGCGTTCGAGATCTGGTGCAAGGTTATTACTTTTTTGAGACGTTGTGTGATGTCTTGAGCTGTTGCTGCGTTAGGGTAGAAGATTTTAGCTTTGGTTGTCACGGAATGTGCCCTGCTATTTTTAGTCTCGTGATATTTTGGTAATTCTTTAGGTCGGATCTAGTGCCGTCTTTTTCTTTCTTACAGTTAACTTTTTTTCCATAGGTGTTCTTTAAAATCTCCAAATCTAGGAGTTTCTCTGCTGTACTTCTCTCGGTTTCCAGCGTGCAAGGAAAGGTTGTTTGCAGTTTTTTCTTCGTTTGTTTTGTGATTTCTTGAGATGCACTTCCAAAGGCGTTACAGGCGTTATCCTGTTATGTTTTGCCGTTCGCCGCGCGGTTGTGAGATAAAGTCCACGGTTTTTTTTAGTTAAGGGAGGAAGTCCTGTCTCCCTAGATCTTGTGATCAATGTACTTAACGGGCTGAGTTGGTGCTGTAAAGTCATTCAATCGAACTTGTCTGCTATAATCTGAAAGCGTGCAAGGCATGAACGTGTCTTAAGTGTGTTGTGTAATTGTGTTAGATTGGAAAATGCTACGGGTATAGTCTTGTTACCGAGTTGTTAAATTTCGCATCTAGTTTAATATGTGGATTTGAGAACAAGCCGTGGAAAACCGCCTCGAAATTATGAGTTTAAAGTTGTTGGCTTGCGGGTTTATTTTTTTCATTAGTGGAAGTCTAACTTTTTGTAGTCGCCAGCTGAAAAAATATCTGAACTTCTGCTTACTTTCTTGTGATGCAGAGTGGGGAGCTTGTCATCTTATCAGGAGGAGTTTGAACTTATGTGATCTTGGATCTCAAGAGGGTTCTTTGTTTCTTAGAAATGGTATTTTGAAACTCCACCAAGGTGTGCATGACTGGATAAGAGCAGTCCGCTTCCTGGTAATATTTACGAGTTCATGGCAGTGATTGTCAAGTGACCGAAGGCCAGATATAGGTCCCAATCTATTTGTCGATACATAGTTGATAAAGTGCCAAAGTTGGAGGAGTGAGTTGCCACTCAAAAGTTGAAACGATGAATTCAGCGAAGAGTATGTCGGAGAAATCCGACAAGAAAGATGATAAGAAAGGCGTCTCCGATGTTGGAGCCTGGGCAATGAATATCATTAGCTCTGTGGGTATCATCATGGCGAATAAACAAGTCATGTCTAAAGGAGGTTACGACTTCAGATTTGGTAAGCAAACTACACAATTGTGAAGGATCACTTGACGTTATGAGTGATCAAATATATGTGCCGGTTATTCATACTAAATTTACTGAGATTATTTATCATATCAATGTTTATCTCAAGTTCATATTGTCTGCATCGATTAAGGACTATTTTTGCTGATTAATTTTGAGTTTGACTGTTTCCTCTGACAAAATGTTGTGAATGCTTGCTGCAGCAACGACTTTGACCGCATTTCATTTCTCAGTGACAGCGGGAGTGGGTTATGTTTCCTCTGCTTTAGGCTACTCCGTCTCCAAGCATGTGCCCTTTAAAGACTTGTTTCTGTTCTCTCTGGTGTCAAATACATCCATTGTTGCCATGAATCTCAGTCTCATGCTCAACTCAGTGGGTTTCTACCAGGTAGGGTTAAGATTTTGATTGGGTGTGTGTGCTGACAAAGAAAATATCTTGTAGCAAGTGCTAAAATACCGGTAGTCAATACAAATTACCTGGAGGGAATGTAAACCTTCCTCTTACCCTGTCGTGGGTTACTGGTATCTTGATTGAAGGGATGCAGTGGTCAAATTTGACGTATCCCTTTGCACGGTCGATTTTGTTTTGGTAGGGACATGAGCATGAAAAACCAGAAGATTGATGGGATACTTTTTGCAATAGTATTGAGTATTTACACAATTCTACTTCCTAAAGCACCTCTTTTCTGAATTGTAATTGTCGTATTATTTGAAAAATACATTGGCATTAGTCTTTTAAGGTGTTGGTTCCAGATATTCGATGTTGTGTTTGGCTAATGATTACGAGGTTGATCTTTGTACAGATTGCGAAGTTGAGTATGATACCAAGCGTGTGTGTGTTGGAATGGTTACTGCATAGCAAGACTTACACGAGAGAAGTGAAGATATCCGTGTTTGTTGTCATGATCGGGGTAGGTGTGTGCACCGTTACCGATGTGAATGTCAACTTTCAAGGATTTATGGCGGCGTTGGTGGCAGTGATTTCAACTTCTCTGCAACAGATTGTAAGTCTTGCTCATTTTCTTTAAGATGCTGCATCAGCTCAAACCTTGAGTTTGCTAATCTAGGCCTCGATTTTTGTTGTCGCTCCTGCTTTGTTAGTGGTATTTCCTTATTTTATCATTTTTGTAGTGTACTTCTATTTTTTGTGAGTTGTTGGAGACTTGAGAGTGCCGAGGATAATCATTTTTTGATACTTTTTGCAGTATATTGGCGCGCTGCAGAAGAAACACAGCTGTGGCTCATTTGAGTTGTTGAGCAAGACAGCACCTATTCAGGCTGCATCACTTGTGATAATAGGGCCCTTTGTCGACTATATTTTGATTGGAGAGAATCTTATGAAATATACCTATACCACGGGAGCCATTGTAAGCCATTTTTCTGAATTATGTGTAGATGCAGTAAAGGGGACGTGTTTGTGATCGGATAGACATCTTTGTTCAGTGCATCTGGTGGTTTTGAGATTCTCCAATTAATCTTGCTAGTGTTTTTCCTTTTCATATCAGTAATTTTTGTCTTGTTTTGTTTTTGTGGATTTTTTTTTAATGAGTGCGCATTTATTACCACAAGGCTGCTCTTACTCCTTCTGTAATTAACTCTATTTGCACTGTGGTAATGTGTGCAGTTCTTTATTCTGCTTTCGTGTACACTTGCGGTTTTCTGCAATGTGAGCCAATACCTTTGCATTGGACGATTCTCTGCCGTAACTTTCCAGGTCAGTTGCTGCTTACACTTGGAGGGCTAAATGTTGTTCTTTGTTTTGTGTATGTGGAAATCGTCGAAAATTAAGGACGTTTCTGTTAAACGAGACCTGTACAGTTGTGAATTGATCGTTTTAGTGATGTGTATATAACTCTCACAACACTGAGCTCCTCATATAGTGACAGTGCTGAAACTTTGATCTGTTTTCGTCACAGGTGTTGGGGCACATGAAGACGGTTTGTGTCCTGACTTTGGGATGGATTCTGTTCGACTCTGTCTTGACTGGAAAGAACATGATGGGCATGTTTATGGCTATTATTGGGATGATCACATACAGTTGGGCTGTCGAAATCGCCAAGGCTGAAGCATCTAAGAAGGCAACAATCAAAGTGAAGGAGCCCTCGTTTAGAGAGGAGGATGTGTCGCTTTTGAACAATGACGCAGACCTGGAATATGGAAAGTCTGACAAGGAGTGAGCATACGTTTCATTCTCTCTTCGATTTATGGGGTCTGCGATGTATGGCTCTTCCAAGTAGGATTAACCCGTAAATGCCGAGCCTCGTGACTGCGCGGTCAAACTCCGTTTGGTTACCTCATCTATTTCAAATTTTTATTTCCTGACTTCCAATTTTTTTTTCTGTTAGAGTAGTTTACAGCTACGTTTTGTAGTGGCCCCAGTAATTTATATATCATTGTTGGAGGGCTTTATTGAAATTTATCTTTGAAGATCGAGCTCCATACTTGAATGTTCCCTCATGTTCTTTGACAGTAGAGATATTTTTCATGTCAGTTACTGAGCGTGGGCTTGCGGATGGCGAACACCTCTGTAAGGTGGAGTACGTGATTGACTTCCTTCACAAGCCTCTGAGCAGACTCAAATAGTTGTGCCAAGTGCTGTTTCGTTGGACGGGATGGTGTCACTGTCACACCAGGTCCTTTCTAAGAACTGTAGCACGAGGGTGAAAGCAATGAAGGCCACGATATGCACTATTATCATTTCATGAGATTTGGATAAAGGGGATGGAGAAAGTTGTAACTTTGAGTGGTTCTTGACGCTGGAAAATAATCTGAAATAGTTTAACTACAAAAATAGTGTACTACTGTAGAGGGCGATCCGAGGTTGAAGGTACCAGAATTTCCACTGCTCTAAACGCGTCATGGAGATGAATCTATAACGTGGGTTGATTGGTGTAACGTGATTATGGGGTATTTTAATGTGGTGAATTGTTTAAGATGGCAATGCTTTTTAACGTTTTCAGTCCACAACTCTGAACTTTGAAAACTTGTTACTTAAACGTACATCTCAATTATAAAATTTGAATTGAAGTGGTTCATTTAGAGCTTCTGTTTTCCTTTTAAGAAAAATTGTAGGAAAAGAGGTCTGAAGGTAACAAAAGCTCCGGAAGGAATTAATTCGGGAAAGGATGTTTCTGTTTCCTCCTTGTTTATTTCACTGTGGAGAATTGAAAGCCAGAATGTACTATTTATTGGTCAAAGATTGCTCTTTTCAGTTTAACCTATGTGGGATGCACACTCCAAGAAATTCATTATCTTGTTTATCTATCTTTTCTTAGAATCCCTACGGTGAGAAATAAATTGAGATATTAGTATGTATTTTACAAGTACTGTAAGTCACATACTATTATCAAGGGAAAATATCAGAAATGCCCCTAAGTCCTTTCAACATGTCAAATATACTCCTGTATTATTTGAAATTTAAAAAATGCACTAGGCATTGTATAAGAATATCAATTATATCCCAAGTTATCTTTGAAAACATCTTATATCCTTAGTTTTCATGTGCTTCTTTAGTGCAAATTTTTGTAAATATTGGGATGACAATGGAAATTACAAAAACTAGATGCAAGTTGATTGCAAGTCAAATCTTGGAAGCAATCTCTTCAAGCTTTATATAGGGCTTTTGTGTTTAAGTTTATTGTGACCAAAGTCATTGCATTGACTAAACAATATGTTTTCTTTGCCAATGTCTTTTGTGCAAATGTGACTTACAAAAATTTCAATAAAGAGGCACAAGACAACCAAGGGTGCTAGATGTTTTCAAAGTTTAGCAAGAGTATAGTTGATATTTTTATAAAAAAATCAAGGGTATTTTTGATGCTTCAAATAATCTAGGGGTATATTTGATATTTTGAAAGAACTGAGGGGCATTTATGATATTTTTCTTACTAAATACCAATAGAATTTAAAATTATAATAAGTACTCATTTTCATAATGATAATGAGGTAGACAAAATATGAAATTTCAATACTTTGATAAACATTACATATAATTTTTTGCCCATTCTTTTTAGATTAAAATATATTTGCATTATTCTTTGTTGCCATGGTCCTTTGTTTAACAGTTGAAACTCCTTATAATCACATGTAACTTAGTTGTTTAGGCACATTAGCAAAATTATGAGCCCTTTAGATGCCCCCTACAAACCCCTTTCCAAGGACCCCAATAAAGGTTTTATTTGTATTTTGAGATATGAAAAATACCTTACAACCTACTTTTCTTAATCCAAAGCTTTAAGTGCAATGATGGCTAAGAGCCTTGGGTTCCAATGGAAACAGGCAACCATTTAATCATGATGGTGCACAACTCCAAAAAATCATAAAAAAATTGTGGCGTGGTACTTTACTAGGTCAACTCAAGTTTGAATACCATATTAAATCCATGTTTTTGTAGCTCTTAGTACTTATACAATGAGAAATTCATACAAGGTAGCAACACTTCACACACACTTCTAATGTACTTAGCCTAGGCTCAATACATTTTAAGAGAGTCACATATTAAGGAGCTCTTGGAGAACTCATAATTTTGTAAAAATTTGAGCCCCTAAAAGAGCCTTTGTGCAAATTTTCAATGATTTACAAACTAGATGTTAAATTGCTTTGGGAGAACGTCACTCTATGATTTTGCATTTAAAATGAATTATGTGCTCACAATTACTCAAATATTTGAATTATGATTTATTGTACATAATAATATGTCACAACCTTGATGTATCTAAGTGCCACAATCTTAATATTTACACATATTACTCTTCAGTACATCATGTCATCTACAAGTTGGGGGAGTATAAAATTTATCACCTAGCTATTAGTAATTTTCAAATTTTGTAAATGTCACCTTGATGGGTAGTAAACTCATAATCTTTTTGTAATTGTTGAACAAAATCAGTACACTAATCATCAATAAAGCCTAGATATTGTTAACAAAAAACCACTAGCTAAATGATCATAGCTTTATTGAATAATACATCAAAACATTCAAATCAAAAACCCAACTTTTAGATATCTTTGAGAAGAATCATATAATATCTTGCAATTGGTCATAGTATTATTCATTTAAAATTTGAAGAAAGACAACTCCAAAATTTTACATATTTTTTTAGTAGTTCTCTAAGACCCGGAGTCCTAGACTTTGGGGATTTTGAGTGCGTAATAAATGGTTTTTTTGTGTGCTTCTAGCGCTTCATCCTTCCACTGTATTTGCCATCTACCTTGCGTCTACCTTTTGTTCATCCATCAATCCAAAAGCCATTCAAAACAGTGTTTGGGAAATTTTTTGGACTTCACTAGCTAAAAACCAGCATTTTCCGTACTCAACTGGTTTTTTTTGCGGATTTTTTTCTAAAGTTATATAGTAATATATTATTTTTAGATTATTTAAAAAAATCAAACTGGCTTTTTTTCCAGCAATTTCAAAATGTAACCGGTTCTTTTTCCTAATTCCATTGGCTAACAATGAACTAATAGCCAATTTTTCCCGCACATTGATTTAGAAGCCCTCAGCCACTATTCATCCACTATTCAGCCACTATTCATCCACTATTCATCCACTATTCAGCCACTATTCATCCACTATTCAGCCACTATTCATCCACTATTCAGCCACTATTCATCCACTATTCAGCCACTATTCATCCACTATTCAGCCACTATTCAGCCACTATTCATCCACTATTCAGCCACTATTCAGCCACTATTCATCCACTATTCAGCCACTATTCAGCCACTATTCAGCCATTGTTCAGCCACTATTCAGCCACTATGCATCCCATATTCATCCACTATTCATCCAATATATAGCCACTATTCATCCAATATATAGCCACTATTCATCCAATATGCATCCGTTATTCATCCACTATTCAGCCATTATTCATCCTATACTCGGCCAGTATTCAGCCAGTATTTATTTAGTATTCATCTAATAATCATATAATATTCATCCAGTATACATTATTCATCGATTTCTTCATTCATCCGTGTCTTCTTTACTGCTCCTTTGTGGTTTTGCTTCGGAGATCCTCGAGCGTGGTGGCTCCAGTGCAGCAAACGTCTGTTGTTGCCGAGATTCTTCACAGTTCTGTGACCGGAGCAGGTGCGGAGATCGGAGTGATGGCGTCGTCAGGGTTGAAGGCTGCTTTGGACAAAGTGCTCAACAACAGCTTCTTCGCCACCTTGAAGGAAGCCAAAAGAACCGGCAACTTGTAAACAATCTCCATCCCCGAAGTCTTGCGTTTGCCCTAATGTTGTGGTTCTTGTGTTGCCGCTCTGTAACCTCCAATATCTCTTGCTCTTTTTCTTACGTCGAAGACACCGCTCCAGGTTTCCCTAACTTTATGAGTTCTAGAATCCGGAGGTTTCATATGGCCAGTCCGATCTTGTAAAATAGCAATTGTACGCTAGTTTAGCTTTAATAGTACGCTCCCTAATCTCAAAGTGAATTACAAATAGAACTCTGCTGTGGGTTTTTTTTTCTTGTTTTTTTTCGCTCTTGAATAAATCTTTTACGCATTTAGGTAGGAACACCCATAGGCGTTAGTGTCTCCATAACCATCACCTCTAAAACCTTGGAAAATTTGTGGAAGTAAACAGATGTAATTACAAGGATGTATAACATGTGAATATGAAACCTTAGTGTTGGTTATGGGTGCAATGGCAGTTTGCTCTTTAAAAATTCCCAACTTATTCTCACATTATCCAAATAATACATTCAAAAGTACAAACTTATTATTTTTCTATTGCTATTAGGATCCTATAATTTGCTAGATGTTTATTAATAGTCATCATGTTCAAAACCCTTGGTTTGATGCTTATGGGTGCTCTTACCTTACACAGAGTTACCTAGAGGGCCACTTTTTCATTAAGGTAGCAACACCCATAACCGTCAAATTAAGGGTTTTGAACATGATGATTATTAATAAACATCTAGCAAATTATAAAATCCTATTAGCAAGAGAAAAATGATGAGTTTGCACTTTCAAATGTATTATTTGGATATTGTGAGAATAAGTTGTGAATTTTTAAAGGGCCCACTGCAATTGCACCTAATACCAACATTCAGGGTTCATGTTCACACATTGTACATCTTTGTAATTACATCTATTCACTTCCACAGATTTTTCAAGATTTTAGAGGTGATGGTTATGGGTACAGTGATGGTTATGGGTGTTCCTACCTTAAATCATAACTCCTGTGAGTCAATTTATTGAGATTTTCTATTTAGAGTATTAGAGGGGATTCTAATGCACCAGAGATGACATTATTTGGACATCATATGCGAAAGTTATACGGATTAGAGTTATAGTGGTAGATGACCTAAATTCGACATGAATTCTGAAGTTGAGGTGGTGTACATTATCAAAATACTATGTAGTACTCATTATGCAAGATTTTGCATGCATGCCGTATTTCGGGATGTGTCGTAACTAGTTTCTTACACCGTAGTGCTCTTCACCATTTCTCTTATTGCATTTATTGTTTCTGTTTTGTTTTGGAAACCCTTAGAATCGGACTTAATCCAGTTCAACTCCTGGCTGCAATATGCGCTAATTTTTTTAGAGCTAGGTTTCTCTTACCGGTTTTTTCTTGTTGTTGTACATGCTGATGATCTCTGGTCTGAAAATTTGGAAAGAGTATGAATTACTGTTAAGCTGTGGTCGATGACTTAGAACTACAATTGCGTGCAACATGTTTCTGGTGACGTTCTTCACGTAATGGTTGGCAGAAAAATATGTTTTCTAGGTTGCATCTGTGTAATGTTTTGACCTTTTTCTTCTGACGCATGTTCTATTGCGATTTTCTGGTACAGGCTCAAGATTCTTGTCGATGGCAACTTGCTGTAAGTACATACATTTTGTTGTGTCATTTCACGGTAATGCTTAATTAAGGGAATGACTAGGGGGACACCCCCCAGTTGCTACGTGGACACCCCTATAGCCCAACCTATTAAATTTGACATTATTATTAGGTTGGAATATGAAACAAAATCAAAACAACATTTTAGTGCAAATCTGCGTTTACAAGCGTTGCAAACATGTAACAAATATGTCTCATTTGTGACATGTTTAAATGAAATGAGCAACTGGTTTAACTCTTGACCATGTCACAAATGAGACATATTTATTATATGTTGCAACGCTTGTAGATGCAAATGTGCACTAACATATTGTTTGATTTTATTTCATATTTCAACCTGATAATAATGTCAATTTTAATAGGTTGGGCTATAGGGGGTGTTCACGTAGCAACTGGGGGTATCCCCTAGTCATTCCCTTAATTAAATAACGTGTTTAATAGTTGTGCGTTTGGACAACATGAATATTAAGCATGCGAGTTGGAAAGAAAGTTCTGTATGTCCCGTTATTTTGTCTTGACAGGCGATCGTGGTTGCAAGCACTGTTTCCACTGAATTTCTTGAGAACGGGTTTTTTTTTCGCAGGCATACAAAGATGAGAGAAGGTGGTGCTACTTTGGTTGGAGAAGACTCTCAGGGAAACAAGTATTTTGAGAACATGAATACGCAGTATGGTACGGCTTTTTGTTCTTTTCACTCCCTGTGGTCTATTGTTTGTGAAAAAACGCTAGATTGATGCTCAATCGTTGATACATACCTCTCATAGTAGAATTCTCTTCAGACTCATGCACTGAAATCCGCACGTACAATTATTTTAGTAAGGGTTTATTTATTAACTTTGTCTTGTCCTTGCTTGGATTTTTACACCCTTGTACAGCAATGCAATTTGAAGGTTTTGATTTAATGCTTTTTGCTTGATGCGATTCTTGAAAACCAAGAATAATTAACAGTACCGCAATGATAAAATTAGTAGTAAAAATATCTTTGACGTAGTGTTTTTTTCTTTACAGGAAGGCAAAGATGGGTGGAATATGCTGATGTTTCAAATTACAATGCCTCTTCTGTTCCACCCGAGTGGCATTGTTGGCTTCATTACATTACTGACCATACCGCCGAACAGGTTCGTGCGTCATTCCTTCAGAGAACGATTTGTTTATTTTTCCAAACTGTTTTGTGTATGCGTTTCTCAAAAAATACTTCCTCTCTCATTGTGATTGTCCACATTCAATCCCCAACTTATTTCATTAGTTTTGAGTAGGTTCTATGGAATCTTTCTTGTATCCAATTCAGAAACGAAATTGGTAAACTCATGCAATTAGCTTCATTGATTCTTTGTACTATAGAATTTGGATTCACATGAATTATGTTGTTTTCAACATAATCAATGAAAGTAGAGCAAGAATGTTGCAATAAAAAACAAGGACGATCATTTTGGAGCGGAGGATATAATAAGGTAGCAACACCCATAACCATCACTGTACCCATAACTATCATCTCTAAAATCTTGGAAAATCTGTGGAAGTGAATATATGTTACTACAAGGACGTACAACATGTGAACATGAAACCTTAGTGTTGGTATTAGGTGCAATTGCAATCGGCTCTTTAAAAATTCACAACTTATTCTCACAGTATCCAAATAATACATTCAAAAGTGCAAACTCATCATTTTTCTCTTGCTAATAGGATCCTATAGTTTGCTAGATGTTCATTAATAATCATCATGTTCAAAACCCTTAATTTGACGGTTATGGGTGCTGCTACTTTATTCTATTACGACGTTAATCTGTATTATCAAAAGGTTCTCTCGTGTCAAGGAACCTCATTTTCTTTCTTTCTTTCCGCAGCTGCTGGCATTGAAGCCCAAAAGATACGGAGTCCCTCACAAGGAGAACTTGACTGGCCGCGGAGACGGCATGATTTATCACACGAAGGGTCATGCACTTAACCCTAACAAGCGTGATTGGAAACGCTACCAGTCATGGCAACCTGAGAATCCAGACTCCGACGCCAAATCAAGTGCATCAACTCCAAATTCCATTTAGCTGGCGGGTACATTCTCATGAGTCTTATCTGGAAATATTCTGTTTTCACCGGCCTTTTCCAATTCTCAGGAGTCTTACTTGGGCATATTCTATTTTCATCGGCCCTTTCCAATGTTTCGATTTCCTGTTGTCTAGAAGTGAGTTGGCTTGCCTTGGGACAGCTCGAGTGCAACTTGAAATGGAGCGGTCTGGCTATGACTAGTATTTCGAGTATAGTCCCTTCACTATTGTAGACCTTTTGTAATAAAGACCTGATAAGAATCGCATGCTTCGTTCACCTGTTATATGACCATGTTCGTCATATCGGCGTAATTTCACAAAATCGGCATAATTGGGAAAGGGCTTTCACCTAGGACCTGGGTCGTTTGATATCTCAAGTTTATACCTATTATGGATTTTAGAGCTCTGGTGTTTCAGTTGTGCAAGCATAACTTTATCTGACGCTTGGAAGTCCTCATTATCAGCACTTGAGCATCAAAATTTGGCGCTCTGAAAGTACCCAAATTAATAAATTTAAAGCTTTATGTAGGGGTTAGTTGTTATGCATCTCTTAGAGAACTTTAAAAAAAATGAAAGGCACGCTAAGGAAGACTGCCCGTTGTAGAATGTAGGTAACTTGGTTGCCGGATTACCATTTCAAGACCAAGTTATAGTTTCGCGTATGTGTCTTGGCTTACAATATTTATCTATTGTTGTGTGACTATAATGCTTGATTTGAGTTTGCAGGGGTGCAATTGGATTTCTGATGTTACTCATCTGTAAGAAGTGAAAGAAAGAACATATGGTGCAACGGAGGATACAGGGCAAGTGGTTATTTATTTGAATTTATGTATTCACTGCTGCTGAACTATTTATGCGATTGAAGGTTCGAGTTTGTAGGATTACAATTGATAAAGACGTTGCTTAAAATCTTCAAAATACGTTCATGATTCGGAGGTGAACTTGAAATGCAAGGGGGAAATATAAGGTTAGTATAGTTTGAATGCATTAGAAATCTTCAAGAGTGTATATTCACTTTTAGCATTAAGATGATGGAGGTTAAAGCAACGCTTAAATAACACTATTTGTCATAACACCATTCGAATGGAGGATTAAATCTAAATCTCAAATCTCAAAGCATGCATTTCAAATTTAGATACAGCAGAATCTTATGCTCCTTGCATCGCTTCATAATTCAGAAGTAGAACTTACCACTTTCACCTACAAAAATGTGTTCACAAAAATCGATCCAAAGAGTAATGTGCACCATTTGCTTTTTGTATATCCACAAAAAACCCACGCAGGTATTTTTGTCCACCCCAAATATTCACAGCCTTTAGAAGAGGTGGGTTATGCACCCCTTCTTTAAATGTACATCAAAGAACACCACAACACACCTAATCTCCAACAATGTCCGATATCTGATGATGAGGCTAAAACCCGAAACCTTAAACCCTATTTACAATGGAGCCAGAGATCGGTGAAGGTCAGGGCTCAAATGCGAAAGCTTTGTAGAAACTACAAGCCCGGAAAAGTGTACATGGAAAAAAAATCTAAAAACCTTTCACGTTTCAACCTACACCTTTATTTCTTACACGGTTTTTTCACTGACAAAGGTCTTCAGTCTGTCATGCTCGGTTTACAAGCATGAGCAAAGTGATGAATTTGTCAAACTTGGTATGTAAAGTACAACTGCAGCGGGGTTTTTTTCCACTAACCTATACCCATTATTCTTTGCACAACTGAAAGAAGCTTTTCTTCCTTCACGGTGGACATGTACCGTCATGCCCTTACCTACATTGGTGACATTTTGCTTCTGGTTGCAAGAGTTTTGGCAACTCAATATACCTGATTTTGAACCTAAATGGACACAGTTGCTTCCTCCTCAGCTTCTTCAGGCTTGATGTAACGCTCGTATTCAGTTTGCACCATTTCTCCACCGTTCTTTCCGTCAAATGAGCACCTATAGAAACTGCAAAAAGGAAATGCAAGAAAAATGCATAATATCAATCTCCAAGCTGTCAACACTGGGTGTCATCCCATCCCAACATAAAAAAAAATCGTTCATTAGATGGACAGTTTTTTTGTGTCATAGGAATTAGTTAGTCTTTATGTGGAGTTAGTGTTAGTGTAACACAAATGGTGGTAACTTGATGTCTCATGATAATGTCCTTGACATTAATTTGATACTAGAATAGAAACTATTCATTAAACGTTAAGCCCAACATGAACTACACGTTTATTGAATTATCTTTGAGTGATCTAATGCTTTATTAAACTAACGTTGGTCTATCATTAATTACTTTGTGGCATCTAAAAGGGGATCCATTTGAGATGAGATCGAAGTTAAAAATGTAGCAGTATAAGCAACCGTACACTGAGAAATTGATAAAGAGTCAGGAGCATTATCGACCAGAAAAACCAGAGACATACTACAAAACCTACTCATTCACCAATCATATTGAAATCTCATACACCAAGTTAACTTAAACCTTCAGAGCAGAAGCTTGAGAACTTTAAGGAGAATGATGATTTACCTCCCATTTGTACACACTATGACGATAGTGTCCTTGGCTCCAAAGGATACAATTGCCCTGGTCTCCTCAGGCACATGGAACTGTGCAAAGGACCACTCTGAACTGAAATACTTAGGTAGTACACCTGTCACAATGATTGAATGCGAGACTTGTGTCAGAGGTATATAAGTCAAACATCCTCATGATGTCAAAAAGTTCCTGAAATAGTCCGATTTTGCTGGAATTTTTTTTACTGAATTTTTGCGAAGGAAAACTTGGTAAAGAACTTCCAAACAAAAGAAACAAGCTAACCTTTCATAAAAGAAAGCGATGATCCAGAATTCGGGGATGCAGAAGTACTGGCTCGTGGAGGACTGTCAGTGCTGCCACTGCGAGACAGCGCTGATCCACCTGCAGAGGGTGACGTGGCATTCACTATTGCCTCGGTTCGTGCCTCTTCAGTAGTTGGTTTCAAGGCAAAAACATGCACTGTCCCTTTAGCACTGGAGACGGCTAACCACCGAAGATTTGGATGGAAAGCCAGGCTGTATATTTCAGCACGCTCTGCTCCTCGTCGAAGCTATCACAAAAAAAAATGGAAGCCTTCAGCTTTACACACACGAGATACAAAGATGTCAAAGGCAACAAAGCGCATGTCCTAACCATAAAATACTCATGGAAACTACTCATTTCCAAGGACGACAATACCAAGAACAGTTAACTCAGAATACAGCCTTCAACGCACTGTCCAGAACCTTCATAAACCACAAAGCCTACGGAACAGAGATTTGTGACACTAGGTCATGCAAGCTGTTCCATATAGAATTTAGTTTAAGAATTCCAAAAACAGATTCCGTAAGAATTTATCTCATGGACTTTTGGATCCTTGTAAACGCAGTAGGGATCTTTTGTACTTCGGATGGGATTTCATCGAACTTGATAACCAATATAGCACTGCGGTTTCTATATTGGTACTGTCCTTTGACATATAATATCAAGTAAACTGGACACCTTGGGTTCAAAACACCTTATCCTGGTCCAGATGACGCTATTTTGTGAGTAAAACGGTGAGCAAAGATCTTGTGATCGAATAACCTATTCTGAGATCAAAATCGATGTAAAAACTACAAAAATAGCAAGTTTTTCAAGAGATGAAAGTTTTAAATGCACAATTATAGGGCCCTATAGGTAAGATTTAGTATTTTGACAAAAATCCAAGCTCACTGCTCACGGATCCCTGTTCACGGTATAGCATTCCCCATCCTGGTCCAGGACTTTCAGAAGTTTATAATTGGTATTTAAAAGGTTGTTGTAAACGAAGTGATGAAGGTACAGCACATACCTCTTGCAACTTAGTGCCGTCTACAGTGTTGAAGATCCGAACAAGAGTGCCTTTGTTGCTTGCAGTCGCCACGAGTGCTCCATCGGGAGAGAGCGAGAGGCAAGCCAGGGAGGAATCATGTGCTTGTACGAACCTTGTTTTCTTCAGACCATACAACTCAACCCGTACTTCACCCTTTCGCTGGCCAGGGCAAGCGAGAACACAAGTCTTCGGTGCAGGAGAGAGTGCGCATAACCCTTTAACATTGGACAACGTTTCAATTTGATGCAGCAGCTTCAAGTCAGCAAAGTTGTAGACGTATATTCTGAATTCCAATACAACAACAATCTTGTCCTTTCGAAGCCGAACAGCTCGCACTTCACTTCGGAATGACAGCTCTCCAATACACCGGCTTTGATGGTCGTCCCATATCATCACCTTGTTCGGAGAATACCTCGGTGACTTTCCTCCACCAACCAGAGCCAAAATGTTGCACCTGAAAATTCCGAAATCATAACGGTTTTAGATTACACATAGACAATTGCAAAGAACGAAACACACTCTGTACCATCAGAACCCTCAGAAATGTTGCTTTGCTGCTACAAAAGGCTTTACCAACACCAACCAAGCACTGCCAATTAGCTAACTGGAACTAGTCACTACATGCCTGGCCAAGTTGTGTCAGTTGAACTTGATGATATATTCAGCAAACTACCTTGCCATGACACTACATTCATCTCACCAGTTAACCCTTTAACGGTTCATACGCTGCATTTGAGTTTATGTACAATTATACACAACGTAACTACAAGAAGTCAGTCCGATTGGCAAATCAAAAATATCTCTAAAAGTGGACGGCAGATCAATCTCAAAATTTAATGCTCACAAATAGCCAATCCAATCCAATCCATCCATCAATATAATTGGAATTCTAAGTACTGTTCTAGAATTTACTTGTCACTGCCTTGAAATTATCCACCTAAAAAAGCTAAAAATGTTACCATTTGTACATCCAAGAGCATAAACGTTAAACCGTTAACTCCCTCACTACACTCACTGTGCCTATATCAACGATTCGAAGTGCCAAACCCACCCCCCACCAACCAAGTAGCAGCGGTTAGCTAACTTAAAAGCCTACTTAGCTAACTCCATTAATTACCTCGACCTTGCAAGGACGGGCAGCGGGCATGCAATGCATTTAATTAACTTCCAACCAGGTAACAATCGACTACACTAAATAGTGCATTTAGCTTGCCCCTCGCTATTTTTTTGACATTTTACACTATATGAATACTTACTGGTATTACAAAAAAATCTTCAATAATTACTGCAATAAACAATTTTTAACAACACTAAGGACTTCGGGAAAAAAAACTAGCAGCGGCAAGGTCGTAAACCATGTGATATCCAAGTATCTACAAAGTCACATGTGCCTCCAAATCAAGCGATGAGTCACGAAGTAACTTTCCAAGGTAAGGCAACCTAATTGTTAAGGCAACCTAAATGCACTATTTAGTGTAGATAATGGACCTGCGACACCCCGGTCAGCTTATGGGCGGTACTTGATTGACCTGTGCAGCAGGCATTGGAAAGAAAAAGAGGACCACTGAAAAAAGCAAAACGCAAAATGCAAGCAAAGTGACAGAGATGCAATGTCGTTACCTAAACAGCATCTCGACAATAGCAATTCCAGCACCATCGAACTCTCGACGAAATGTTTCCTTAAAAGGATCACAACTGTAGACACGAAATCCGGACTGCGTGCCACATGAGAAGCATCCGTGGTCCTGATTGAAGGCAACGGACAGCAGTGATTGCTCTGTTGTTGTTGTTGTTGTTGTTGTGTCATCTGGCCGGGGAGAAATTTGGAGCGAGGCTGCTGCTGTTGAAGCTGGTGACGAAGGCAGAGGCTCATCACTTGGGTGCTTTCCAAGGTGATCATGTGCTGGTGGTGGTGGTGGCACTGGAAGCAGTGACGACGACGAAGGAGACATGTTGTGTGATTCTTAGTGGATTGTTTTCCTGACACAAAAAGGTTCATGAAATTGTTAGAACTGATCTGGTTAGTCACCAATTGCAAACATCCTGCAAGAGAGAGCATCTAAGGTCTCTTAATTTTACTCCATTCTGAAAGGGGCAAGAGCTGGAGCTGTCTAAGGTAGAGAACACTAAAACCGATGGGGTTCAGTTAGCAAGTTGGGCGTATAGGGTATGTTCACACTAGGTGTTAAGAGTGGTAGTAGCTAAGGATAGTTAGATGCATTTGAACACACCTTTAAAATGCATTCAAACACGGTTTCAGAATGCATTCATATTGCTAATACCCCTCTTAACATCAAGTGTGAACATACTCTAAGCATGACTTGGCAAGATGTCTAATACATAGTTGTGAAAATTCAATCTCAAGAATTTAGGTCTTACTGCTAAGCAAAAATGGGACCCAAGTCAACATGATAATGATGATTTGGACATCTTGATTTGAACGTTTTTAACATAGTTTTGTTGGTTAAGCCAAGCTGTGCTGGTTAAGTTGAGAAGACTTGATTAGGGCCCTATTTTCCACCAATGGTATGCGCAAAGTAAGACCTCTTCACGGTTCTTTAGTGATCTCCTCAAATTCACGCTACTACATATGTTAAAGTGATGCAAATTATATCATCTACTTTCTCGCTTAGAGCATTGGTACCCTTACAAACAATCACTAACGCACCAAGTGTTAACATCTACTTAATTCATATCCTCCACCCTTGCTCTTCAAGCATGATTCACAAATAATCGATTGACCAATCACTAAGTGGAGTATAGGATAAAGCTCACTAAATTTAGGATGAATAATGATTTCAAGGGCCATTACTTGACACGCTCAATTTGAGTGTCAATTTGAGTATCAAGAGAACATTTTGAGGGACCCTGAACACTTATCATCCAAGTAAGTATTGCATGTGTCAGACCCTGAGCGTGTATAAGTGCGGATGCTCTTACACAGGCAGCAGTGAGAAACCCGCATTTAAGCGGAGAATACAAGAAAGCCCCTCACAAATCTAAACCCAAACCTAAATCTAGAAACGAAGAGATTCATAACATCACCATTACTAAGTCCGTCGACAACGGTTTCCGCGAGCCAGTTCATCAGAGACATACAACATCCGCCAGAAATTATCCCGTTTAGAGAAACTGACAATTCCGCACAAAAAACATAAACAATTAACCAAGATCAGTTCGAAATTCTCACCTCGTATTCGACGTCGCACGAGAAAACTTAACAAAACGCAACCACAACAACCTCGGGGCGCATATCACATTGAAACCTCAACCGGTTCCTGCGTGAGCAACACGCATTTCATGACCAAGCTCAAAATTCACGATATCGACCGAATACGCTAAATCCAAACGCCCCGTTCTCCGTAACGAAACCCTAAAAATTCACAAGCTTCACAGAAGCCGTATCAATCCCAAGCCAATGCCACTGGATCATTCCAGGTCCAGGGGAAAGAAAGTCGGATACCAAAATTCCACAGAAATCAAAACAGCAATGTTCACGTTCAAATTCAAATCATTTCATCTCATCATGAGAAGAACAGATCGACAGATGTTTGTCAGAAGTCAGAACATCAAGCTTGTGAGAAAGCGATCCAGAGCCTATTTAAGTTAAAGCGCTTAAAACCCTAGCATGTGGCGATTTTCCCAGTGGCTAAATTTAGAATAATTTGTAGTAAATTTTTTTGACTCTGGACCGCAGCGGTGGAGGCTTTGCATCTAGAGAGAAAGTTTGAGGAGATCTCTTACTCAAAACGTACTGTATTCAAAGTAGTCAAAAGCAGATTCTCTTAGCATGGCTGCTTGTTTTACAAATGAGTATAGAATTCGAACTTTTTAGCCCGTTTAGCAGTGTTTATAGCCACTTGAGCAAATTATGAAAATCACGTTTGGGATTACTGCACCTGATGACGGTGGAGACCTGGAGATTTAGCTATGGCGGAGGCGTCGGAGCTTTCGACCGCAACGCACGTCGCCGACACAGGCCGGAGTTCTGCAATTATACAGCATTTACAATATCTGTATCATTTAGTATGGGGGAGCATGTTTCTTTTATTATGGGTAAACTTGTTTTCAGCCAATATATTTGTGGAGTAAGTTTATTACTTCCCAAGGTTTTTTTTTTTGGGTTTTGGACAGGCAGCAGCTTCCCAGGCCATACGGTTATTTTTAATGATGCAGATATGGCCACAATTAGGCTTTAAATATGTATACTTTGAGATTGTTGATTGCTACCAAATTTTTCTAAATTCAAAAATATTGTAAGAATGAATTTTGTGAAAACCTGAGTTCAAAGCCCAAAAGTTTATAACAAAAGAGGCATTATCTCAAAGAAATTCAAGGGCAACTTGGTTTTAAAATAATATGGCACCACATAGCATACAGATCATGTTGTTTTTTTTGTCTAAGTTCCTAATAAACTAGCTATAAAAAAACAATATTTTTTTTCTAATGTGTGACATGCATGTAGATTTAAAACATTGAGCAACATCTAGCACCATGATGCTAATTTTTCTTCATTATTTTGTATAGGCTTGTAGCTTGAATTGTTTTTTGTAGCTTTTTAGCTTCTAAAAGCATAACATAACCCTTGTTACTCCCCCTAGTTATGAGAAAAAACCTCTTAAGGAAAAGAAAAACAAGGGGCTCAAAAATACTAGCACATGGGCACGTGCTTTGCTTGAGTTAACCATGTGTGGTTATTGTTTTGGGGGCGTCATTTATCCTTACAACCTATCCCAAAAGTTCTAAAAGGTTATAAAAAAGAGTATGTAGGGATGAAAATCCTTCCGCTTAATAATATAGATAAATAAGACAAACTATCCCCATTGTGAACGTTTCTTTTATTGTGTGAATAGCCCCGCTTGAGTCAAAATAAGATTTATAAAAAATTGGAAAACAAAAAATTAGGGCTTGATTTCCAACAATTTCATTCAAAATGAGAGTCATTTTGACAGTTTAGAGACTCACAATTGGTAAATTGTAAGAAGTTATGTGTTTGAAATGGGCATCAATTTTTTTGGGCTGGTATGGTTGTCTTTGGTGATGCTACCTTTGTGAATAATTTCCCAATTGGCCATAATGAACAAATAAAGCAGCGAAGGTAGACTATTGTTAGGTTGGTAAATGGACACTTATCTAAATCATTTTCAGATGCATTAGGTATGGCGTGTTTCATTATGGGCATTCACATTATCACACCCATTGCCATGGGTACTTTTATGGCATTGATCCAACAACTTCCATGGATCACATGAGCTCTAGCACTTTCACAATTTCTAATAAATGGTGTATTGAGCATTCAACTTTAATTTCACCTCTTTGGTACATTGAATGGGTTTTGCCCGTTACCATATTTGTCTCATTTTTTATACTTAATAACATGTCAAACTAATAATCGCATTCCCAATGGGGGTACTTTATCTTAGGTGAATGTGAAGTTTTGAAAATACATGAGAAACAAATCATACTGCATGGGTATTGTCACATTTTCACAGTAGAAAAAGAGACCATTGGACCAAAAAAACGCATTCTAGTTTGTGTCTCATCTTAAGGTTTTTGGGGGGTTTGAGTGTAGTTTGTTGAACGGCCATCCCTTGAACTATGAGAGATGGTCGTTTGTTTTGTCATTATCATGAGTTGATGACTTTTTGCTTAAATTTTTCCTTGAAAAGCAAATAGAGGTTGTCATTGTACAAAAATCGCTCTCCTTAAAGAATTCATAAGAGACAAGTGTATTACTATTTTTTCAAATACAAACACAAAGGCATCTTTTTTTGTACAACTACAAGAAATTGTGTCCTAATTGACATATCCAAATTGACTAAATGTGTCCAAAATGACAAAAAAAAACTGTCAAATTGGACAATTTTTGTAGATTTAGCCATGTTGATTTGAACATATTTTTGTCATTTTGGATAGTTTCCCTTGTAGTGATATTTGAAGTTAATCTATTCAACCCTTATTGTTGTTGCACCACCTTGGAGGAACCAATGAGCTTCTAAATTGTATTGTGGTATATGTTTACAATCAAGAATGTAGAATTTTTTTAAAATAAATTTGTATGTAATTGTTTAAATTGCATTGGGGGATAACCACCTCCTAGCTCCTACAACAAAATTTATTCATGTGGGTGTTATGTTCCTTTTCTATAATATCATTAATAATTTTGGGGAATTAATTATGGGGAAAAATTAAGTGTTAAACTTGTGGGGTCATAGATTGGGTACTAGAGATTGATCACAAATTCCAAAACTAATAATGAGTCATAAAGATTAAAACTACAATAGTATCAAACCCTTCAATCAATTTAGACCAAGTGCCAAAATTCTTGTAGGTGGAAATCAATCATAATTAGAAGACAATGCAAGTCCAAGAGAAATCTTGTTGGAAAAACATTGAATTTTCATACCCTTTGATTCAATATGTCCTTAAGCTCAAGTACAAAACATAGCTACATGAATCAATTTTTGTCATTTCAAAATATGTCAATATTTTCATTTTTAGGCTTTTTGAAGGCCATATCAAAAAATCTCAGTTTCCAATTAGTTTCAAAAAATCTCAATTTTCACTTAGTTTGAACATTTTTTATTAGACTTTGGTCAATATAACCTTGTGAAGTGTGCCAATAATACCATGATGTCTGTGATTGTCCTCAATTTTAATTCTAAATAAAACTTTTATCTAAACAAGATTTGTAATTTCTAAATTGAAAATTTCTAAACTATCAAACATATTTCATTTTTATGTATTTGATTATTTCAAATGAAAACATATCTAACACATAAGCCTTAAAATGATATAAATATTACAAGATTCAAATATGTGTTTCTAAGTGGGATTAATGAGTTTGATTCAATAAGAATATGATTTATCTTTTAAGGGTGGTGAGAGCTAGCATTTTATGGCTATTATCATCTAACAATTTTTTTGTTGCACAACACTTTAACAAGATGCATATAATTTTGCATTATTATTTCAAGGAAAAATGAGGTGGAGTTTTCTTAAAGCTTCCTTAGTAGCACAAACTTAGATTTTCAAAGGAGAAGCCTCATTTTAAGCCATTTTCTTATGTATGTTCTTAAAAATGTAGGTATTATGCATGTGATTGAATTTACCATTGTACTCTATATTGTAATCTTTATCATAGAAATCCAAAACCAATGTTTCCAAAATATTTCCAAAATTAATTTTTAACTTTATAATTATAATGTCGTAAGTTTTGAATCTAAAATTCTAATTCTATACATTTTGAGTAAGTTTTATCTTGCATTTTTTTTGCAAGTAAAAAAAGGTCCTTTTTAAGCAAAACATATTTATACTTATTGAATTGTAAAACACTTAGGGCGTTTGCTTCCTTTCTTGCCAGATGTCTCACACAACAAACTTAGATGATAGTGCTTTGGACCCATCAAAATAGAACAATGCTACTCAATCCTAATGTGTGAAGCAAAGGTTTTTGAATTCAATATTCTTTTCTAAGTTTAGATTCCACTAAACCAATTGATTATTTATTAGGCATATTTAATGAGCAAGGGTGGGGGTAAGAATTTTGAGGGCTTTTTAGAAATAGATGTAGACTTTTAACAAGTCAACTTGGAGAATCAAGGTACATAAATTATATCCTTACAAAGAAGTATTTTTGAACAAGTCAACTTGGAGAATCAAGGTACATATATCCTTACAAAGAAGTATTTTTGAACCTACATTGTGCAAGAGCTAGCTAGAGAGCATCTCCACTAGTATTGGCAAAACACTATGTTAGAGACATTTTTGGATGAAAAGGAAGCAATAAATGTTTAGACCCACCAAAACATTCTTTTTTACGTTGCAAAATTTGCATTTTTCCAATGCACAACAACACCTCTAAACACTACTTTTTCTAATTAATTAATAAGTTGAGCAAGCAATGATGAAGGATCTATCTACTTTTTCAAACAAGGAGGCTAAGTATTGGTTGAACACTATTCTACCTAGTTAGATAAATGGACAAAATTACAAATCAACCTGAAAAACAAGAACCACCACATTTCATGGGAATGAAATATTAGAGGTATTAGAGGTCCAGTGGAGACATCCTTGCAATGAAACTTGACAAGTAAGTTACTATAGCACTGATAAATGACATTCACAACTGAAGCGTCTCCAATGCAGATTACTACATGCTCCATCATCATATTTCAGGGACCCAATCACACTCACTACATCTATTCTATTTGGCAAACACACATAGGACCAATCAAATATGTAATTAAGTCCAAAAATTCATGTAAACTTGGTCACGGAGGGTGGTGGTTTTGGGGGACTAGCTATATTTACAAAATACAACAAATTGACTTAAACAACTCATGCAAAGGGGTGGCTTTTCATCCACTTTGATGGCCACAATGTTTTACAGGCTGCATTATGGACAGTCTAATGTAAACACAATGTTGTTTATGAATCAATCATAAGTCCTTGCAATGTAAACACAATGAAATCAAGAATACCAAATCAATGACGCAACTAGTTAGAGTTGGTACCTTCAGCCTCTTCATATTTCCAAGCACAAGACACAAGTAGTGAGACACTTGTTCAAGTCTCTGACCGTGCATCTAATCTTTGTACATCCTGCAAAAGAGAAAAGAGAGATTGTTCGGTTTGCATACTAATTATTGTCAAGAGAAAATGGAAAAAAAAGGCTACAAGATGGTACCTGCATATAATATTCCAAACCAGCCAGGGAAGAACTCTTCAAGAGTATGGGTTCATTTTAGAAACATAACCTCAAGTCAAAAGCATGCAACTGAGAGAAATGAGCAACCTTCATCAAATAGGGTAAACGTACTTAACCCCTGAGTGCCTCAACGCCCCAAATCTAGCCTCTCCACATATAATAATTTGTTATCTTTGATCGTTATAATCTTTTGATATGTGTAATGAAAACTTCCCAAAATTTTCATACAGTTGCGGACCCTAAGCTTGATGCAATATCAACAGCTAACTCTTCTAGATATTGTTTTTGAGCTTATACAGTGCCAAATTGTTTGCAATAAGGTCCAACATGGCATGGATTTGGAGTTTGGACGGGGCGCTCAAGACTCCAACAATTACTTACATGTGACACTCAAGCTCTAACTTGCTCAACAAGTACAAGTTGATATTGAGGATGTACTGTACAGTACAACCACTTCTGAAGACTTGTTGATACTGTCAATCAATGATTTCTCTGAACCTGCTGAAACTAGTGATCCACATTACACAACCCCTTTTTTATTTATCATCCGCTGACGATGTCCGGTTCTTGTACCCTTGCCACAATGTTTGTTGCGACCTTCCAGTGGACTTGATTTTCTCTAGTGAGCCATCATGGAGGAACCAGCTGCAGCTAAACTACCTTGTAGTAAATAAAAACCACAAAAAGGTAACCCTAGAAAGCAAACTCTGAACATTGAGATGCTTGCATAACCTATCATATGCCACTTATCGGAAGAACATTGATTAACGGGAACAAATGATAACATAAGCACAACTATGACCTCATATGTTATGCCTTTAACCCCTAAAAGTTTGAGCATGCTATTGCGACCATTACAATACAAGGTATTCTTCTTGTATTGGAATAGATTCACAACTTTATTACATTTAAGATCAACAAAAAAATTGCAGAATGGATCAAATTGGTTCTAGTGGGCTACTTGAGATCTCAAATTAAAGTTTCTAATTAGTAACAAATGCCAATTATACAACAGCATATATACTAGGCCATATGGTCATACAGCAGCGTATATACTATGCCATATGGTCATTTAAGGGTTAAAACGAATCACATTGACAGATTGTACGACAGATTGTACAATAGAGATACGGAGGAGGAGCTGACATAATTGCTTGCCTTTACTGCGGATAAGCTCCACCAAAAAACCTCGAACATGGATATTTTTCAAAAAGATTACAACGAGACTCTAGAATCAGTACTGGATAAAAGTCACTCAAGGCAAAGGTACAAGACAGCCATTAAAGATACCATCCACATGTGACATAATAGTGTGTTACTAAACGGTAAACATTCATATGAACATGCTCCACCTGTGCTACCGAATACAAAACCCTAGCAAACTCAGCAAACTTACCATGACAGTATGTGACGTTTTATAAAACTGAATTGCGGTACTCTATTCTAGATGCTTGCAAATTTGTTGACAATCCTAAAACTAGCACACACAAGTCCTGAAAATATGAACATGCTCCGGCCATGCTATCGAATTCAAAACCCTAGCAAACTCACCATGACAGTATATGGCATTTCATACAACTGAAATGCAGTTCTTTATTCTAGTAATGCTTGCAAATTCGTTGACAATCCTAAAACTAGTACACAACTTCTGAAAAAAAGTTCAAAACTCTTTTGTACATACAGATGTTCACAACGTCTAGCTTACAACACTTCCTAAGTGACTACAACAATACAAAACCCTAGCAAACTCACCACGACAGTACGTGGCATTTCATAAAACTGAATTGTGACACTTTATTCTACTGATACTTGCAAATCCGTTGACAATCCTCAAACTACTAGTACAGAACTTTTGAAGAAAAATTCAAAAATCTTCTGTACATAAAGATGCTCACAACGCGGAGCCACTCTTTGAGTGCCTACAACAATACAAAACCCTAATAAACTCACCACAACAATAAGTGGCATTCACTGAATTGCGGTACTTTATTCTAGATGCTTGCAAATATGTTGACAATCCTAAAACTAGCACACAAGTCCTGAAAATATGCACATGCTCGGCCATGCTACCTAATACAAAACCCTAGCAAACTCACCACTACAGTATATGGCATTTCATAAAACTGAACTGCGCTACTTTATTCTAGTGATACTTGCAAATCCGTTGACAATTCTCAAACTAACACACAACTTCTGAAGAAAAATTCAAAACTCTTCTGTACATACAGATGCTCACAACGCAGAGCGTACAATGAGCTACAACCATAAGGTCGTCATTAGACGAAAACAGTAGAGAGAGTGAGAGAAAACAGAGCTCAACTTTTCAGTAGCCGATTTCAAAAATTCGCCAACCTGCTAATTCTTGTGAGCTACCGATGTTTACTACTACTACTAGGAGTGACGCCGACTTCAAGGTCCTCATTCTCCTTATCCTCCCCTGCGCCGTCCGTGACGTCGTCGTCGTCGTCCACGTCGTAATTAGGGTCCAGAGACTTGTCAATGGCCCTCCGGGCGGGTCTGAGAATGGGCGCCAGGGCGAGCTCGAACGCCGCCCAGGTCAGCAGAATGCCCGCCGCTGCCACGATCAGCGTGCCGAGCAGGCCTCGCCCTCTTTGTTGGTGCGCCATAGCCGAGGACTGAGCTGCAACCCTAACGACAATTAGAGAAGTGGAAACAACTTGGGAGCCACGGGAGGCAGAAATGTGAAGGACTTTGTTCATAGAGAAGGACGGTGTTGTGAAGAAGGGAACCAATAGGGGTAAGGTAGACACACCCAATTTGGAGTATGATTCTAATGTGGTGCATATGTACGCAAGGAGTTCATTTCAGATCTAAAATCTAGGGTTGTCATAGATAACTTATTTTTTGTGGCACAAAATATAAGCTATTTATGATTAGCTTAGATTTTAAATCTGAAATGTGGTAAATGTGTACATATGCACCACATTAGGATCATGCTCCGGATTGGGTGTGTCTACTTTAGTCACAGCTTCTTGGATAATAGAAAGAAAATGGAGATTGAGAAGTTGTGGAGAGAAAAGAGGAGCCGATAGGAACTCATTCTTTGTGAAGGTAGTGTGACCAATCCTATTTGTTTGTTTTGGAGAATGAGAATGGGGGATTATTACCTGCTTTCAGAAGACACAGTAATTACTGCTCTCTTCACCAATGGGAGTAGTCAATCAACGATAAACACAAGCACATCAAGGTGCAACGTGGGTTGCTAGAGGTGAAACTTCTCTTGCTAAACTTCTCACCGCCCCATTCTTCACCTCCGGAGGAGAAGAATGGAGTTTAGCACTCTAACCAAAACGGAAGTTCCAGTAGCCAACATCAAAGCGACACATTTGCATTCTCATTCACCACAACCCGCCAAGAAAGTGTTGAGACTACCCCTAATGTCTTGCAAGATTTGCCATTTAATAGAGACTTAGCCAATGAAAATGGCTACAAGAGCAAAAGATGCAAGATACCATAAACCAACAAATTTTTGGTTGAAATTGTCAAATGCTCCCTTTGCCTCTCTAAAAATGTCCAAAAAGCTTCTTTGCAAAAGATATTACCTGTGTTTTTAGTCTTTGTGCTAGTGACATATGCATTCTAGAATCAAATTGTCATCTACAAAATGTATGCAAAATCTCCAATTTTGATGTCGCTGTTTGAGCACCCAAATTCCATGCAAAAAATACCATATTTGTGCATGCTGCCAACTCCTCATTATTGTTGATTTAAAGAAACACTTTTTTAACATTTAAAATTAGCAAAAAGGAGCTTTACAGAGGTACAAGAAATGCGTTTGATTTGGATGTTTTTAGAGAGACAAAGTCAGTAGTAGCTAACTTTGAATGTCAATAAATTTTTATTGACAAGCAATAACTCTAATCTATTTTTGTAATTTTGACTTTGTAATTATCAAGAGTTCCTACTTATGGAGAGGTGTTATGAACATCTCATATGGTTATTAAGTTTTGTTGCTTTACAATGTCTTACAACATAGAGCCAACAAATTAATTAGAGTATACTTCCATGCTAGCCTAAAATTGTAAAACTAAATAACAACAAACAAGTTTGCAATATAATATGTTTGTTATTTTTGGGTTCTCCCAAATTTGAAGTTAGCATGCAAGTTTGCTCTAAGTTGATTCCAAAAATTACCTGGTTGTGAAAAAAAGAATTGGCAAAGGTTATTAGTCTCAAATTTTATGCATAGCAAATTTTTGTCAATCCTTCTTAAATAAAACATGATTGTTATAAACTGTGGACAAATATATGACGGATAAAAACCTAGGGTTTATCATCAAATATACACTTGCCTTTGTTGTGCTTGTGCACCAATGTTGGCCTTGGGTTGCCTAATTGTTTAAACTTTAAAGGTAAGTGCATCCAAAAAGTGGATGCGCCTCGATCAACCCTAATTGTAACTTTCAACATATTAAATTTTGGTACGTGGTTCAAACTAAGAAAATGAAACTTGACAAGTTTCCTTTTTATTCCATTTAATTTTTTTGAAAAATGTCAAAAATTGAAAAAGTTATTGCCATTGAAAGCTCCAAGTGTTAGAATCCATATAACACAATATGGTGTGTCTTTCATTCATATTTTATACTATTTAAATGCATTTTGAATTTAAACTACTAAACTATGTTTCTCATCCTACCATTCATATATAATAGAAATTATAGATTTTTTTAATACATATTCTAATTGATATGATTTTATTTCCACATTTAGCTTTAAAAATTCACAATAATTCAAAATTTCCATTAAAAATATTAAAAAAATATGGAAAATATCAAAAATGCCCCTCCATTCTTTAAAAATATCAAATATACCCCTATATTATTTGAAATATCAAAAATATCCTTGGTTTTGTGTCAAAATATCAATTTTTCCCCTAGTTATTTTCAAAAGCAACTAATATTCTTAATTTTGTTATGCCTTTTTACTGAGATTTTTGTAAGTTTGATTTGTACCAAAGGCAGTGAGAAAGATTAGTCAATACATGGCCACAATAAACTTAAATGCAAAAACTCTATATTAAACTTGCCTCCAAGATTTGACTTATAGGCATTTTGCATCTAGATTTTGTAATTTTCATTGGCATCCCAATATTTATGAAAATTTCTTCTCAAGAAGTACAAAATAGTAAAGATATTAGATTTTTTTCAAAGACAACTACGGGTATAATTGATATTTTGACACAAAAGTAGGGGTATTTTTGATATTTCAAATAATATTAGGATATATTTGATACTTTGAAAGAATTGAGGGGCATTTTTTATATTTTCCCAAAAAAAAAAACATAAATAGAAAATGAATGTGTCTTCTAGCAAAAAATATGAATTTTATGCATTAATTAAATATAAGGGTAAACTTGGTTTGATAATCAAAATTGACTTTATATTCTTTGTTGTGGTTTTTTTGGGTGTAAAAAATAAAATAACCAATTGAAAGAAAAAAAGAACAAAAAAAGAAGGAAAAAAAAGAGAAAACAACAATAAAGAACTAAAAAGAACAAAAAAGAAATTTGATACGACCTTAGCAAAGTCTTGAGCCCTCCAAGACCCCCCTACAAAGTACAAAGTCTCTAAAGGGGTCTTACAACATGTACTTACTACTACAAACAAATCACTAATTTTATATTTTTGTTCACCCTTTGATTTCAATGTAATCATGAAAACTATATTAGGGGGTTTCAGATATCTCAAAAAAACGGTGAACAAATGTTTTTGAACGTGTTTTTGTTCATGGTGAACGTGAAGTTACAAAAGTGAACGACCCATGAGGACCTCCAGGAGGTCCTCATGGGTAGTTCACACGTGAACGACGTGAAGCCTCTCCCTCCTTGCCTCTCCCGCTAGCTCCTCACCTCCTCCGCTCCTTCGCTTGTGTTCCTGTCGCTCCCGCGACCACTCTTGTTTGTGTTGTTGCTCGCCTCTCGGCTCTCCCTCCGCGCCTCTAGATAGTTTGGATGCAGAGTTGATTGCCATGTCAAGGTCATTCAAGGAATCGCAATGCGCCAAAAGCGGCAATGTTGGAGCTGAAGAGATCTTGATTAGAAGCGAACAATTGTGGAGACAAAGGGTTCCAGATTAGAAGCAACAATGGTGGAGTTCAAGGGATTTGTACAAAATTAGTGATTGTGGGCAGAGTTGAAGGGTGGTGAGTAGTTCACTACAATTTGGATATTTGAATGGGTAATCGCAAGGACATGAATGGTGGCTTGACTAACTTGTTCACCAATTTCATTCACATGAACAAAATTGCCTCTGAACGACATATCTGAAACCCCCTAATATTATGTTATCCCTATTGGAAAAAACTATGGGTACAAATGTACAATAGGACCATAAATTCTACTTCAATCTATTTGAATAAATGAGTGAAGTACTTGGATAGTGGGTAGTGAGTACATTTACATATTTTATGAGTACAATGCCTTTTTTTTTAATTGTTTTGGGTTGTGCATGTGACTTAGGTTCGTCATAGAAGGTAGCCACGAGTATGAGTTCCTTTTTCTTCTACTCACACTAGCCAATTAATAACTTGGTTTATCAAACTTAAGGGGGCTCTTGGAGGGCTCAAAACTTTATTGATGGCATTAATAATCAATCTTTGGAGTTAAAATAGGAACACCCATAAGCATGAAACTAAGGATTTTGGAGTAGGAAAATTAGTTGATGAACTTTGAAAAAAAAGTGTTAACTCCGAAAGGACCACTTGTCCGTTCAACAAAAAAATGGGATTTTGGGCAGGTACCTACGGCCTCAATTTTGTCTTGATTTTTGAAACTCCTTTTGAAGATAGAAAAACACATTAGCTTTTGGGGAATCTAATTTTTATACCAATCGATGCCAGGAAGCAAAAGTTATGCCCAAATAAGCACAAATTTGGAGACTCCAGGCGGCAAAAAAAATTCTTACAAAAATTTGAAAAAAAGTTAATTTTGTTTTCTCACAGATTATATCTTTTTTACATCTAAAGCTTTGATTCATTCCATTTGGGCTAGTTATGAGAAAGTTATGGACAATCTTGTTTATTGGGCAATTCAAGCATCTCCTTGAAAAAATAACTTTTAGAGTTTATTTTTGAATGAAATTTTAACATTTTTTCAAAAAATTTATTGGAGAGGGTGAAGTTTTCTTTCTTGAATAATCTCACCACTGCGATCATTGCATTTCAATTCCATTGCAGGGTTATTAGCAATTGAAGTTTTTGTTCAATCTCATACCTTCTTCTGCCTAATGTTTTTTTTAAAGAATGGAAATTTATTATTATTATTATTATTTCCCAAGATTACCAACTCAACTTCCCACCATGCAAAAATAGAACTCCAAACTCCGTGATGCAAAAAATTTAAGTTAAAAAAGTTCAAAGTCTAATAATCTTGTAAGGCAAGGTGCAAAAAAAGCTGTTTTTTACATTTTAACCCCAAATATCTTGTAATTTGTGTGGTCAAAGTTCTTGATTTTTGTATGACACTCTTCTATACTAGTCTAGTACAAGATCCTATGGTCAAATATGCAAAAAGATTAATTTTCAAACTTTTTAACTCTTTTCCATAGAAGTGGTATTTTTGAGTGTCTTTTGACAAAATAAAGGCCATGGTCCTTTACGGGTTAACCCCTACAAGACCAAGCCATTTTTCTATAAAAGTCACTAAAAAATGCGACTTTTGGGGGAATGAGTAGAAATGTAGGAAAAAAAAATGTTCTTTTTGAAAATTGAACCATAAGATGTTTCCCTACATTATGGGAGGTACTTGTGAGAAAAAAACCAACTCATTCTAGATGTAGAGGAGTGAGATATTGACATCTAAAATGCAAAAAAAATTCTTTTTTCAGCTGCCCAAAAATTTCAAAAGCCTTTGACTGCTCCTATATAAAAAAAAATTGCTCTACGTAAAGTTGAGGTTTATTTTCTCCATGTAGAAGATCAAGTTAGGTAAGTGTTGAAGAATTTTCAAATGAATTGGAGGTGTGAATCATACTTTGTAAAATCTTGCAATGCCGTAAGGCCATGAAATTTGCATATACACTAGGCAAAATTGGAGGAGATATGTAAAATTCAGAAATCTGAATTACTTTGATCCAAATGGTGAAAACCAAGGAATCTTACTTAACTACAACTTGGAAAAGAAAGAGTCAAAAAACATATACGCAAAGAGCTCAAAAAGGTAAAGTACCAAATTTTGCAAGGGGCAAAAGGAATGGAGGTTTGGGAGTCCCATACCTACTCGCAAACTAAAACTTCTCACTCATTAATCAAAGTTGAATGATTCAAAGCTACTCACATATATGTAAATGTAGAGAACCAATTTCAGATATTTTTTTTAAGAAATAAAATTTATAAAAAGTTTTTAGGCTGCTTGCCCTTCCTCGTTTTTCAAAAATTCATGCAGTACTTCTTCAATAAATGTCAAAATGAAGAAAAAGTTAGATGCCCACATAGATCTTTGAATTCCCCATCTTCAATAAAAGTTTCAAAAAAATTCACACAAAATAATTTAGTTGTAGGTACATGCCCAAAATCCCAACTATCCCCAGAAAGGACAATTGGGGCTTTAGAAGTGAACACTATTTTTCTCAAAATTCATCAACTGATTTTCCTACCCAAAACCCTTAGTTTCACGCTTATGGGTACTCCTATCTTATTGCAATTTTGCCAACCTTTTAGTTTTGCTACTGTTCGATTGGAAAATTGATGCATGATCTCCGGAGTTTCAGAAAATTTACTCAACGAGTTACAGTCCATTTTTATTACAGTCATAAAATTGGGGTGGGTCCTAACTCCAAGGTTTGACCTTTTGCGCCGAAGAGTGGTATATATAGGTTCTTCGATATTCAAAGATCCTGACAAGATCTCCGAAATTGCTGGTAGAAAGGAAGATATACCTAAATCCTGGGTGGGAGAGGAGGTTTATAGGGCAAGGGACTGGTTCCTGGGGCACTGAAAGTCCCCCCAATCGAGGTCATTTAGCAAATCCTTCAATGACAATCATAAAGAAATATGATTTAAAAAGGTCTAAAACCATTGAAGATTTCAAAAAGGACCCGAGTTGAAGTTGTGAGAGAGAAAAAAATAAAGAAAAGATATCAATGGTTTAGAAATTTTATTTTACTTATAAAAGGGTTTTCAAAGGCTATATATTTGGAGCTTATCAATGTTGGAACTAAGTTATTCTATGGTGATTTGATTTACATAAAGTCTTTGGATTTTGAAGTAGCTCAAGTATCATAAGAAACTCGTAGGTAGAAGACTAGAAAACTACATCACTAGATGTGCATGGTATACCTATTGTAATGTGAGTATGTAGAGTGGCTTGTATCTAGTACATAGAATAGCTTGGTAACTGAAGTTGATACAATTGGGTATTTTGTTATTCAACATCTTATTGTTGTGGTTGAATGACAAGCTACACTCTAGTACCTTTGATTTTGAATAATTTGAAGATTGGGGTGGTTGTAGAATTGTGGGCTCCTTTGTGTGGAAGGTTACTTGAAAACGGTTTTGTGAACGGCAAAGTCTATGTTTATTTCATTTGATCTTGTACAAAGCCTTTCATGACTTGGAAGGATTGTAAGCTTTCATGTGGTATTAAAATATACCATGCTCAATTACACTCTAATGAATATTGAAAATGAGTACTCTGAGTTTTTGAGCTAACAAATGAATAATTTTCTAAAAATAAAGGAATTAAACTAATGTAATTAAGAATGCCAGAATTGGCAACCTGTGATAAAAGCAAAATCTGCAAAAAGTACTATTCTATGCATAATAGAGTCCAAGAACTTTCTATTAAGGGAATTGAAGTTTATCTTAGATAAAAGGAGTAAATTGCAATTTTGTAAATAAAACTCCACTTTTTTTAACTTCAAAATTTAATAATTCCTTTTTCCACAAAATTTGCAAATATTGTCATTGGGAAATCAAATAAAAGTGGGAGACTTTAGAAACAAGAATACAACCACAAAACAATTTCATTGTGGGTTATTGCCGCTCGTATAAAACGCATTGTTAAACCTTTAAAACTATTAGGAATCCTTTATCAAACAATGTCGCTCACATGAGTGAACAAGTATCTTCCTTCTTGCCACAATGGCACTCAATGGAGTTCTTAAATCTCTAAACAAGCTTCCAACTAGTATTACTTTGAAAACAAACCTTTCTTGGCAAATCAACCTACCAAATAGAAGCACGTTGGCTATAGTGCAGATGTGCCCCTATTTAAAATTGATTCTAAATTATGCCCATGTATACAATCATTTTGTAGTTTCATGCCCTTCTAAGTTATGTGAATTTCTCAGAAAAAAACTGGGGTCGGAAGTGGGATAAGGTAGGAGCACCCATTACCAACATTGTACTTAATGGCATCACTCTCCACACATGGTAGTCATTCTAGAACTTAAATCTAGGTACATCATAGATAGCTTATCATTTTGATCAACATCAATAAGCATGGTGTACCTAAATTTAAGTTCTAGAATGACAACCATGTGTAAAGAATGACCATTAGGTAAAATGTTGGTAATGGGTGCTCTTACTTTACAATCCTTTGAGAGAACAAAAACTACAAGGGTAGTCTTAAAAAAAATGTTGGCTACCCAAGCAGCCGAGCCTTGTTCATTTGTTCCATAGTCCACAACTCCACACTACATACAACCAAATGGAAAAATCTGTAAGGTAGTCTGCTCTAATTGCAACCCTCACATTTAAAGCGTTCCATAGCCAATCCAAGAATGGATATGAGATGGTTCTTGAATGGACCCTTCTTAATCTTAAAAGAAAAAGTGTATTTTATTGCAAGAGCCAATCATACTCCTCTATTTACTTGATCTCATTACAAGTTGCAAGGGGACGCTTTATGGGAGACCTAGGGTCACAGATAGGTGCCTACTACAAAAAACTTTGAAAATTCATCAACTATTCAATAATGCTTCAAAAAATATGAAAAAAATTGGGTTACATTTAGCATCCATTTCTCTTTAACAAAAAATTAGGCATAAAATCTTCATGTCTTGAAAAGCCCATGAAAATCCAGAACAGCCCTTAAAGTGACGATTTTAGAGCGGCTACCTTAGCAAATGTCAGGATGGGGGGCGTCAACGCATTCCTCGTGACAAGGTTGACTTTCTAACAACCTCTTCCACCACGTGGCAATGAGTAGCGGTGTAACACATGTGTGCAACATTTTTGTTAATAACAAGGTTTAGGAAGAATTGGCAACTAATTCTAAGCTAGCTGGTTGAAATGAGAAATTATAGTTTGCAATTTATAGTCATTGTCTAAAAACTTAGTTTACAATCTTAAAAAAATTATATACATTATGAAATAGAGAAAATATTTAAAATAACCTGTTCAATACAAGAATTGAAGGAAATCAACCAAAAAAACTCAAATAATTCTCGGACCCTAGTCAACAATAAATGTTCAGCATTCTACCGAGCATACTACGCATGTGTGATTGTGGGACCACGGTGGAAGTCCTCAGACTTTACTTTCAGGCTATTTTACAAATGAACCCTAAACCGAGGCCAAGAAAATGGTCCCCCCCCACCACAAAATAAGCACTCAATTCAAGCGGAGAAGCTCCCATTACACTTTCGGCACCATCGATCTCAACTTCTTCCCTACTCTCGGTCTACTTCGCCATGTCTTTCCTGAAAGGAATTCTCTAAAATGGACGGTCTGGATGGCATTCCAAGTGGCCCAGTCAGAAAAATCTTTCCACGGTCTCCGGTCGTTCCGGTTGTTTTACCCCGCAAAGGTGTTTCTTCAGAAAATTCTTTCCACCTCCCAATTTTGGATGGAAAAGTATTCAACCTCCAAATATCGGATGTGAAAGTGTACATTCTCCATTTTTTGGATAGAAAAGTGTATAAGCTTCAATTTTGGGAGGGAAAGCCGTGTATAGTCTCTAAATTTTGGATGGAAAAGTGTACAACCTCCACATTTTGAATGGAAGTGTACAATTTCATTTTTGAATGGTAAAGTTTACAAGCTTCATTCTTTGCATACAAAAGTGTACAATACCTATATGTTGGATGGAAAAGTGTGCAAGTTAATGCTTACACCAATGTTTGGAGAGAACAAAGAATTTGTGTTGATAGTTAGTTAACCCCTAAAGGCTCAAGCAACATTTTTTTTTGCAACATACCGATTTTTCATTATAGTTATTTTTAAACTTTCACACATGATGTGTCCAAGGGATAGTTTTAAGGTTCAATAATTTTCATAACTTTTGACTACTTGATTCAAAAATGATTGTATGATATGTAGTTTTCTTTGTTTGTCTAGTAGCGCAAGTAGCACAAAAAGACTCCTTTAAGAATTACATTACATTTTTTTTTTGAAATTGGTTCTTTAAATTTATATATATGCAAGAAGCTTTGAATCATTCAATTTTGATTATTGAGATGAAAGCTTCGAGGAATTTTGGTTTGCAAGTAGGTATGGAGTCTCTTAAAACCATAAATGTCCAAAAATTAGTGTAGGGCAATGTGAATGCACTTTGCACTATAGCTAACCCCTAAAGCCCTAAACACCTTTTTTTTGGCAACAGAGCAATTTTGGGCAACTCACAATGAATGACTTCTTCATATTTTTTCTTTAAATTTTTTGCACATGATGTGTCTGAGGGGTGGCTTTAAGGTCCAACATGTTTCATAACTTTTGACTTCATGGTTCAAAAGTCATTTGCGTGATATTTTGTTTTCTTTGCTCGATGGGCAACCCATGCAAGTCAAAAACAATTCTTTAAAACTACATTTAAAAAAATTTGAAATTAATTTTTTAGATTTCTATAGACATGGAAGCTTTTAATCATTCAATTTCAATTAATGAGATAAAAGCTTTAGTTTGCTGGTAGGTATGGTTTTGAGAGACTCCATACCTACCCACAAACTAAAATTTCTCATAACTTTCATCTATCAATTGAAATTGTATGAATAAAAGCTTTCCATGTTTACATAAATCTAAAAAACTAATTTCCATTTTTCTTAAAAATGTAACTTTTAAATAATTGTTTTTGAGCTGCCTGAGTTGCCTGCCGAGCAAAGAAAACAACATATCATTCAATAACTTTTGAACCATGAAATCAAAAATTATGAAACTTGTTGGACCTTAAAGCTACCCCTTGGACATATCATGTGTGAAAATCTCAAAGAAAAAAAACATATAACCCACTAGTGGTGAGCTGCCCCAAATCGCTATGCTGCCAACAAAAAAAAAAAAATGTTCAGGGCTTTAGGGGTTAAGAAAATCACGTTCAGGATCACTAGGCTAGACCAGCTTTGAGAAACCGCACCCAACTAGCAAGATTCCAGTTTTCCTCGATGCGAAGACCGTGGGTCCTACCTCGCAACGTTCGGCGTTTCCGTGAAATACCAACAAAACAAAAAAAACAGCCAAAACGAATGTGGGATCCAGGAAATCAGGCTGCATTGCGGAAAAATCTATCTAAGCTTCCAGTGAGGCACCGATACAGTCGTCGCCTATAGAGGCGGCGACCGATCCTTCCGTAGTCCTACACCAGTGACCAGTGACCAGTCCACCAGGGCTCGTAAAACCAACGCACTGCCATCAATCATACCGATAGCCGTTCACCTTCTAGCGCAGCTTCCCGATCCTCCTCCGATCCTTCTTTCAATGTTTCCGTACTAATGAAATGCAAAGGTACGGTAGAAAATACAGCTTTTATAGTTGATCCTACACTGAATATTGCGTTTAGGTTGCCCCCACACTAAGGTAGGGTTGCCCCCACACTAATGTAGTACGCTTAAGTAAGGGCTCATCCCTCTTTTTCATGGTTTTCCGTGGATGGAAGGATTTTTCAGACAAAGAGAAATAAATGCAGAATGCAATACAAGTCGTTTTATAATTTTTGAAGCATTTTTGTGTTACTTATGAATTCTCAAAGTGCATGTGTCATAGGTACCTATTAATAACCTAAGACTTTTCAAGAACCATTCACTTGCAAATTGTGGAAAGATTTGGAGAAGCAAGGAGAATGATTGGCTCTTGCAATTAAAAATGCCTTTTCTTCCATGCATTCAATGAGTTGTAAGAGGCCAATGTAAGAACCATCAATGCACCATTTCACAACAAGCTATTGGATGGTTCAAAATGTGCAAATGGTTTATGAGCGTACTACCTTAAGGTAAACGTACCCATAATTGATTGTTTAAGGGTTTGAGGGTACCGGGAGGCCTCGAAAAGTTTAGGAAAAAAATCTATAGGGTTCACATTTTAAGAAGCTATCACACAACCCCATTTTTGTGGAAAAAACTTTTGACATAATATTTTATATTAAAGGGCAAAGTACTAGCCCGTAGGGTCCCTATTAGGGACTCTAGACTAACTCTTAAACTGCTTGGATGTGTTCCTATATATACATGTGCACTAACTCTTAAACTGCTTGGATGTGTTCCTATATATACATGTGCTTGACGGACATGTGCTTGACGGACCCAATCCTGACCCTCCCAAATTATCTCACTAAACTAACATGTGGTAGAATTTGCTTGTGCAAGTGGCATTTGCCATTTTGGGTTCATAGTGAACACTTGAAATCTAGCTCAACCCGTAGGTGTCAGCTTTGGGGAGCAGCTGGAGAAGGGTGTAAACTTACATACGTTATAGAGAGTTACATGCACCTCCAAGTGGCCAAGTGATGAGTCATGAGCTAACTTACCAAAGTAAAGGAACCTAATCGTCAAAGGCAATGTAACTGTGAAAGGCAACCAAATCGTCAAAAGGTAACCTAAATGCGAAAGCTGTGGTGACGAAACCAGGATCCGGAAAAGATCGAAATAAAGAAAAGGAAATAATATGGTTCACCGGAGAAGCAGGGGGCGTGCGTAATTATAGCAAGTCAAGGGTAACGCTCGCTCGTCGTCCTGTCAACGGTTGTGCAGCTTCAGAGACTGCAGCACCCTTGAGTTCTTCTCTCCGAAGTTTTGTCCGGAGGGCTTTGGTGTGGAGCAGCCAGTCAATCGATACGTAGCCCTCTCGCATTCCTGGTCCAAAAAGCACCTGATCCGCAGATCCATGGCAGTTCCTGTCAAGCTTCCATTTCGTCTCCACTGACGAGTCTCTCTCTCTCTCGCGACAGTTTTCAATTGCGAGCATGAGGTGCGCTTCTAGCGATCTTTCCAGAAACTGTTAGTAACTTTGAGTCGGTGTTGTTACTCATTGCAGCGAATGAACTCGTGGACTCATCATAGCTCTGGACTTGCAACGTTCGGTATAAATGGGTAGTATCGCTCTCAGTCACCACGGAGCAGGGGCTCCTCTCCCGTTCTCTGAAGTCAAGCCTGTCGACAAACCTCGTCAGATCACTTTGTGTCGTTGCGGTTTGAACTGACCACCTTAGATAGAATAAGCAGCATTCATTCAACGTTTGAGTAGAAGGTGGAGAGAATTTTGAACTATCTTGCTCGATCAGGTGAAGTATGACTAGTGCACCTTTAAGTGTGACTGTGTCCACTTACTCTTGAATGATGTGTCGCACGTACGTGATGCGCAGCAGCTACATGTCTTGCCTTATAATCATTTCTTAGCTAACACCGCAAGTTGCTTAATTCCCACAAGCTCGCATGATTGCACTCAACGCCGTTTTTATGAGAGCGACAATTGGTGAGTGTCCTCCGCTGAAAATGAGCCAGGGGAGTACAATTGAAAGACTGATGTTAGCAGCTGTCTCGGAGGAGGAAAAACATACTGAAAGAAGTTAAAATCGAACTTGAATGAAGTCAGAGGAAGCTTGACGTACCTCGGAAAGGCAGCTGAGTTTATACAAGTTGTCTGCTCGAGGCGGCGGAATTACGGGGAGAGGATTGATGAATTGGTTGGAGTTCGATCTGTGACAGTAGCTGCTTGATGATGAGAGAGCTCTAGCTGGAGAAACTTGGCCCTGTGACGTTTCTGAGTGTGCACAATGGGATTGTGACTGCAGGTGGCGGAATCCTAGCTGAGGGAAAAAGTTGCCGAGAGTAGAGGCGAGGCGAGTTTGCGACGGCGAGTGAGAAGATGGAGAAGGAGGCGAAAGAGGACGTGGAGGTAGGCAACCGGGACGCGGTGGTGAACCGGCGTCTTTCAAACGCCGGCTCGCAGCGGCACTCACTCTCTCGGAGTCTCCGCCAGAGCAGCGCGCGTCAGAGCAGCAGCGTGTCTGCGTCCGCGCGGGGCTTGGGCTACTTCGGCGGCTCCAATCCGTTCGAAGGCGCCACCGCGACGGGATCCCAGCGCGTCGACGACGAGGAGGAGCTCAAATGGGCGGCGTTGGAGAAGCTGCCAACGTACAACCGTCTGCGAACGTCGGTTTTCCAGAAAGACACAGGCTCGCTCCGTCACGTCGACGTCAAGGACCTCTCCACGCTCGACTTCAACCGGCTCCTTCAAAAGTATCCGAACGGGGCTGATGGCGAGAGCGAGCAACTCCTGCACAAAGTGAGAGAGCGCCTCGACAGGGTCGGAATTCAGCTTCCGACTGTCGAGGTTCGGTACGAGAATCTCTCTATCAAGGCGAACTGTCACGTTGGAAGCAGAGGACTGCCGACTTTGTCAAATGTCGTGCGCGATATTGTCGAAAGCTTGCTTGATCTCGTTCATGTCCTGCCATCAAAGAAGCAGGTTCGGCCAGTGCCCTAATCCTTTTCCCCTTCATTCTTGATTGAGAACTACAAAAAGCACGGAATCAGGCAATTTGTCAAAAGTTTGAATGATTCACTTCGAAAGTTGCTACCAGGTGCTCACCATTTTGGAACACGTCTTGTTGGAGAACTAAAAAAGCACGGAATCATACAATGCATCAAAAATTTTAATGAACTAAAAAAGCACGGAATCATGCAATGCTTCAAAGGTTTGAATGATTAACTTCGTAAGTTGTTACCAGGTGCTCACCATTTTGGAAGACTTCTTGTTGGAGAACTAAAAAAGCACGGAATCATGCAATGCTTCAAAATCGTGAATGATTGACTTTGTAAGTTGCCACCAGGTGCTTACCATTTTGGAGAACTAAAAAAGCACGAAATTATGCAATGCGTCAAAAATTTGAATGACTTCGTAAGTTGTTACCAGGTGCTCACCATTTTGGAAAACGTGAACGGCTCCCTGAAACCGGGTCGCATGACGTTGCTGCTCGGGCCGCCAAGCTCCGGGAAGACGACGCTGCTGCTTGCGCTCGCCGGGAAGCTGGATCGCAGCTTGAAAGTGAAGGGTAGCATCTCTTACAACGGCCACTCGCTTCACGAGTTCGTCCCTCAGAAAACGGCCGCTTACGTGAGCCAGAACGATCTCCATGTCGGAGAACTCACCGTGCGAGAAACCCTGGACTTCTCCTCTCACGTTCAAGGTGTCGGCCCTCAATACGGTACAACAAATCTCATAGCACTCTAATTAGCAAATCTCATAGCACTCTAATCAACAAATTTCATCGCGCACTCTAATCAACAAATTTCATAGCACTCTAATCAGCAAATTTCATAGCACTCTCTAATCAACAAAATTCATAGTACTCTAATCAACAAATTTCATTGCACTCTAATCAAAAAATTTCATAGCGCACTCTAATCAACAAACTTCATAGCGCACTCTAATCAACAATAAGTTATATAGCCCTCTAATCAACAAATTTCATAGCACTCTCATCATCAAATTTCATAGCACTCTCTAATCAACAAATTTCATTGCACTCTAATCAACAAATTTCATAGCACTCTAATCAACAAGTTTCATAGCACTCTAATCGGTGACGAACTCTATACTCATTGCTAAAAAATCTGTAAGAATTGGACAAGAGCAAGTCCTCTTGTATCGTACACTGAAAACTGCTAAAGATACTCGTGAATTTGAATTTTGGCGGTTTAGTGACTAGTTCCCGCCATAGCAGTTTTGAAAATCTCCCGCTGGATCGCTCATTCACGATTGTGACGGTGCAGAGATTCTCGAGGAGCTCGTCAAGCGGGAAAAAGAGGCGGGGATTAGGCCTGAAGCCGACGTCGACACGTACATGAAAGTAAGAAGCAGCAATTTGAATTGCGATCTTTAGCAATGCAATTTAGGTTTTCCATTTTCGGTCGCTTTGCAACGCTCATGATTTTTTCAAGGTTTGATTATCCTAATATTTTGCTCGTGCAATTCGCAGGCATTGGCGTTGCCAGGCAACGATGGAAGTCTCGCGGTGGAGTACACTCTTCGGGTGCGAGCTTTTCGTCTCCGCCGTTCCTAATTTTAACACTTTCATTTTCATTGTAGACATTGAGTTTCTTGATTTGGTGTATGGCCAGTGATGATCTTACTGTGACCGGGATTTTTGTAATGTGTGTAGATGCTGGGAATAGATATTTGTGCTGACACCTTAGTCGGCGATGAAATGCGGCGTGGAATCTCCGGTGGTCAGAAGAAGCGCGTGACTACAGGTTTGCAGTTTAATTAGTCCAATTCTAAGCCTTGTCGCCGTCATCGTTCTCTTTCGTTGAAGATCTTTTCTTTCTTTCATTATCCAGGAAATCTGCTCAAAAATTTCGTTGAGTTGACGTGAAACGAAATTTTTGATACTTTGTTTTTGCAAAATTGAGCTCAATTTGATGGCGAGCTGCTATGAGTAAGTCTTAATTGGAGCATTGTCGCTAGTAGTCAAGAATGTTGTATCTGGTAGCTGAGATTGGAACCATAATCTTTCCTCTTATGGTCGTCAGGGGAAATGATTGTCGGCCCGATGAAGGTGCTCTTCATGGACGAGATCTCAACAGGACTCGACAGCTCGACGACATTCAATATCGTGAAGAGCTTACGCCGATTCACACACGAACTCTCCGCCACAGTACTAATTTCGTTACTACAACCAGCGCCGGAGGCTTTCAACCTCTTCGACGACGTGCTGTTGTTGTCCGAGGGTCAGGTGGTGTACCACGGGCCCATTGCGAACGTGACGGAGTTTTTCGAGCATTGCGGGTTTAAGAGTCCCGAGCGGAAGGGCATTGCCGACTTCTTGCAAGAGGTCACCTCCCGGAAGGATCAAGAGCAGTATTGGATGGACAAACGCAAACCGTACAGGTCAGTGATTCTTTCATAGACTCAAGGCATCTCCAAATTTCGAGCAACCTCTGCGAATTCTTTATGCAACGCTTGCTTTCATACCGAATTCTTAGAGCCAAAAAAAACAGAGAGAATTGAAAGAATTTTGTTTTGGAGTAGGTTTGTTCCGGCGAAGCGATTTGCAGAGGAGTTTCAACAGTTCCATGTGGGAACCACGATGAAGGATGAGCTTGCTGACCCGTATCCCAGGGAGAAGTCTCACCCGGCAGCGCTCGCACGGCAGAAGTTCACCATCTCGAAGCTCGCGCTCTTCCAGGCTACGTTTAAACGGGAGTTTGTCCTCATGAAGCGAAATTCCATTGTCGTCGTTGTGAAGGCTTTCCAGGTACCGGATTTTAACAAGAATTGCTTGAATGCCTCGTCGGTGATGAAGTGCTGCTGGTTGCTGACTTGAGCCTCTGTGGGGCGCTGATGCAGATAACGGTGACAGCTTTCATTTCGATGACAGTCTTCTTCCGCACGCGGCTACACACGAACACTGTAGTATCAGGCCAGCTCTACATGAACGCGCTCTTCTATGCCGTGGTTGTGTTCATGTTCACAGGGTTCGGGGAGCTGGCGTCCACAATCCAGCGCTTGCCCGTGCTCGTCCGGCAGCGGGATATGCTGTTCGCGCCTGCGTGGGCGTACTCGGTGTCAGCGATGGTGCTATCCATTCCAGTGTCACTCTGCGAGTGCTTGATCTTCACGTGCATGACGTATTACGTAACCGGATACGCGCCCGAAGCGAGCCGATTCTTCAAGCAGCTATTGCTGCTGTTTCTGATCCAACAGCAAGCCGGCGGGATGTTCCGTTTCATCGGAGGGCTGTGCAGGACGATTACCTTGGGCTACACTCTCGGCTGGATCGTGTTGCTGCTGCTGTTCATGCTTGGCGGGTTCATCATGCCGCGTCCGAGCCTGCCTGTTTGGTGGCGATGGGGTTACTGGATCAGCAACCTGAGCTACTCGGTGAACTCGATTGCTGTGAACGAGTTCACAGCTCCACGATGGCACAAGGTACACCATATCCAATTCTGCAAGTCTCTCTCAGTCACCGCCTTTTAAATAGAACGTAGCAAGCAATCTAATGGCTTGCACGGGAATTTGAACAATGTAAAGCAGACCTGACTTGAAACTATTTCTGATGTTCTGACGAACGGGGGTGGTCTGTGCCATGAACGTCACGCCTGCAGCCGGATCCTTCGAATCCGAGCCAACGTATCGGTGTTTCAATTCTGAAAACCTTTGGGCAGCATGTACATGGTTACTGGTATTGGCTCGGCGTTGGCGCTCTGCTCGGGTTTTACATCTTGTTCAACATTGGCTTCACTCTGAGCCTTGGGTACATGCCAGGTAAGAAAGACCGTAGCCTGAACTACATTCATATTAAAGCCATTTTCTTTGAAATCTAGCCTTGGTAATGACCATGTCGGTTCGTTTTACAGCGTTGGGAAAGCCGCAAGCGATTCTGTCCGAGCAAGAGCTGGCGGAGAAGGAAGCCAACAGAACTGGCGCGACTGTAGACCAGTCTGGTCGCAAATCTCACAGCCGGTCACGCAAGTCCATTCAAACCCGGTCTCTCGCGGATATCATGAGTGACAGGAAATCTGGCCGCGCTACGAGCCAGCGGGCGTCATTGGACCGGCGTAGCCGCAGCCAGCGGTCATCGGTGGATCAGCGTAGCGGCTCTGAACCTGAAAGTGAAGACGTGGAGGCCGCGGTTGCAGACGGAGACGCTGTGCAGCGAGGCATGATTTTGCCTTTTGAGCCCTTGGCCATCTCCTTTGATGATGTCAGTTACTTCGTCGACATGCCTGCTGTAAGTTATTCCCAAACTTTTAGCAAAGCTTCCTCTCTATCAAGATGATCAAAAGAAAAGCTTCAAATAAGGTAGAGAAGATAATTTTGCAACCCTTGGGGTATTTCAGCAACACCAGAGAAAACACAATGAATGCATCGGTTATGGTAGATTATGCTATTGTTTCTCCACTATTAAGCATTCGAGCATCACCACCAGAGATCCCTGAAAGCATCAATTACGCTAAATTTTACTTTTTTAGTTCATTTTTTAGCATTTAAGCAATACCAGTGAGCATTGTTCAAGGTAGAGTACACGATTTGGTTCACTATTTTAGCATTTTAACCGATACTTGGAAGTGTGCTTTCATTGAGAGAGATGAGGAGATAACTTGCTTTGGGTACGAGAGTCAAATCCTTTTGAGGTCAAATTTTCTCACTAATGTTTTTTTCCACAATCGTTTCACATTGGGACGCTGCAAACCACTATTGAAGGGGGCAGTAGAAAACTCCGTTTCCATTCAAAGACTCATATCCGTTTGATCTTTAGCTAAGCCATATTTAAACCGGATTATCAAGTTAAGCACATTGTATAATCTGTTTGTTGCTTTTACAGGAGATGAAGTCAGCTGCAGTAACGGAGACCAGGCTCCAGCTACTGACCAAAATCACCGGTGCATTTCGACCCGGAGTGCTGACGGCTTTAGTCGGTGTCAGTGGAGCTGGGTAATCTTACTTATGATCCCATTGCTCTTAATTGTGTCGTTATTTTTTATGCCTATTTGGCGTGATGAAACATAGAATTTCATTTGAATTTTTCCATTTCTTCAGCCAATTTGCAACCTTTTTTTTATAAAGCAACAAGCTTTTCAGCACCTGCAGATTCAATCAGGGTCATCAATATGTTGGAAAATATGAGATTGACTCCTGCTTTTTCACTACTATAGGATCCCACGTTGACATGATTGAAGGAAAGCCACTCTAAGTCTTGCTTGTTTGTTAATTATTTGTATTTTTTTTGGCAGTAAAACGACGCTTATGGATGTGTTGGCTGGGCGTAAAACCGGTGGATACGTAGAAGGCGACATTAGAATATCTGGATATCCAAAGGTGCAAGAGACGTTTGCTCGGATCTCGGGGTATTGCGAGCAGACGGACATTCATTCCCCGCAAGTCACAGTGCGCGAGTCTCTCATCTACTCTGCGTGGCTGCGCCTTGCATCTGGAATCGACCATGAGAGTAAAATGGTAAGAGCGAAAAGCCAAAAATCCTTGAAAACTAAACTCTACCGAAAACATTGCTACATATAGCAGTTCTAGTACAAGCCTTATCAGTTGGAAAATGAAGCTAGGATTTCTGGAATTTCTAGGGGATGGAAATTCTAGAACTGGTGATGGAGATTCAAACAAGAAAAATAGATGTGGTTTGATTGGGGTTAAGATAGAGATTTTTTGGTTTTAGTTTTACTTTTGTGTTCAAGTATGGCTGATTTGTATAAACCCTTTTGTGCAGGCTTTTGTGGAAGAAGTGTTGAATTTGGTGGAGCTGAAGCCACTGGAGAATGCGCTTGTAGGTCTTCCAGGCATTACAGGGTTGTCAACGGAGCAGCGGAAACGTCTGACGATTGCAGTGGAGCTGGTTGCGAATCCTTCTATTATTTTCATGGACGAGCCCACCAGCGGGCTTGATGCAAGAGCAGCGGCCATTGTGATGCGGTGTGTTAGAAATACCGTCAATACCGGACGAACTGTTGTGTGCACCATTCATCAACCCAGTATTGACATTTTTGAAGCTTTTGATGAGGTAAACTTACTGGCACACTTTCATGGAGGTATTTTATATTTACTGATGTTAGAAAAAAAGTCTGCATGTTTGGTGTCTTAGCCCTTTCAGCTCTGAAGCAGTTCCACTATGCATTTGTCAAACAGCCAATATTCCAAGTATATGTCATTGAAAATCTGTATCGAGTAGTTTTTTGTACTCTTATAATTCTGCAAAACCGAAGTTTTCCAAGGGGGTTGTGCAATTGGTGAATACAGGGAGGTCAGAGTCATGTAGGTCCAGTTTTTTTTTAAATTTTATTGAGCAAAATGAAAAGAGATGTTCATTGCTCTGGGTCCAGCTTTTGATACTCACAAGGAGTACTGGTTCTTTATTTGAGTCTTGTTTCTTACGTTGTCTCTTTTCCCAATGCAGCTTCTATTGTTGAAGCGAGGCGGTCAGGTAATCTATGCAGGCGAATTGGGTCGCCACTCCCATAAACTGGTCGAGTATTTTCAGGTACTCCTCTTCACAAATATTTCGTACATGTTACCTGATTCCATGCAAATTAAAAGGTGGTGTAACGAGCTGGCAGGATGGCAAGGAAACCGCTGCAGTTGTAATATTATTTTTCTAATAGTACATACAGTACCAGTTTTGAAAAGGTGCAAATTATGCCAAAATTTCTATCAAGGAATCTTTGCATCAACCTGATCATCAAAGGTATTTGGAAAGGTGGTGGATAGCCATCTACCTCCTTTAGCTTTAATTTCTATGTTCAAAGGACATCAGGGTTTAGCGTTGATTATTTGAACGCAATACTTTTCAAATTAATATTTGGGAAACTGAGCTTGAGTGTGGATGTGAAGGCGGTACCTGGAGTGCGAAAAATCACGGATGGGTACAACCCTGCAACGTGGATGTTGGAGGTGTCTAACAATGAAGAGGAGATGCACCTTGGAGTGGACTTTGCAGACATCTATCTGAAGTCGTCTCTTTACGAGTACGAAAACCTTCAACCCCAAAGTGAATCCAAGCAAGTAAGGTGGTTAAAAAGGATTTCTCTTTTTGCTGGTTTTTGACTTGGAAAAACTAACTTGGCAAGTACTGTTGTTTGCGTAGGCGTAACAAAAACCTTGTGAACGAACTGCGCGTACCAGCTCCCAACTCGAAGGATTTGACGTTTCCTACAAAGTTCCCTCTGAACTCGGTCCAACAGCTATTTTGTATTCTCTGGAAGCAAAACTTGACGTACTGGAGGAGCCCGGACTACAATCTGGTTCGAGGGTGTTTCACGCTCTCTACAGCACTCATTGTTGGAAGCATATTCTGGGGTGTTGGGCAAAAATAGTACGCTCTAAACCCAAATTTCTACACTCTTCACCAAACCCGACATTCTAGAATATCATGCACAATAATGAAAAAGTCGAGATTTTAAGTTGTAGGAATAAAGAGATTTTAGTGCACTGTACACCTTACAATCAAGACACAAATGAAAAAACAGAGGTAGCTTGTATTCTCTTGCTCTTCGATTGCTACATGAAATCCCAAATTCCGAAATCCTACCATTGAAGTATAGTGGAAAATCATAACTGCGGCGGTACAATTGATAAGCTTTACATCAGAAAACTTGTTGTAGATGAAGATACAATTGACGAATTATAGGTTGTCTAGAATACCTTGGGCTTGTGAATCAGAAGAATATGCTGTGCTCTCGTTAAATTTCCTTTTTCCTAGTAATATTTTTACAGAGTTTGAGCTTTAAACATTCTATTCTGAATTTGGTCTTTGTTTTTGATAACGTGTTTGTGTGTGTTTGTTTGTGTTTGTTTCTATGTGGCAGTTCCACGTCTTCGGAATTGATTATTACCATGGGTTCATTGTATGGCTCGGTTCTCTTTGTCTGTTTCAACAACTCGGGGACAGTTCAGGCCATGGTTAGCATTGAACGAACTGTTCATTACAGAGAGAAGGCTGCTGGAATGTACTCGGCCATTCCGTATGCTCTGGCACAGGTAATGCCCATTTAACCCTTTAACGGTTCATACGCCACATTAAGCGTAACGTCGTCTGCTTGGCAAATCAAAAAAATCTCTGAAAGTGGACAAACTTTCATGCCCAAAAATTACAGATCCAATGCATCCACAGGGATAGTTAATATTGTAAACACTAATCTAGAATTTGCTTGGCACTGCCTTGAAATTTGCCCACTCAGAAAAGAGCTGCTACTTGTATATCCAAGAGTATGAACTTTTTAAGGTTAAGGGGTTTCAGACCTTTGCTGTTTTCTCATTAGTGTCCCTTTTTCTCAAACACGGTTTTCTCCTGCAGTAGAAGAATTGTTAGAAAATCATGGCGGCTTCTGAGTTGCCATTTTCCTTTCACCCAAATTCAATAAATGTTTGGACGGGTGATTTCTAGTCATCTTTGTTGATTTCTCTTGCTAGCTCCCTCGGCCTGTGGCGGTGCTCGCTGGTTTCTGCTTTTTCCACGACAGTACCAGGATTTGAGAAGAGGTCGGTATTGACGATCTAACATGAGCCTGTTTTGGCTGGGAACAGGTGCTTATAGAGTTTCCATATGTGCTGGTGCAAACCACGGTTTATGGGCTCATCACATATGCCATGCTGCAGTTTGAGTGGACAGCAGCCAAGTTCTTCTGGTATTTCTACATCTTGTTCATCAGCTTGCTCATCTACACCTTCTACGGCATGATGATGGTGGCCCTCACGCCCAACTTCATCCTGGCTTCTATTGTGAGCGCTTTCTTCTACACGCTCTTCAACCTCTTCACCGGATTCTTAATTCCACGTCCGGTAAGCGTCCCTCTCCTTGTCAACTCCTTTTTGCAAACCGTAAATTCCAATCTGACGGTGCTGATCTTAATTCCAGAACCTAAATACTAAAAGAAAGAAGATGTAGTTCTGAAGCTAATGCTTATTACTGTATGTTGTTATAGTCAATCTTTTTTTCTTACGAATCTTAAATAGAGGTAAAACTTTGAAGGATAGCTCTATGGATCAATACAGCTCTAAATCACAAATGTGTCAATTCTGGCATATGAGATAATCTTTGTGATCTTTCAATTATATTGTAGCTATAATTGAGGCTAGTAGTAACTACTCTCTGTATCGTAACTGGATTGTGGTTGATAGTACCTATTCTTGCTTATAGCACATGGTAAAATATTAGAATTATCAAAAAGTATTAATTATATCAGCTATAGCAAGTGAAAAGGAACCTTTGTAATCTCTTAGTTCTATCGTAGCTGTATTGTGGTTGGTAGTTACTACACTCTCCTCTAATAGTTGGTAGAGTAATGCCGGTATTCAACATAAGACGGTATGTGCAAAAGAATAGAAAAAATCTTTACATCTTCGATGGTTTTAGGCTTCAGGATTCAGGATTTAGGGTAGTAACTACATTTTCCTCTGATAGTTGGTAGAGTAATGCCAATATTTAATGTAAGACGATGTGTGCAAAAGAAAAAACAAGATCGATACAGACTTGGAGCATCTTCGATGAGGTTTTCGGGTTTATGAATTAGCTAGGGTTTAGCTAGGGTTTAAGGTTTAGCCGTTGCTTGACTTACAATTGTGTCCCGATGTTGATTTCAGGGCATTCCTCCGTGGTGGATCTGGTACTACTGGTTCTGCCCTCTGGCGTGGACCATCTACGGCCTGGTGGCGTCGCAATTCGGCGATTTGGACACGCCATTGAAGGTGGTGGGCGACACGACAGAGACGACAGTCAAGCACTTCCTGCGGGACTCCTTCGGATTCCGGCACGACTTCCTGGCAGCCGTTGGGCCTGTGCTGTTCGTCTGGATGCTCTTCTTCGCCGGAATCTTCATCTTCGCCATCAAGTTCCTCAATTTCCAGCGTCGCTAGAACCGCCATTTCTTCCCTTGTATCATATCTCTCTGCCACTTGCGTGGGCTTTGCTTTTGCGGAAGCGAAGTCTAGCTTTGGATGCTTGCGTTCGAAACCTTGAACTATCATACAAAAATCTCTGTACAGTACAGAATCGACGATGATGAAGCTTGTCATGTGACCGGACTATGCTGTAGTAGCTAGACTTCGCTTGTAGAGAAGAGCTTGAAAGGTTATGCTTCGCTGGCATAAGTTATGCTTTTTGAGGCTATTCGTACCATTGTATCAAAGATGCCTTTCATAAGTTTTGTTAATAGAGCAATTGTTCCTTGGGTAAGGTTTTCTTTTTGTGTACTTTGGTGCTGATGTTTGAGGAAAATAGAAAGTTTTGGTGTATCGTTAGCCTGCAAAAAGAGTTGGTTGAACTTTGAAAGTATAGGATAGAAACCAGTTAGATTCTTCAAACAGTAACTATTTATGTAGTGTAATATATAGAGAACTTTCGGTGTAGACACTTGAAAAAACCGGTGGAGGGGATGGGAACTGGCTGGTATGAGCTGGCGAAGCTCAAAGTTCCTCCGCAATTTGTTTGGTGCTTTGTAACTCATTTTGAATTTGGTTGGCTGTAGAATAGCATCTACTTGGTGGAAAAGCTTCAGGAATTTTTATTTTGTTTCTTTTTGGTTTTGGGCCCAGACTGTACAGTACAGGGTGAGGGAGTGCATTGTAAGGAGTGGTGCATTGTATCATTTGTATGTCTCACATCCCAAGGGACCACTTTATAATAGAGTCCATGCCTCATTCAGAGTAGGCCCAATATTGAGTAGGCCTAATTCTTGGGTTTGGCCATGAGATTAGGCCCAAGTTTGGGCTTCTATCCTAGGCTCATGTTCTTCAATTGGATTGATGTTTTGTGGTGACCTGATTTTTTGGCATTAGCCCTAGTTTTGGCACCAAAAAATTGTCATGTAAGTGGTGATGTCATTGACAAACTGATTAGGCCGACTCTCAATATATAGGTTTTGGAGCCCAGTTGATAACCCAATTCAAGGATTCAAGCAATCTCGTTGGTTTAACTTGGTGATTCTCAAATTGGACCAACAATAAAGGTCTAATATATATACAAAGTATACAAAGTAGCCCTAGTTGTACATGTCCAAATTCTTATTCATAACTTGACTTTGTAAAGTTGCTAATGGCTAAAAAATATGGTAGAAAGGTGTTTACACAAGCTATGCAAAAAAATTGGGTGGAGTTGCATAGCCTCAACCTTCTCAATAAAATGACTTTCATAAAGTGTAAAATGACTTTCATAAAGTGTTGTTGTAGGCGCATTTATAAGTGAAGTGGAACTTGAGACATACCTTACCTTCCTAGCAGCTTTGGCAAAAAATAATTCTTAAAAATCGCCTAATTCTTTTGGTATTTTTACAAAATCATTGCTGAATTTTTTGGAAATGAAATAACAATCATATTGAAATAAAAAATATTCAACACAAAGGTGTCGAAAGCAGCTAAAGCTTGTTACTAATTTGAATTTTTAACTACAATGACAAGCAAATTTTAAAATCTTCCATAATAAGAGCTTGGCATAAAAATCAGTGGGCTTTATAAAGTCATGGTTGACATAAAGAGCAAAGATAGTGAGTTAGTAGCCTGTCACAATAATCAATTAAGTGACACACAAGCCCGCGATTAATGCATGGAGCCCAAGATGTCAACATGAGGTAGCAAGCTCGCAACAACTTTTTCCAAAGATGGGGCTCTCAATTTAGAATATAACAAGAAAAACTTGTTGTCTCACAGCTAGTGCAGAGCAAAAGTTGTATCAATCTGTATCAATCAGCTTCTTCTCCTTGTGTGAGTCTTTTCATCTTCACATTACAACTTGAAGGGGATGCAGACTGAGGTGAGAAGAGTTTTGATACTTAACAACTTTCTTCTTTGTTGATTCGGTATACCGATAGCCTCTTCTCATCTTTGTTGTTGATGTGGTTTTGTTGGTGTTGTGCAGCAAATTGAATCTGCATTGAGAGTGACTCTACTGCTGAGAAGAAATAAATGTGTTGCTAAGAGGATTTTACCAAAGCTGAAGATATCATTTAGATTCCAAGCTTGCTCGAGAGGAAAGAAGATCGGTGGAGAGGATGTGAGGATGTTTGGGGAGGTAAGATTGTGGTGCTAGAGAGGTGAGAAGGTCAATGGGGAAAGTATGTGAGTGTCTGGGGAGATATGAGCGGAGATATGAAGATGACTGGGGAAGTTCTGAGAGGGTGACAGATGTCCGATGTGGCTAGGAATAGGTCTAGAGAGGCTTTGAAAGGATCGAGAGAAGCTTGAAAAGGTTCTGGAAATGCTTGGAGAGGGTTTGGTGAGGCTTGGAGAAGGTCTGAGAAGATTGAAGAGGATTTGGAGTGGTAGAAAGGGAGTAAGGATGGTTGTACAGTACCCGAACAATATTAATTGCCGGATAACACTGCCCACCACTGCTTTCACATCCTACTCAAGGAGCTCCCCCTCGTCTAGCTTATCCAAATCCGAATCAAAAGTCTTGAAATTTTTTGCACAATGGCGCTGGACATCAAGACTTGTAGTCGTGTTGTTGGATTGAAAGAAGCTGGAGTGAGCATCGCTGAAATTGTTGCTCATCTTGGCATCTTAGAGAGGACCATTCAATATGTCTATCAAAAGTTCAAGGAACGTGGCATCCCCAAGGCTGGTACATCTCCTGGACAACCTCGGAAACTTGATGTGCGTGATGTTAGGATGTTGGTCCGTTTTGCAAAGCAAAATTGAACAGCTAGCTTGAGTGACATTGCTGATCCAGCGTTAGTCAAAGTGTGCACAAGAACAGTGAGACAAAGGTTGCACAAACAACAGCTCTTTTCACAAGTGGCTGCCAAGAAGCCTCACTTATCAATTGTACATCAAGCCCAGAGGCTTGCATTTGCTTATGCTCATAGGAGTTGGAAAGTTTTTGAGTGGGAGCGCGTAGTTTGGATTGATGAGTCCAGTTTTGAAATTAGCAAGAGTTTTTGGCGAGTCTGTGTTTGGCATTTGGTATATGAGCGCTACTCCAATAGCTGCTTGGCATCCACTTTCAAGAGCGGAAAGACCTCTGTGATGGTGTGGGGCGCCTTTGCAAGTACTTCAAAGTCTGAACTTCTCTTTATGCCTAAAGATAAACAAACAACAAAGGATTTTGTTGAGATTGTATATGAAGGTGAATTACTTCGTTTCATGAGCACGGCATGTGGCTGCATTGTCATGGAGGATGGAGCTCATGTGCACCATTCTAAGGTAACAAAAGAACAGAGAGAGTTGCATCTCATTCCAAAGATGGAATGGCCACCAAACTCGCCAGATCTCAACCCAATTGAGAATGTTTGGGCAATCCTGAAGAATGCGGTGCAGGATTGCCCCTAGCAACCCAAGATAGCTGAGGACATGAAGGTAGCTTTTGCAGATGAGTGGAAAAAGATCTCAGAAGAAACTCTTCTCAAATTTTATTGTAGCATGCTTAGAAAGATAGCTGCAGTTATCATAGCAAAGGGGGGACACACTTGTTGGTAGAATGCAGATTTTTCTTTCATCTTTGCTCAATGTATCTTCAAATTTTGTATATGCTACGTGGATATGGTACTCATCATGTGTAATGAATAGCTAAGCACTTGAATTAACTTAAATTGTGTCTCATGTGGATTTTAAGGCAAATGTAACTGACTGCGAGAGCCTTGTATGAGGCAACAACAATTAATATTGTCTGGGTACTATACAAGATCTGATAATGTTTTGAGATGCATGAGCTTTGGGACTGGAGGGTGAACGACGAAACTAGATCTGAAGGTTGCTATGGCTAGTTGCAGGAGGAAGGTTGAAAGAGAATATTGTTGTATTAGGAGTAGATTATTGATGGAAGAGAGTTGCAATGGAAGGAAAAGAAGTTCCTGCGTAGAGGAAAACCATTGTAAGTGTTGTGAGGAACAAAATCTCAACATAAACTTTATTGGGAGGATTTAGAACAATTAAAGTTGTTGAAGTTTATATTCACAACTGTACTTTGTTCATAAAGATGAAATTAGTGCAAAGACAAAAGTATTGTTAAGAGATTTAATAAAAAATTAAGTTCAAACTAGATTTTCTTCAATTAAAAATGCAGGCGAGATGATCTTGCTATTAAAATGAATCCAATGAAAGCTAAAATCAAACTTTCACCAAAAAGAGATTTTATTTCTATTTTTTGAGTTTAGATGAAATGAATTGGAAGAGAATTATGAGAAGAGAAATTTGTGCACCATGGTTTCATCTTCTCAACTTATGTTCATATAATATCTTGAATGATCTTTCTAGGGCGTCTACGTCCTCTTGGATGAACTTCTTTTGGTATATCTCCTGCTATAACAATTGGTGTAGCATCTATTGGCATTTTCCTATACAAATTTGTCACAACAATTTAGAATTCTCCATCTTGTTTCATTTGATGTTAAAGAAAAACAAACAACCTCTTTTGAGTTGACAATTATTTGCATTCTTTTGCAAAGCTTTCTAATGCAAAGTAAATGTAAAATAAAAATGGAAAGAAAATGTTCATACCTTTTACCTTGACATTTGAAAGCAGAAGAGGTAACTTTTTCTAATGTTGCAATCTCAACAACATTTATCAAAGAATCTTCCATTACATCTTGAATGGACTTGTTTGTGCCAATGTCATCTTCTTTGTCAATGACTTCTTCTTTTATTGCTAAAGTATCTTCTTGAAACAAAGGTGTCTTCATGTGTGCATCCATAGCACTCACTTGAAATGATGATACAAATTCTTGTTGTAAACCACAGTTTGACCATCCTACTTTGATCATTTTTGGTTTGTTGATATGTGTCCATGCTTTGAATAACCAACCACAGAGTAAAAGTTTCAAGGTAGACATTTTGGTGTCTACTTTAACCTCTTTTGCATCTTTATTGTCAAGTTGTTTGTCAATATCATTTGTAGTATAATTGTCGAATTCTTGCCTAAACCTATGTTTGAAAGGTCTTTGTAAAATAACATTAGCAGATTGTAAAACACTTGTACAATTTGTTGGTACAAATATAAGAAGAATCTCAAGATGTTTGCTTTTTACCCAAGAGATGAAATTCTTTCTCCTAATGTACAACACAATATTCATTAAATTGGGAAAAATAGTACATATTGGGACTTTTAAAGGTTTAAGGTGATCACCTTAAACCAAGCTCTAGCTTTTTTTTGGTACATGTGTCGTCACTTAAGAGGAGGAATTTGCAAGGGAAAAAATGTTAGTGGCTCAAACTGGATTTGATACCTTCAAATCTTGTTTAAGGTAACTTTTTGGTTTTAGGTGAAGTACAACTTGGGAATTGCATTTTCCCAATTTAATGAATATCGTGTTGTACAGTACTAGTTAACATAGTTAAGTAGAAACTGTTCCTAGCTGTCCTAAGCTGAGAGGAATAATGTTTATAGCAACTTTGAAATGCCTTTGTGGATGGAATAATTAGTCATTTTCAAAACCATAAAGTGTACCACGTAGGTAATGCTGTCTGATTTCAACAAATCAAAAGATTTTTCAGAAAAAGTTACAAAAGTTTACAGGTGGAGCTTTTTGTGATAGGTGTAATAAAACTATTGGTACACTGAGCATGTGCCCACGTGTCAAATTTCAGGCCTCTATTACCATGGCCCTATGCATGATTAACAATTATACAAAGATATTTGTATGCTCAAGTTGCTTATGGTATAATTCAACTTGAGGTTTCTTGAAAAAATCAATTCTTACACTGCTCATCAGCTCACGGTACTAGTTCATTTTGAAAGCCCCTCCTGAGAGCCCCCCATGCTACTTCTTCCTGAGAGCCCTCCCCCATGATACTAGATAAAGCTTGTTCAATTCTCATGATGCCATGGCACTAATCTATTCTTGAGCCCCCATTCTTATTTGATTCTCATATGCTATTAGTTTATTCCTAGGTCCCCCTTTGACTTGGGATTTTTTGAAGTAGTTTAGTTATCATGTTAGAATTATTTGCTCTTGAGAGACCTATTCCTTCAAAAGCCTCCATTTCTCTGAGGTGCAGCTACAGAAGTACTTCAATTCATTTTTATGAGATGCTCAAGTCCATGAAGGAGGTTGCTGAGAAGTTGTTTTTCAAACCATGCACAAGCTCTTGGGACATTGGCTGTCACTTGTTTATGTAAATAAAGTGATTCGACAACCAAAGGGACTAGTTTTCAAGACAGACAGCCATTGACAAGATTGACCAAGGTGCCTCTGAATGTTTAATTTGTTGTTGTGACTTTGAAGATGTGATGGCTATATCATAGGACTACACTTTCCTCCAAAACATGTATTATTTAAAGTATTTTTGTTGATGGATTGTTATGAGTAGCAAATTTTTGTTATAATTCAAACTTGAAGGTTAAGATTGGGATTTAGTAAATTGGACATTAATATTTCTTGACATCGTTTTCACAACTTTGGCAAAGTCTTGCAAAGACTAGGGAGTGTGGCTAGAAAGGACTAAAATTATTTATATCAAATGTGTATTTTGCAACCTTAGCAAGCTTTTGCTTTAAACTAATCTTTTGTTCAATTTGATTAGGTTTTTGAGTTGCAACTATGAAGAATCGCCAATTATGCACTAAAGAGAAGGCAACTATCATGGGCATGCACAAAACAGGTATGAAAATGGTGCATATTGCAAAGGCATTAAATATGCCACCTAGTACTGCTTATAGTGTTGTGCAGAGATGTAAACTTTGTGGAACAGCAGTGTCACCAAAGCCTACTAGACAACCTTTCAAGCTAACAACACGTGACAAAAGGCAATTACAACGACTTTTAACACAGAATTGTTGATTCACGCTTTCAAGACTTGTAGCTGAATTGACTACAAAGGTTTCTCGAAGCACAATGAAGAAGGCAATTAGAAGTCTTGGTTATCAAAACCGGATTGCAGCTCAAAAGCCAGATCTTAATTGCAAACTCAAGAGAGAGAGGCTACAAATTTGCACAAGACCATCAGTATTGGACAATTGCAGATTGGCGCAAGGTTATTTGGACGGATGACTTGTCATTTGAGGTTGGAAAAAACTCACGTCGTATATTGGTATGGCGTCGCTCCCATGAATGCTACTTTTCAAATTGTTTGACTCCAACATTCAAATTAGGGTGTATATCTGTAATGATTTGGGGCGCTTTTTCTGGTTTTGACAAATGCCCACTAGTTGTGATGCCTCTAGATAGACGCACAATTGCAAATTTTGTTAACATTGTTTACGAGGGTCAATTAAGTGGATTTTATTTCATGCATAATTGCCCTAGTGATCTCATTTTGATGGAGGATGGTGCACCTATGCATCATAGTGTGTTTCCAAACCTTTGGAGACAAGCTCATTCCATCAAAAAATTACAGTGGCCTGCAAATTTACCATATTTGAATCCTATAGAAAACATATGGAAATTTGTGAAGGATGTTGTACAAAATGAAGCCATGCCACGCAGTAAGAGGGATTTAGTTGAAACCATTGAAAAGGTATGGAAAGACATACCCATGGAGACTTTAGAAGTTCTCATTGCTAGTATGCCATCGTGTATGAAGGCTATAATTCAAGCTCAAGGTGGTAGCACTAGGTGGTAGATACCATGTCATGAAAAGCTATATTAATGTATGAATTTGGATTTTTTTGTAAAAAAACTTTTATTTATTGAAACTAGACAGCATTAGCTACATGGTGCACTTTACGGTTTTGAAAACAACTAATTATTCTATCCACAAAGGCATTTCAAAGTTGCTATAAACATTATTCCTCTCAACTTGGGACAGCTTGGGACTATTTCTACATAACTATGTTAACTGGTACTGTACACTCCAGCAGTCAATTAACCATATTAACTTTGAAGAGACATCCATGTTCATTTGTTTTAGAGTTTCAATTCTATAAGGTTGTAACATTTTCTCAACAAATTCTTGACATATCTCAAGATTTGACCAATGGTTAGCTGTATAAGTGAGATGTCACCATGTTGCTTCACATCCTACTCTTCCTAGATTTTGGAGAGGTAAAGTTCTTTCTGTCAATCTGGTAAATACAATTTGAAATGGTAAAAGATTTCCTGATGCTGAAGATGAAATTGAAACCGTAACTTGTCTTTTATCTTCAATTCCGTGAACAAGTTCATGTTTTGATCCCTTTTGTGTCCAAGTGTGAGCACCACTTGTAGGAACCAAGTGGATTCCAGTTTTATTTGTATTAATTAAAAGTTCAAGTGAGATTGAATGTGCTTTCACAAGATAAGCAACTCTTTGTGTCATTTTTAGTCCTTGCTCATTCCAATCACTAGGTAATTTTCTTGCAGCTCTTGTTGCAACCCTATAACTCCAATTTAAATTGCAACAAACAAATTCACATGTCCAAGCCAAGCCAACTTGGAATGACGTTTTGCCTTCTTGTTGTAATAAAGCTAGTTCTCTCTTACAAATTGGAGTTCAAATTATTGTTTTGATAGTTGATGCAAATAGAGGTTATCCAGCCTCTTTATAAGATCATTCCTATGATTTCTTCTTCTAGTTTTGGAAAGTTAGAAAGAGCAAAAGAATGTTGTGTACCATCAATAAAAAAACAAGTTTCATTGCAAAAAAAAATTTCTACCCCTTCTCTTCATTTGCATGTAGGAGTAAACCAATCCCATAATGTACCTAGGTTTGCATGGACTCTAGAAACCTCTCCAAGCAGCTTGTACTTTGTTTGCAAAAATCTTAAAGTGGATGTATAAATTCTATGTACCCTCATGGTAGCATAAATTGGACTCCATAGAGAAGGTAAAAACCAGTTTGTGTAGCGTCCTCTAACCTTAACCTTCTTTGTTGAAGAACCTTCATGCTTCTCTTGTTTTGGTGTGAGCAAAACATCCTCATATTGTTTCTTTGGTCTTCCAACCGGGTTCCTCACCACTTCTTTCTTTGTTGTGTTTTGCAACTCCAACCTTGTGCTCAAAGTTGCAAACTCATGCAGTACACATTCTCCCAGTTCAACTTTGCCAATTGAACTCAACATGCATTTTAGCGTCCTTTGCCTTGCCATTTTCTCTTTGATGAAGAACAAATTCTCTTGAAACTAAATTGCACAATAGAATCACAAGCAAAAGAACTTTGCAAATGCCAGAATCATGAAAGTAGTAGAAAGGGTGCAATTCTTATTTCTTTAGTTTATACCGTTTGGAAATAAATGCCCAAGCCGGCAACTTCATATCAAGGATTTTCATCACATATAAAAATTTGCCAAATTAAATCTAAGATACTATTTCAAGTAAAAAGTGGAAACTAATTCAAATAAAAAGTGGCTATCTTACAGAGCCGGCCATCTTAATTGAGTTTTGCAGTTCACTTGCAGTATCTAAACTGAACGAATGCCTAAATAAAAAAATTATATAAAATTTTCAGCTGCCTAACGACATTTCTGTACTTTAATTAATTGTTAGCGAAGTGCCGAAGCTGATAGGAAGGTACGGTAGTGTGCATATATAAGTTATTATGAAAGTCAACATGTTTGATTATTGATGGAACTCGGGGCATAGTCAGAACTACACATGTTGTGCATGTTGGAAATTTTGGAGCATCCATTATCAATATTGCAGTTGCTGAAATTTAAAAGGTTCAAATGTTTAGGGTCGAGGATTTCAGTGCTTAGTATCCCTTAGAATAATATTGCATAATGTTGTATTAAGAGAATGTGTGAAAATTTCACAAAAATTAACTTATTTTTTATGTCTACACAAATCGCTTCTATTTTGAAAAACTAAACCAAGTCAACTTGAGATATTACATTTGAACCAGAAGTTAAAATTTGGATTACTGTAAATTTACAGAGCATCAAATTACTATTGACAGTCTAAATTTAATCCAACCAATGCTACACAAGGAAGGACTTGCCCAAAAGTGAACCTCACGGCCTTGGGGCTTAATTTTTACTCCGTATTTGATTGTAGCTGAGATCATTATCACACTTGCTTGAGCATCCATTATCGTTAGATTTTGCCAGTTCTCCAAAATCCACACTCCAGTCCGGAATTATTCCTAATGTCCCTCTCGTGCACCTAATTCTACATACCTTCAACATAATAACAGTAACTGATAAAAGACTGAAACACTAGTAAAAAAGTATGGCTAAACAAATGAGAGGAACTTGGACCTCTTTTATACCGACATCAGAGCAAACAGCAAAGCGCACAGCCAAGTCAAGCCAGCCATTTACAGTATTTTTGCACACCGCTATTTCCCAAGGAGGTCACAGAAAAGACCTTCCGCAGAGCCGGTGACAACGTCTCCTACTTTTCAAAGTTCAAACCCCTTTTACTGAATAAATAAACAGAAAAAAACTCCAGAAACTGAACTCTGCTTCCACCGCTCACTCCGCCGGTACGTTGTCAACAAAAGCGTCCTTGAAAGCACCGCCGAAGTAGCCATCGAAGAACCCCGGAGGCTCAGACACAAAGCAACCGATAATGTCTCGCAGTGTTATCACGCCCAACAACCGAGTCGTCTCGTCGACTAAGTAGATGCGGTACAAATTCTTATTTGCCAACGTGTCTATCACTTTGCCCAACGAATCTGTCTTTTCGCATGTCACCGGAGGTGACGTGCCAGTTTGTGCATCCACCTCAGCAATTGTTTGCATGAACTCCAGTACTGTCAAGTGGCTGCCAAACCAAATCCAAAGCACACATCCAAGGCACAGTCAGCCCCTGCAAAACGTTCCTATTAAGGTAGTTTCCTAAAAACCGTCACTTTAAGGGCTGGTCTGCCTTTTCATGGGCTTCCAAGACATGAAGGCTTTTTTGTCTAATTTTCAGACAAAGAGAAATAGATGCCAAATGTAACACAATTTTTTTCATATTTTTTGAAGCATTATTATATTGTTGATGATTTTTCAAAGTTTTCTGTAGTAGACACCTATTTGTGACTCTAGACCTTTCATAAATCGTTCCCTTGCAACTTGTAAAGAGATGAGGAGAAACCAAGGCTAGGAGTGTGATTGGCTCTTGCAATAAAATACACCCTTTTTTCTAGCGACTGACTAGGTGGACACCCCCCAATTGCTATGTGGACACCCCCATAATCAAATCTATTAAATTTGAGATTATTATTACATTGAAATATGAAATAAATCAAAGCAATACTTTAGCAAACATCTGCTTCTATAAGCATTGCAAACACACAACAAATTTGCCTCATTTGTGACGCGGTTAGGAGTTAAACCAATTGCTCCCTTCATTTATTGGTTTGACTCTTGACTGTGTCACAAATGAGGCAGATTTGTTGTATGTTTGGAGCGCTTGTAAACACAAGTGTATGCTAAACTATTTATTTTATTTTATTTCATATTTCAATGTAATAATAATCTCAATTTTGATAGATTTGGCTATGGGGGTGTCCGCGTAGCAATTGGGGGGTGTCCACCTAGTCGGTCCCTTTTTCTATGACTTGAAGAGGTCCATTCAAGGATCACTTCATATCCATTCTTGAGCTACCTATGGCAGGCTTTACATGAAATAGTCGCATTTAGAGCATACTACCTTCCTGACAACACTAGCAAAGAGTCACAAATGCTCAATTTAAAATGGACAAGGATTCGTGGTTGAAACACTTCACCAGACAGAACTGGGATTAAGGGCTAGTTGTGTGTCATCAGCATCAGTGAAGAGCATTGCATGTGTTGGTTACAAAGTAAACAAAAAAAACGTAAGAAAATAAAAAACCTTGTTAGGGTACTCTAAGTTGGTAAAAATATAAACATGGAAGTCAGATTTGGGCTCTTGGTTGTTTAAGACTGGCACTCACCTGCGTCTTGCAAAAAGATGAGATTTCAGCAACAGATAACGAACGTCACGAACACTGATGCTGCCAACGAGGTGATGATCCGGACCAGCCACGACTGGAAGTCCTCCGATACCCTTCTCCTTCATCAATTTGAAAGCCTCCAATACCAACTTGCTTGCATCGACAGACACTACCTACATGTCAACCAATGGGAATATACCTTAGCATCTCGGAACATCTCTAGAACTTCTTCAAAGCATACACTGCATGAATATAAGGTAAGTGTTGTGTGATGCGAAACTATCACTTACAGGGTGGGTATACTACAGAAACTCTTTCGTATCAGGGCTACTTCTATAACATTAAGAAAAAAATGGGCCCTCTTACCTGTCCGTTGGGTAATTACAACCGGTCAACCTATAACATAAACAAAAAACAAAAAACATTTGGTATATTGTGACCAGTGTTTTACCTGATATTTGGAAGGTGAAAGGACATTATCACTGAACCTTATTAGTTAACTCTTACTTAGTATTTTAAATTGAATACAAAGGGGTGGGGAGGGATACAAAAAGACAATTGAAATGAACTCCTTTAAATAACTTTTAAATTTAAATCTGAAATTTAAAACTAGAAGAGGTATAGATTGACATGAAAAGACATATGCGTTGAGTCCCCACTTAAAATCTCACCACTATTCATTTACCTTGGTAAATGGGTTTACAAGACTTGTCTAGTAAGAAAAGAATTTAGACCACTGCTAGGTGGTCTGAATGAAATGCTAACATGAATGAAAAAAAAACCAATGGAGCCTAATATCATTCATCTGAAAGTCTAAAAAGGATGTAGAAAATATATGCTTTGGGGGAGTTTAAGGCCCGGTTTAGACTAGTGACCGGACAAAACACAAAAAGTAGCACCCCATCTGGTCTTTCATCCATCCTCCAAGGCACTTCCACGTCAGCCCAAGAGTGTTGGAGAAAAAAGTTGCTACAAAGTAGGAGTGTTCATCTACCGGACAAGTTACCAACCACCCTCATAGCAAGCCCCAAAACTAACTTCACTATCTTATCCGCTAAAGTGGCTATATTGGTTGGTCGCTAAAGTGGCTATATTGGTTGGTCGCTAAAGTGGCTATATTGGTTGGTGACATGGCAAGTTGAAGTAGTGGACAAACCCTAAGAGTGAACACTTCAGTGGACAAAACTGATATTTCAACCAATGAGGTTTGAGATAATTTTGTCTGGTCGCTAATATGAACCGGGCCTTAGGCTAATGAGATTCGGGGAGCTAAGACAAGATATCGCAATGTTTGCTTGCAGTACCTGATCAGGCTGCATCACAGGAAGGCCGAGTTGATGTACAGATTTGCCAGCAAGACTGTCGAACCAGTTGCGACCCTGACATTGCGAGAGCCCTTTAACAACAGACGATTGAGAGATCATGTTCTGCACACAGCCCTTGTCAATGTCGACAATCGGAACGCTCCTTAGCCGGAATTTCGTGAGTAACAGGAGCACAGTAAGCATGGAATCGTCATGTTGCACTGGTAAAAACGGAGCCCATCTGTAAGACCTCGTGATCTCTTCCACCTGCGCAAGTTTGGTTGTAATTTTAGTCCTCAATATCAAAAGCACATATATGCACAGCATCGAAGCCCAAAGAATAGGTAGATTGAGAACGAGAAAGCACATACTTTAGTGGATTTGAAAGGCTCGTTCTCGAGAATAAGCTTGTAAAAGTCTTCACCAAGGCTATCCACGGCTGTGGATGCATCCTTGACTCCTCTCTCTGCTGCTACACCACCTAAACTCAGACACGACAACATGCCCGTTTCAGAAAAATGCAGAGCAGTGCAAGGAATGAGATATGCAGGCGAGAAGACAAGTGAGAGACAGAGGAGACCAGGGCTACTTTTTTTGGCTTTCTGGTGCCAGATCGCACCCCAAAAAAAAAAAGTCTAGCTAAAAAATGCCAAATAGACTTCAAGTTTTAAGAAAATACCATGGATGAAATAGCCAAATTGTGGATGAAAACCAAATTATAGACATGTAATATGTACTAATGTGATATTTTCTATCCAATATGTGGATGAATGTTGAACTTTGGAGCACCATTATAACATTTTAAAACGCCACTTTCGCACTTCTTAAAAAACGAAAAAAAAAAAGCCCCTGGAGAAGAGTTGAACCTGCAAGTGCAGCTCCAACGGCAACGGTGGCAACACCAGCCATGGCGATGGGACCAGTTAACCCAAGCACAAGGGCTCCAAGTGCGCCCAACGCTCCAGCTCCCATGCCGGCAACCGTGGCTGACCCTGTGGCTATGGCAGCAGCAGCCAGCTCCGCCTGCTCAAGCACCCACAGAATAATCGAAGCGTAGTCCACAATGCCAATGTACTGCACAGACCATGGATCTGTAGCACTTGCGCGTGGATCCTTCACAGGAGCGGAGAAAATGTTGTTCTCCGCAAGCAGATGCACAACATCCGAGACTGAGGCATCGCCTGAAATCTCCAACACTGCAAGCAAAAAAAAAAGCCATTAAGGTAGGAGCATCCATAACCATCACTGTGCCCATAACCATCACCTCTAAAATCTTGGAAAATCTGTGGAAGTGAGTACATGTAAGTACAAGGATGTACAACATGTGAACATGAAACCTTAGTGTTGGTATTAGGTGCAATTGCAGTGGGCCCTTTAAAAATTCACAACTTATTCTCACAGTATCCAAATAATACATTCAAAAGTGCAAACTCGTCATTTTTCTCTTGCTAATAGGATCCTATAATTTGCTAGATGTTTATTATTAATCATCATGTTCAAAACCCTTAGATACTTATTATTAATCATCATGTTCAAAACCCTTAAACTCAAGCTTGTGGGTGTTCCTACCTTACTTGCATATGAAGAGCCTAAACCCTAAAATGTTCTTACCTTTGCCGGAGGGTAGCTGGGGAAAGGACGACACAGGGATTTTGGTGAACGAGGAATTGAGGAGCCTTCGCACGTCCTGAGGAACTCCTACTTTCTGCCCTTGCTCCTCCCACAACTTCTGCAACTGCTCCTCCATTGACGTGTCATCGTGGCCCATTCTGGTTTAGGGTTACCGATCTGCTTGATTCCACTTGCAACTTATAAAGTCTGATTGACTCCGCCTGTTCAATCACAAAAATTCAATAATGAAGAACACCGCTCTGTGAGATCCTTCCAGTATACCTTCTAACATAAGAAATGCTGCTCCGAAAACCTCCTGAAAACTGCAATCTGCTTACTTCCGAGGATCGACCCAGAAACCCTAATTATTTCAAAATTGTGTATACAGCAGTGCTTACGGGGTAAACAATTGCAAAACGCTAAAACCCTCTGATTTTCCTGCTCTTGAACAGTCGCTTCTAAACGAAGAAGGGAATGTAGAAAGAAAAAAGCTCTACACAAAGCAACACTGCGAGCGATCTCTGTCGTACCTTGGAGAAAGTTGTTGTGATTGTTTAGGGTTTAGCAAAACCGAGCAAAGAGCTCACGCGCTTGGACGTCGTAGCTCACACATAAGTTGAGAAGTGTAGGGACTTCGGAACGGAGGTCACTTGATTCGGTGCGAGATCGCAAATCCACCTCGGCCCACAGCGGATCGACACAAAGCAAAGCGGCTTGAAAAGTAAGTATAAATGGCGGGCTAGCGATGCGGAGGGTTTGAGTGGAGAGGCAGCTCGGGTGGGGACTACGTGGAGGTGTAGTGGGCACGACTAAGCGTGACACGTGGCATATGTCAGTGGACTCAGTTCACACTTGCTGAAGGCCCATTCCCATTGCACTGTTGGACGTGTTTGGATGAGAATTTTTTTGTCTTCTTTTTTGACATGGGTCCACCAACATGGGTTTGAAATGAGTCTCTCAAACTTATTTTGAATGCGTCAGTAAAACAAATTTTCTCATATGACGCATTCCCCCATTTCAAGCAACTAATGAGAAGGTAGCATGTATGACCTCAAAAGGTGGTAGTAATGATGTGGGACCTTCTTGGTGGTGGGGTTTTGAAACTTTCTTGTGCTTTTAAGGTAAAAGCACCCAAATGTGACACTTACCTCAGATGTGGTAATCTAAAGGGTCTTTTGAGAATGTAATGGCATGTGCTTGTTAAGAAATGGGTACAGATTCAAGCAAAATTGTTTTTAGAATTTTTTGAGATTGTATGGATAAATTATGAATTGTTGAAGGTAACTCCCTAGATTCACCTATTTTGACCACTAGACCCCTGAAAAAGCAACAACAACAAGACCATGTCATGACAACAAAAAGAGCATGTCACACCCAATCAAAAACTGCCACCTACACAATAACTATTCTCTCATGTCAACTTGTGTGTCTGATTTAGGTGCATATATGTCTTGTTTGGGTGCAAATCTGTCTACTTTAGGTTTAATTTTAGATGTCGGAGAACAGCTGGTGTTGCAATTGGGTGCTCCTACCTTAGTCTTTGCTTGTATATTTTCATTCATAGACATTCTTGTGACGCATTTTGCCTATGAGAATGAGATTCCATTTGTCTCACGTAGAACAGTGGTCACGGCTGACTCACGTGCTGGTGAACGTCCTAGTGAGAATGGGGCATTAGTGGGGTGAAGGGGCTGTTCACACTAAGCTAGGAGGTTCTAATTTGGTGCAAGCTCTAAAATGGTGATCTTCTCAAATGTGCTTAGTTTGTACATTGTTTTTGTAGCCCTTCAACATTGTAATGATCATTCACATTGGAGAAGGTGCATCATTTTAGAGAACTATGGCCTTTTCACTTCAAAATTTCATAACTAATTCAATAAAGCTCCAAAAAATATGAAACAACTTAGTTTAGATGTCAATTCTTCTTGTTTTTAAAGGAAAATTTATTGAAAAATATTTCACAAAGTTTCATCTCCCCAAATTTTAGTTTCTTAGTTCTTAAGCCTCTTATTTTACATCCTACGTCCCATCTGTACAAGTCCCACCTCAACGCTTGATCCCAAACTAGGGTATGTGAATTAGGGTATGTTCACACTTTGTGTTAGGAGGGATATTAGCAATATGAATGCATTTTAAAGGTGTGTCCAAACGCATTTAATTGTTCTTAGCTACTACCACTTTTAAAATCAAGTGCAAACATATCTTTAGTTGGGTTATTAAGGGCAAAAAGGAGTATTAAAAAAGGTCATCCATATTTATGCAAAAATATTAGTGGGATTTGGGCTAAAAGTTAAGTCTAGCAAAATGGTTGACCCAAACTTGAAGTGGAGTCCCATCTTCTTTGGCATCAAAAGTTTCAAAAAGTGATGCCATGTAAGTAACCAAGACGTGGAACTTGGGACGTAGTGTGAAATGTCAAGTTCTAACTTTTGGACGTACACCAATTATATTCTTGGATTTTAGTGGGATGTAGTGTGAACCCTCGGATTGATCACTCTTAGTATGTTTGGGTACCCCACGTGCATCAAGGTGATAATATTTAGGGGGCTATTTACCTCCTAGGCAAAAATAAAAAGGCATTTATAATTATGTAATTTGGTAAAATGGCCTATTTTAGGGCAATGTATAATTACTTATACGGCTTTGGAGATTCCATTTTTCCTAGGCTATTTTGTTTATAAAGTGGAAAAATAAACTCTTAAGTAAAGGGATTTACTAAATCCACCATGCTTTTTGCTAAATCCTCTAAAATATCTCACCACTAAATCCTACATTATTCACAGGCAGAGCAGTTTACAATAGGGGGTAAGTTTTATATATTTACCAATAACAAGTTGAATTTAGAAAGTTTGAATTCAAATTTGGATTTAAAAACCTTGTTTTAGTTTAGAACTTTGAAGGAGGTTACAATTGAACAAATCCCAATGAAAAAGCTTAGCTTCTTTTACAAACAAGGGAAAAGTAATAATTTGTTCCCTAGCTGAGCTGTTTCCATTGGGCATTGTTCAATTGTAATCTCCTCAATAATCTCCTTTAAGATTCTAGACTAATGCTAGATTTTTAAATCCAAATCTAAATTCAAATTTTCCAAATTCAATTTGTTCAAACCCTAAGCTAGAAAGCTAGAGTCATCCAACATCCATCAACAGTCACGTCTTAGACTTTTCATCCAATAAAGCTCGCCCATTGTATATCCACCCCGTCAAAAAATATCCATACTAATACAATACTGCATAGGATACCTCCGACCTTTACTGAATAAATGAGTATACATAATATTCCATAGGATACCTGAATAATTAATTACGCTACATTACTTATAAAAAATAATAATATCCCATGTTTTTTGTGTAGCTATATTGTATATATGGGATTCAACACTTTGGATGTTCCCATTCTTATTTGTAATTTTGTTATAATTTTTATCTCCAATGAATAAAACCCTTGCTATACTATGCCGCACATCATTTGTAAAATGCACTAAGCAATCTACCTAGGTGTGAACCGCCCCTAATTTGGGCTTGCTGCTCCAAAATCACCACATATTTGTGGACCACATTCTTTTTTGATGCGCATTATAAATACTTCAAAACAACATTACATGTTACTAAGTAGCTCAAAAACACATGCAAGGGTTTAGGTTTGTAGACTTACTTATCATAATAATTTATAACAACAAACAAAATTATTTTGAATCACAATAATTGATACAAATCCTCAGTATATGGTGATTTTTTTGCAATTTCTTTTGTCTATTGGTGGAGGCCATGAAACCCTAGGTTTAGTTTAACCAAATTTCTAGCCTAAATGGTTGCTAAGCACTCATATTGATCAGAATGTAGAAACCAAATCCCTTATGATCAAATCCCTTATGACCAAATCCCGTATGGCCAAATCCCGTATGACCAAATCCTGTATGGCCAAATCCCGTATGACCAAATCCCGTATGTCAAGAGGCCTTGAGGCCAAAAATTCAAGGAAGTATTAGAATCACAACAATGAAAAATAGAATCCAAATAAAGTCGTTGAGATTTTTAATCCCATTTTAAGATATTGATTACTACTCTTTTTAAGTTGTTCCAATAGTTATATTTAAAAATCTCAACTTAGGCCCCAATGCCATGAATTGGCCTTTTATTTTTGGATTAGGGATTTTTAAAGAGTTGTGGTTGTGTCAAATATTGTCTTTTGACATTAAATGTGTTTTGGGAATTTAGCCTTGACTCCTAACCTTGGGGTTGTTTTTTTAGATATTCAAACAATGAAAAGTCATGATTTAGACTTGCATATAGGCTCCAAAGTAGCCTTCGCTACTTGTATAGAGAGGCTCTTACCACATGAAGTCATTTTGGGGACGTTTTTAATTCCCACTTATTAGTGTGATTGTTGTTTTTAAGGTGTGCATGCTGATCGCAACATGTATGCAAAACCAACTTATCTAGATTTATAACCAATTTTTGTTTTTCAAATGGATATGTTATCATGAAAACCTAAAGTCCATCTTGTAAACATCCATGAGTGTTGGTTTACAAACTTGTTGTTTATTCATATGGTATTCAAAAGAAACACAAGACGAGATTTTTTTTTTTCAATTGCCAACAAGACTAAACACATATACATTATACATTAAGAATTATATTCAATTGTTTCTTAAGAATATAATAAGCCTACATTGACAGGGGATCTCTTTGGGTAAATTGTATACTATGACTTTGAAGTTGCATAAAATGAAGATGCCCATTTTCATTACTTTATGTTGATTTTCATACATTAATTCAAAATTACAATTTTAGATCACATTGTCAATACAAAACCTATGTTCATTAAAATAAGAGTTTTTCAATGAAATGAGAGGTCCTAGTATCTCCTTTTTATTCTTTTTGAGAGATTCCCGTGAATTTAAGAGGAAATTTGATTGAATTGAAAGGTTTTAGGTCAATTAAGCTCAATTTGAGATGAAATTGAAAGGATTTATGTCAATTGGACCTAAAATTGAAAGGTTTTAAGTCGATTACACTTAAAATTGAAAGGTTTTAGATCAATTCTACTCAATGCAAGCTAAATAGTCAAATTTATACTCTCATTTTAATAAAAATTGGTGCTTTTATTTGAGCTTTGACCTAAATCAATATGGTTATTTTGAGAGGTCCCCATTTTCTCAATTTAATAAATATGGGGTTTACAGTGCATACTAAAATTTTACATAATAATAAAAAATATACATAAAACAAAAAGTTCAAAGTTTTTAAGTTAAAATTTAAAAACTCTTTCGGACATTATAAATGGTGTATATACTTTTTGCTCATTTATTTTTTTAAATAGTCTAAAAACTGACCCAAATATTGTTCAAAAAGGTAGAAGAATGATTTGACTACTCATGGACTATCCAAGTAATTATGGGTTTGTTGTGTCCCTTAACATCTAAAGATTTACCATTGTTCTTGTAGATAGATTTTTACACTCAAAAAGAATTATAAAATCCATCATTTAAAGTTTGTTCTCAGGGAGGAAGGATTACTATTGTAGTTTCTAGGTTATTCTAAAACCCAAGGAAATGCACAATAAAAAACTCATTAGGGAATCTAAGTCCTAACCCTTTTTGATTGACAACTTATATTCTATTATAATTTAGAGTTAAGGTGGAACTTATCAACAATTGTCTTGTTTTCATCTTTTTGGCTTTAGCTTTCATTTTCCATCTTCAATAAGTAACATGCTCCATTGTCTTCATTTTGGTCTTCAATTGTGGACTCCAAAAAGATTCTATCTAATTAGCTTTTCCTTCTCTCTCTATAGATTATCAATTATTCATTCTTAAATCACTCGGAATTCTATAGATTCAACTTTCAGGTTAACTCACTTGGAATAATCTCTCTCTGTAGATTTTGATTCAATCTTCCCATAGAAATCCATATTCAAGCAATCTATTGATTTCAAATTAACATTAATGGCTATTGCTTTAGTTACTCTTAGCCCAGTCATAGCCTAGTCATGGATGACTATTGAAATTCTCATTCTTACTCTTGATTCTATAGAATTAAAACTTAACTCTGGCAAAATTCCAATGACATGAAATCTCCTTCTTACAATACTCTTTTATGATCTCTCACTATAGATTACATTCAATTTTTTATCAAACATTCTCATTCCATTGATTATTACACTCAATCAGCCTCTATGGCCTTCATTCGATTCACTATTGACCACTCAATTAATTCATTAATCCAGCTATTGGTTATTCTCTCTTTCTCTTAACCAAATTCAATTTATTTTCTCTCAACTTTTTATCTCTCAACTCGGTCTCTATAGATTTGAATCCTAGTCTCTCAATTGATTCCAATAATCAAACAACAATAAATTAGACATTCATAGTTCCAAATCAGTCACAAGAATTCAAGCACACATTCATAACTCAATCAATATAAAATCTGAACACATACTCTCTTAATTCGAATCTCCAATTACTCATAACATCCCAATAGTTCTCAATCTCACATACACAAACATTTGATATTAATTCCAATCATTCCAACAATCACTATATTTCAACAACCATGGATAAACACACCCATTAACACAAAATCCTCAATTGGTTCAACAATTAGTTCTCATAAACACAATCAAAAATTCCAATTGACTCATACACAAACATTCACAACAAATCTCAATCAATCAATTAATTCTAGTTCAAACAACATACATACACCATACAATAAACAAACACACGCAAGCAATAGCAAAATCTGAAATTAAAGTTCATTCAACTGCTTCATAGGAATACAGAAAAAATCAATTCATTAGGAAAAATATGGGACTTGCAGAATGCCTTTAAAAATGAATCTAGCCCCCCATTCTTTTGGTTCCCAATGTGGGGAACCAGCCCCTGCTGATGGCCAAAAGAATGAATTAAAAAAATCCTATATATATAAATATAAATATATATATATATATATATATATATTAGAAAAAAATAAGAAGCTTTTTTGATTTTTTTTTTAATTAAAAATTTCAAAAAAGCTGATGTGGCATCAATGATGCCACATCAACCTGCGCATGATTTTATTGGGAATTGGGTTCCCATGGCTAAGGACCCTCCAAACTTAGGGCCTTATTAGGTCCCATATTTTTCCTAATGGTTCTCACTTTCTCCTCACACACACTAGCAGGAGCTCTCCTCTCAAACTGCACCTTCTTTCAACAATCAATTCACCTTTTCAATTCCCCTCTATAGCAGTTAATAACCAACTTTTCAACCGGCTACTAGTTACCAATACTATAGATATACTATTTAGCCCTTCTATATCTCCAAAACCTTACAATTAACCTTAAATGCCGATATTACTATAGAAAAAGTGAAAATAGATAAAGTTTAGCATTTCAAAAGTTTAAAGCTGTAGATTCTGCGACTATAGTTCTGAATATATCTTCAAAATGTTTCAAATATTGAAAACCTTCTTACTCTATAATTAGAAAGAACAGACAAATTATTACTTTTACATTGAGTTGAGGGAACCTAAGCCCACGATAATAACTTAAAATTTGATTCAAGGTCGTGTATCATTACAGATTAATTATCCAGCTTAAAATCAAGGAATAAAATATGTAAAATCTCTTAACCCCTAAAGGATCAATGTCCCCTTGGGGGATAAATGGGATTTTGGGCATGTACCTATGGTTACTCTATTTTTTGTGATTTTTTGAAGCTTTTATTGAAGGTGAGGAATTCAAAAATCTACATGGGCATTTAATTTTTTCTTCATTCCGACATTTATTGAAGAAGTTATGCATGAATTTATGAAAAATGGTGCTCAAGGGGCAGCCAAAAATTTCTTTAAAAATTGCATTTTTTTCAAATAAAAATCTGAAATAGGTTCTTTAGACTTATATAGATGTGGGGAGCTTTGAATCATTCAATTTTGATAGATGAGATGAAAGTTATGAGGAGTTTTTGTTTATGGGCAGTTCTAGATTCTCTACTCTAAAATAAACTTTGAAGTCCTTTATTTTACTCAATTTTCAATATTTTGAAAAAAAAACAAAACCAAAGGATGTAAATTGTTTATCACAACATTAAAACCATTGGGATTTGCCTTTTTCATTTTTATAATTAAATTCTTAACAATTTAGTTTTTTGACTCATTCTCTACTTCTTTTTACTTACTATTTCTTCCCATGTGTTGTATAGTTCCAATTGATTTGAAAATTCTCCCACACATACCTAACTTGGTCTCCTACATGGGAAAAATAAACCACAACTTTGTGTAGAGTAATTTTTTTGCTCTAAGAGTGGACAAAGCCTTCTTAAATTTCTAGGCAACAACAACAATAAACTCATTTCCGCAATTCAAATGTAAATATCTCACTCATTTTTGTGTAGATTGAGTTGAATTTTTTACTTCATGTACCTCATGTAGTATACTATAAGATCTTATGGTTGAATCCTTATAAAAAACCTTTTTTTCTTACTATTGTACTTGCTTCCCCAAAAGTGGCAGTTTTCTGTGTTTTTCACAGAAAAAATGGCTTGGTCCTTTAAGGGTTAAATTGAAAGGTTTGAGTTCACTCCAAAGTACATTTTAAAAACTAAATAAAACAACATTGATGTTTGATACCACCAATCAAGGCAGAACCGTTAAAAGTTGTTGCTTGCGTTGATACAATCTAAAATGTGCCTTACACAATATTCAAAAGAACGGATCCGTAGATTATGTAATCACTTATACCATGATTATCATAATCCAAGTTTACTTCACCGTGGGATCAAATCACACTATTGGAATGTTTTTTGGCAGTTTTTTAACCCCTAAATCCCTCAATGTCCCCTCAGGGGGCAAATGAAATTTTGGGCAGGTACCTATGACTAAACTACTTTGTGTGATTTTTTGAAATTTTTATGGAAGATGGGGAATTTGAAGACCCGTGTGCACATCTTTTTTCTTTTTTCATTCTGACATTTTTTGAAGAGGTAAAAAATGAATTTCTGAATTTTTTGGAGATGGGGCAGTCTGGGAAGCCCAAAAACTTTTTTAAATTTTAAATTTTTTTGAAATAAAAATCTGAAATTGGTTCTTTGAGTTTACATATACGTGGGAAGCTTTGAATCACTCGTTTCCAGTAAATGAAATGAAATTTATGAGGACTTTTAGTTAATTGGTAGATATGGAGCCATATCTACCAATTAACTAAAAGTCCTCATAAATTTCATTTCATTTACTGGAAACGAGTGATTCAAAGCTTCCCACGTATATGTAAACTCAAAGAACCAATTTCAGATTTTTATTTCAAAAAAATTTAAATTTTAAAAAAGTTTTTGGGCTTCCCAGACTGCCCCATCTCCAAAAAATTCAGAAATTCATTTTTTACTTCTTCAAAAAATGTCAGAATGAAAAAAGAAAAAAGATGTGCACACGGGTCTTCAAATTCCCCATCTTCCATAAAAGTTTCAAAAAATCACACAAAGTAGTTTAGTCATAGGTACCTGCTCGAAATCTCATTTGCCCCCCAAGGGGACACTTAGGGATTTCGGGGTTAAGAAAATAAAAATCACCAATTGATGCACGATCCATGCAATACTATTATAACTTCTATAGAAATCCACCTTCGTGCAATTTTAGAAGACATCTCTGCAAAAATTGGCCATGTAATGTCAATCAACTTGTTCCGTAACAAAATAGTTTTAAAAAAATATCCATATCTCTAATGCAAAAAATTCATTTTACAGATTAGCTTGTGCTAAAATCTTGCAGTAAATCCCAATCTCCTAATTCATGCAAATATTTTCAATAATATTCTTGAAGGCACCAATCGCACCATGGCTATATGACATATTTTCAAAAGAACAAAACCAATGTTTCTAACATAAAATACTTACTAAATAATATAACTTATAGAAAAATACTACAAATTGTAACAAATGCAATTACATCAATCGACTACTTTAGTTTCAAGATAAAAAACAAAGAAAACATCTTTATGAAAAAAGGGAATTGATATGTGCATACTAGGGGTTGACATATGCACATCCCATGGGGGTAAATTATAGATTTCTACCATCGAAAGCTAAATTTGAGAATTTTGAATTCAGATTTAGACTTAGAGATCGTGTTGCAATTGAACAACACCCAATGAAAAAAGCTTATCTTTTTTTACAAACAAAAGTAAAAGTAATACTTTCCCCCTAGCTAAGCTTTTTCATTGGGTGTTGTCCAATTGTAACTTTATTTTTGGTTCTAGACTAAATCATGGTCTCTAAGTTCAAATTTGAAATCAAAATTCTCAAAGTTAGCTTTTGATGGTAGAAATCTATAACTTACCCCAGAGGTGTGCATATATCAACCCTTGGTGTGCACATATCAATTCCCAGAAAAAAAGCCTAAGTTTGTTATTATACAAAAACAAATTGATATTGTGGTCTACCTTTTCCAAAAGAAAGCCAAGTGATTGGACTTTACATGAAAAATTAGGTAAGTTATGCACCTCATCCCATTCCAAGAGTCCATCCAATCAAATAATCATATAATTCAATAAATAAATAAACATACATATATACATATATACATATATGTACATATGTACATATATACATATATACATATATACATATATACATATATACATATATACATATATACATATATACATATATACATATATACATATATACATATATACATATATACATATATACATATATACATATATACATATATACATATATACATATATACATATATACATATATACATATATACATATATACATATATACATATATACATATATACATATATACATATATATATATATATATATATATATATATATATAGAAAAAGAGCTTGTTGACCTCTGTTGCATGCATTCTGAACATTTTTCTTTTTTACAATAATATATTTATTAAATATTTAGACGTTCCACTAAACTCTAAGGTAAACATGTGCAAATCAAATTAGCAACAAGTTCATGTAAACAATGTTTGTGGAGATTTGCCTTCCACCACAAACTGTGATTAATGAAAACGGCCATAAAACAAGTTGCAAAATAGAAGTAAAGGATCTAAATCTGATGAGGATATTGGAATAGACATGAAGCGGCAAGGAGTAGAAGATAATTGAGTGGTCCAAATTTTACACATGTTGGATCATTGCTAATTTCATTTTCGAAGAAGTGATCTTAACTTGTTATTGTGATAAACTAGTGGCAAGTGCTCAAAATGCAATAGTCCATGTTTTATAGCAAAGATAATTATCCTCCTTTTTATAGAAAGTTATAAGCCTTGGTACCACAGCAGCCTCTTACCTCACTTTTCCAAATTGTGCTGCTTGTAATAGTTGGAGTCCATCTTTTAACCCCTAAATCTTTGTGTGTCCTCTCGCGGGACAAATGAGATTTCAGGTAGGTACCTACAACCTCAATTTTTGTTTTAATTTTTAGAATTTTTTTTTGAAAATAAGAAGACACATTAGCTTTTGGGGAATATAAATTTTATTTCAATCCATGCTCGAAAGCAAAAGTTATGTCTAAATAAGCAAACATTTACGGAGATCAAGCAGCAACAAAAATACAAAACTTTGAATTTTCTTAAAGCTTTTTTGTTCTTCTCATAGGTTATAGTTTTGTATGCATCTGAAGCTTTGATTCATTTCATTTGGACTAGTTATGAGAAAGTTATGGACAATCTTGTTTTTTGGGCAATTCAAGCATCTTCTTCAAAAAATAACTTATAAACTTCATTCTGAGTGCAAATTTAACATTTTTTCAAAAAAAATTGTTGAGGTGGGTGAACTTTGCTTTTTAGAACAATCTCACCGTTGGGATTATTGCGTTTCAATTCCATTGCAGGGTTATTAACAATTTAGGTTTTTGTTCAATCTCAAACCTTTATCCACCTAATGATTTTTTTAAGAATGAAAATAAGGTATTTTGGTTTAAGTTTTTTTTGAAGATTCTTAACTCAGTTTCCCACCATAACAAAATAAACCTCAAAACTCTACAGTGTAAAAATATTAAGTTAAAAAAGCTCAAAGTCAAATAATCTAATCATGCAAGGTGCAAAGAAGCTTGTTTTTTACAATTCAATAGCAAATATCTTGCAATATGTGCGGTCAAAGTTTATGGATGTTTGTTGTGCACATTCTCATACAAATCTAGTACAAGATCCTACGGTTAGATATACAAAAGACCAATTTTCAAACTTGTTTACACTTTGCAATAGAAATTGCAGTTTTGGGTGTCTTTTAACAAAATAAAGGCCCCAGGAATTTAGGGGTTAAAATTAAAACATCTCAATGTGGTATAACTTGTTAGAAATTGAAAAGCAGTACTGTATGAGCATTGCACTTTATAATAAGATTTTTTTGGGTTAAAAGCTGTATCATGTAAAAGCACTAAATCATCAAAAACTAAAAATTTAGAGATCTTGATATGGGAGGCCATGGAAGGACCAAGAAAATGTTTCAAACCTACACTAATGGATACCATTGTTTATAAAAAATGCTTTAATATAGATTCAATGTTTGTTCACAAATCTTGAGTAGTACCTTGAAAGAGCAACGATAGAATGAAAGCCACAAAATCTTGAAATCTAAATCCAGATTTATTTTCATTTGATGTTTACCATTTATTTAATATCAAACTCAATATTAATAAATAAGTAGGATTTGTAGCCTGCAGATGATGAACGTCAATGCCAAGTTGTATAGTTTCTAAGAATGCTAAAAAAGTAAGCACTTCTCAATTTTCAAAGTTCTAACAAGAAATTTTTATTGACATCAAATGAATTAAACTTAAACAATACTTTATGATTTGAGAGTAAAAGACACCAATAGAGTTTAAAGTCAAATGACGAATATAGCTTCCCTAGTGCAGCCTATGTTATAAAATTGCCAGGCTGTTATGAAATTGCCACAAAGGATAGAGAGAGGACATTTCTTCATTACCATGGCAATTTTTTGGTATTGGGTGGAGACGTTCTAAGTTCTGTGAATTCTTACGCTACATATGATGTCCCATTCCAACAAACCGTTGAGTGGAATTGTTATATTTGGATGAAAATCATATTATGTATAGATCAATTAAGAGCATTTACACCCTTACACGCTTACATCCTTATACACTAAGGGTCTAACCTTACCATACTCAAATGAAAAACGTTTTGTGCCCCTCAAAATATATTCTTATGGTACCCAACCTAAACATATCAAGCAAGGGCTTTTCAAATCACCACTTATCTTACTTTTATTGAGCTTTATCCCGTGTTCCACTTGGTGATTGTTCAATTCATTCTTTATGGGGCACATTTGAAGAGCAAAAATGGGAGACAAATTCTTTGAGAATCCAACAAAAATAGATATGAATTTATAACCTCGTGGTGTGAACGCTCTAAGGGCTTCTACCAAAAATGTACATGAATGTATAGACACATGGCAAATTATAGGGTCTTGATACTGCCACCCCCCTTTTTGATATTGCCGCCCACTTTTTCACACTGCCACAGTGCCACCCTCCTCTTTTACATCATTGTTCAATTCTTAGTTGTTTTTGGGGATAATTGCTTTTTCAATTCAAAATTAAACATGTATTAAACCAATGATTTTTTGTTGGTGTTCTTCAAAATGATAAACAACAAAAATCTTTTTTGATAAGAAAGTTATATTTTCTTATCAAATTTTTTGATTGTTTATCATTTTGAAAAACACCAACAAAAAATCACTTAGTTTGATACATATTTAATTATAAATTGAAAAAAAAAAAAAAACTGACCCCAAAAACAATTAACCCCTAAGCACCCAGCACAAGTCCACTCAAATCCAAACCCTTTGGAGCTCATTCCAATGAAACTATCACCTAAAAGAGATCCATAAAAATTAACTGTATTTGAAGAATGCTGTAAAAGAGAGGGGGTGGCACTGTGGCAGTGTGAAAAAGGGGGTGGCAATATCAGAAAGGGGCTGGCAGTATCAAAAAGGAGGGTGGTGGCAGTATCAAGACCTTATTTATAATAGCCGTCCTACATTCGAAAAGCTGAGATTCCTTTTGGTATGCAAATATATACGTATGTGCACGTGAATACATATACAGATACTCGAGTGCCGAGTACATGCACCTGGTCGGGGACAAATGACAGTACATTCTGAGGGAGCGACGCGATGGACCTTTTTCGAGATGCGCCACATCAGCGATATCCGATCTCGGAGGCGCGTCGGTATAGGCACTTGATCACCTGGCGTGACAGCTGGAGCCAGCTGGGAGGCCAGCAGGACTGTAGAAGCTGCCAGGGAGGTAGTTCAATACCCCGCGCTACGGGTCAACCCTATCCGACTCCCGACGCAATCCCCGGTAGAGGGCCGATAGTGGCCCCCCATCACCCACACGTGATGGAAATTGCCCCCTCCCCCCTCGCCCCCACGCGCTCCCAACTCCGCGTCCGCCACGTGGACGCGAGTGCCAGCTTCATCTCGCGTCCAGCCCACTTGATAACGCCCCGCCCTCCCTCTCTCCCAGTTGCCACCACCACTCCGCGGCCCGGCCCTGCCCTCAAACCTGATCGCGGCGCCCCAGTGGAGTGCAACAAATGCGGAGCTAATGCATTGAGAGTGAATAGATATTCCCGCATTCCCTTTACCTTGTGAAGCAGGTGTGAGCTCGAACGAGATTCGGTTCG